>QEPC01000081.1:2445233-2482592 GCA_003113815.1 Sphenodon punctatus
TTGGGGGGGTGGTTTAGATGACATACTATAGCTTTCTATCTATTTTTATCTGTTGCTCACCCTTAGAATAGGGTGGGCTATTAATGTAACAGAGGGTATTTTCAGAATAGATGATACCATGCTTAGCCACACTTAATCCCACCCTGGGGTCACAACCACTGTCACTTCTGTTTGGTGGCTGCCAGATGTTCACCACGCTTTGCCCCAAACCGTGGTAGCAGTTACCACCGGTTGTGATCTCAGAAAATCATGGGGAACAGCCGGTGGTAAGTGCTACCACAGTTTAGGGCAAAGTGTGGTAAGGCACACCATCATGTCTGTTCTGGGTACCGACCTGTTCCATGGTGGGGTGGTGGCCATTATCCTGCATTGGGTCTAAGTGTGGTAGCATCACTTCTGAAAATACCTTAACTTACTAACTAAATAAAACTAATACTCTTGGCAACAGAAGTAGGTCCAATAAAAGATGATATAGGAACTAAATAAACCAGGATTTAAGTTTTGCACGTTATTACTCTCTGAGTAAACCTCATCCTGTGAGTCACAGGGAGGCTTTACCCAGAGGCACAGCAGGAGGCACTGTTACTACATCCCTCCTCTGGCATTTATTGCTGGCTGTAGTCCAGCTTGACTTTCTCAATAGAGCCCTCCAATTGGAGGCTGCTGAGAAGATAAAGTGAACTGGTACATCCCATGACCCAAGCTTCTTTTCTGGCCATCACTGCCCAACATTTGAGCATCAGGAGACCCTTGTTAGAGGGAGGTAATGGCTGCTTTGTGGCAACACAACCACTTGTCCTGGTGGTCTTGTAAGATTAATTGTCTGTGTCCCCATATTTATATGGGCATGAGCCAGGCCTGGTACTGAGTCTGCAGTCTAAGTTGCTTATCTCATTCTTTGTGGTAAAAATGTGTATTGAGGCAGAGGTGTCCTGAGGAACTGTGGGGGCAGTCCTACTATGGGACCCATTGCAGGGCAGTGTGCTCAAGGACCCAGGTGGGATCCTTCCTAGCCCTCATATGAAGGTGGGCTGTAATATATCTAATATTCTGCTACTTCCATCAAGGCACCAAGTGCACATAGTCACGATCCACAGTGTGGCTTTCTCCATGGCTGCCCCACTGCTCTTGAACTTCCTTCCCCTGGAAATTTGCCAAAGGCCAAACCTGAGCAATACAAGACCTTTTTATTTGGTCAGGGACTTGGTGGGTGGGGAAAGTGTTTATTGTGTGGTGGTGGTTGTGGGGTTACATTTATACTGGATTTTGTTCATGCCCTCTGGATAGGGCAGGCTATAAATGGCATAGGCCTTATATATCTAAGAGACTGCCTCCTCCCCCCTTTGTCCCCTTTTGGTCTCAAAGGTCAGCCGACAGCACTCTGTTGCAAGTTCCATCATTGTACCAGGTGCATACAACACTGGCACACAGAGAGGCATTCTCAGTGGCTGCTCCACACCACTTGAACTCCCTTCCTGTGGAAGTTCACCAAAGCCGTAACCTGACAGGTGAGCATTTTCTGGAGGCAATGTAAGACCTATTTATTTGACCAGACGTTCAACAGGCAGGTTTGGGATTGGGGGAGCAGAGAGGTTTATGGGTATTTTATGTGTGGTTTAATGGTTTGGGTTTTTTATTTTATATGTATTTTATGATATCTACCCTGAGCCTTCAGGGAAGGGCAGGGGGATAAAAATACAACTCAATAAGTAAGTCCAAATAAGTATACGTATCTGCAGCCATAGTAACTGGTGGCCACTTCTAATTACTTCTCCACCACTCTGGGTAAAAACACAGATCTATAAATCTATGCTACAGGCTAATGAGCTGCAATATTTGTCTAGAAAAATATATATGTGTGTGTCAATGATCAGAGTATAAGAAAAGCATCTTAAAGTCCTATAATTTCTCTTATTTATAACTCTGCCTTGGAAAAGACCCATTTTCCTGAAGTAAGCACCTCTTTTAAGGGACAAATAAAGCCATTGTTAACCTTTGTTTAGCCTAGTGGTGAAAGGGCAGATGAGTAGATTTTGTGGCTGGTAAATGTTTAGGACAATTTTTCAAGGTTGTTATAGCAACAACAGCAAAGGAAGGAGATTCTTGCTTTTGTAATATAAAATAAGCCGAGGCTTATATACAACTGCTCTCACATGCAGTATCCCCCTGGTATCCCCCTGGAGGATCACACAGTGACTCATTTTTAACCTCCCATCTTCTCTTCTAAAAAGGGTTTGTAATCACTACCAGTCATGTGACATCTTAAAGCCAGATTCTGCACACACTGATATGAGTGGCGTCTCTTGAGCTGTTCATTCTAACAAGAGGTGCTATTCGTTTAATAGTAGTCTGTTGGGTTGTAAGCTTTGTTTTCTATTCTCTATTAGCAATTCACCTGCTAATTGTTCACATTAGCAGGTGAAAAGAGATTATTAATCGGCCTCAGGACTGTGGCCCTGTGATGGAATGGCTTACCTAGCTGGGGTATGTCCTCACAGGATTGGACTCCAAAGATTTGCTCAGGCAAGATCTGAGTTCAAATTGCAAGTTTTATTCCATTCTCAGTTGGAACACACCCTGAGTGCAAGCCCTTTCCCTGGGTTCCAGAACATCACATATTTTCCCTGAGGTCCTCAGCTTTCAGGATCTGGGCCAGTTCCCTGGCTGTAGCCTGCTTCCCTAGGAGCGCGTGCTGCTTTGGCAGCTCCTAGCAACATACTTCTTGTACCCCCAATGTCCTAAGGGCTTCAGAACCCAGGCCAGCTCTGAATTGTTGACTTCCTCTGCTTTTGCCTTCTCTAACGAGTGTGGGCCTTGGACCAGCATCTCTGGAGTTTCTGGGCGGTGGCAGCTTCTCAACACCGCTGCTGTACCTTCTGTGCCTGGCATGGTCTTTATGCCTGGCTACACCCCCTCCACCTCCGATTGCTCCCCTGCCAGTATATAAATCCATCCATCAGGAACAGGAAGTTGGGTGGATCAGTGCGTCTTCCTGTTACCTGTTCTGCATCTGTTCTGCCTGCACATGTCTTGCTGTATCTCTTCCTGATCTGTGCCCATCCTGCCTGCACCTGCTCTGATTCTGCCAGATCCTGCTACCTGCCCATATCCCAGACACCTTGCTCTAGAGGTGAGACAAATAGTAGCTGAAGCTTGATTTATAATAAATTCATCCTGAAGAATAATTTTATCAACTGCATATTGCCAAACCCTCTTTATATTCAACACCCCAACAGAATTAACTTTTTCTCTGGATCCATGGGGGTTTGTTATCATTATCATCATCGTCATGATCTGATTATTTTTAAGTTTGACAATGGGATCATGTAGGCCAAAAGGATGGGGACTGTTGATGTAGCCAGTTATTGGGGTGTTATTTCTCATTGTTGGCTTGTGGGGAAAAGCCCTCCATTTGTTTACTTATTTATATTTATACTCCATCCTTTCCCTAAGGCTCACCAGTTCCACTAGTTTTATGTGGGTGCAACTGCACTAAAGCTGTGCTAAATAAAAACATATCATGTTGCTACCTATGTCAATTCTTACACTATTCCCTCATGGTAAGTCTCCAAGTGCACATGTAAAGGACCAGGTCAAGACAATTACTGTAGATTAGGGACTGCCAGACTTGCCTGGGCAGGGAGCAATCCTGCCCAGGTGGTAGCCCACAGAGACTGACTGCCCAGCCAGGTCCAACTGCAGACTGTCAGGGCAGAGGCATGGAGAGCTCTGTGTCCTACCTTTTGCATAGCCATGTCTCTTTCCCATGTGCTGCAATGACAGAGTGTTCAGGAAAAGGGTATGGCTACACCAAAAAGGGCAAGGCAGAGACCCTAGCCCTCTGCCTTGCAGATGGCTGAAAAACACCCAGGACGTAGTTAACTGTCCACCTGTCAATTGCGATGGATGTCTTGGCCCCTCATGCTGTAGGTCAGGCATGGGGAACCTCTGGCCCATGGCTGTTTTTATTTGGCCCCATTCCAGTTTGTGGAGATCTAGTCTCTACCCTCAAGCACTGAAAAAGTGGAGATGAGGGCATGCACTTGAGGACAGGGGATGAGCTCATGGCAGACCCAGTTTGGTATAAATAGATATGCCCTTCATTATTAGTCATGAAAATGATTCGCTCTTAGTAACATTTCTAATAAATATACATAAACAATAAGCAATACACAGTTCTAACAATCATTACAATGATCCCTGTTTGTTTTAAATTGCTTGGTAATACACTGGCTTGAGGAACTGTGTAGCAAATACCCCCTTCCTTTACTGCTTATGTGCAGGATCAGGGCCTTTTGCTAGCTGGTGTCCCACCTTATTTCCCCAGACAGTAGGCCCCACATCGCCTTTTAATATGCAACATCCTTTTTATTCCACCACCAGTACACAGTCTTTTATATACATTATACAGTCACGTCTAGCCCTAATTCTCCTTCTTTGTGGGGTTAGGGACAGCCTATTCCACTCCGGGGTTGCCTCTGCATCTTTGGGCTCTGGAGTCCCTCCCTAGTGCTCTCCTCCAGGCTCACTGGCTTGTTCCTTATCTCCTTGTTGTTCAGGTTCCCTACTTTCAGGACCCTGGAGAGTGTACAGCATGAGCAATTGTCCAAACATCTGATCGCTTCTGCAGCCTGGCCAAGACTGCCCTGCCATTGATGCTGACTCCCTTATACCTATAGGGTGGGGTTATCCTCAGTGATGTGCAGCCTGGCTTTAAGGGTCAGGGCCTGTGCATTGCAAGCTGATCTACTCTGTTAAGTAGCTGAGGGTGTGTATTGTGTGTGTGTGTCTGGATGGTGACTTTTTGTACTACCGTGATGTATTCAGCAAGGTGGTTGATGCAGACGTAAGGTGTGTTACTCAGTGAGTACTGCAAATAGTCCACTTAACTGAAGCTTTATCAACTGCTTGCAGAACCTGACCCCAAACCAGCAGAGTCCTCCACAGTGCTGAATGGAGAGGGCTGGCAGTTTTCACTGATGACTAAGCCAATACGTGGTTTAGCTGGTTTATCAGTGGGTGGCAGACTCCTGTGCAGTGTGCTGTGGCTTGAACCATTCTGCATGTGCATGGTAAATTTTTCTTTTCAACAAAAATGTGCAGCCTACTTGTTGTTTTGGTAAGACCATGTCCCCATGTCTGGGCTCTTGCTTTTTTAGATTTAATTTCAAAATATTTTGGTTGCTCTGTGAAGCAGTTGGGCGAGAGAAGTGGGAAGATGGTAGTGACAAAATGTCTGAAAGCATAATAATGGCACCTCCTAAGCCCCACCCGAATGTTGTTTGCCAGAGCCTCCAGCTCGCTGAACTGATAGAGATACTGTAGCAATGGGCTGATTTGTATCTATTTCAGATAGCTGTATCGCTGTACTGCATATCAGAGGTGGAGACCCCTGAAATATTTAAGCGAGTGTGCCAAGAATGACAAAACCTAGAGGGCTGCAAGGCAAAGCCAGTGCTAACTGGATAATGTTAAAGAGGTGCTTTAGCACCACAGCCAAACCAGTGACTGACCCTGTCAGCCCAGGATCACACATCCTCTTCCCCCCACGGGGCTTGCTCTGACTTAACTGTTGTAAGTCGGAGGGTTCAATCCTCACCCGTTAAAGGCAATGGGAGTGAAGCAGGGAGAGCTCCAATTGCATCTGCTGCAGGAGCCTGATTGCCCTATTGACAGTTATTGCCAAAAGCCCAGGCAGGGCAGCTGAGTGGGGAAGGGCTGTGTAGGTAATGTGACCTGAAAGCCCTGGACATTAAAGGGTGGGTTGAATGCCTAGCTAGGGGCTACTACAGAGAGTCTGGGGCCCAGAGCAAGAGGGGTCTCCCTTGGGTGGTGAGTTTGCCCAAAGTCTTGCTGTGTTCAGGGAGCCAGGGCAACACTTAGGAGCCAAGAAGACACTGGCAGGCAGCTGCTTGGGAGGGCTGCTGTCCTTTTAACAGGAACAGCTGGTGCTAGCCAGGGGTGCTGGTGAGGCTGTAGAAAACTGGGGGAAGATAAGCAACAGTGCCTAAAAAACCCCCACACCAAATAATGAAATGTGGAAAGAAAAGAAAAGTTAGCCCTTTAAAAAGTACAGGCAGAAGGGTGGACCCTACCCACTGGCTGAGTATAAAAAAAGCCAAGTCAAACTAAAAGTCTGTTAGTGCCTGGTGGTGCACAAGGAAGATTCTCTGCTAAAAGCTGAGCTGGAGAGGAGCTTTGTCCTGACTCCTAGGCGAGCCAAGGTTCTGAGGGAGGCGCGCTGGTGAGTACTAAACTGCCTGGCTGAAACTGGACAAAGGGCTGGCGTTGTTGTTGTTGTGCTTGTTTTGTTTGTTTGTTTTATAGCACCAGTGAGTGAAGCATGTTCACATGAAATAATACGAATGGTAAAAAGACCATATAATAATAATTATTTTTAAAATGTAAGCTAGTTCCCTGAACAGAGTAGCTGTAAAAGCGAATTCCTTTTTAAAAAGTAACTTTCTGGGGTCTAATCCTGGGGGGACTAATCTGGGCAAGGCCATACCCTGTTAGAGGCATTTGTCCGGAGTAAAGGACTGAGAATCCAAGGTGGGGCTCACCCACAGCCTGGGATGTTTGTATGGGTTGGGGACTGGGCACATTAGTAGTAAAGAGTGTTTTGACAGAAGACCAGTGTGGTGTAGATTTCTTTTGAGGTGTGGATCTTGCAGAGAATCATGGTATGATTGTGCTGGCCCGTTACAGGGAGACGAGACATTGACTTGAATTCGGACAGCACCCAGAAGCTCAAAGCTGCCGTGAGATTTACTGTGTGTGTATGCGTATGCTGTTTACAGCCATACGTAAATGAAAACAGAAGCCAATATTCTGATCACAATGTTAACCACTTGGCTAATAATATAGTCAGCAGCACATTAGGGGCATAATCAGAATCTTGCTTGGGAGGGAGGCATGTCCTGACCCTTGGAAACACCACTCCATTCCCTATTTTATTTATTTATTCAAAACTTATATCCCGCCCCTCCTGCCCAAAGGCAGCTCGGAGCGGCAAACAACATGCACAAAAAATAATAATTCAACAATAAAACATTTAAAAATAAATCTACAGATTTTAAAACCAGGAATAAAAACACACCCTCCCTCCCAAACCCCACCTCCCCCACCCTACCCTGCCCCCTTGACAAAGGCCTGGCGGAACAGTCAGGTCTTACACAAACGTCAAAATGACAGGAGGGTGGGGGTCAACCGAGTCTCCTCTGGGAGTGAATTCCACAGCACAGGGGCAGCCACTGAAAAAGATCTCACATCAGTGGCCACCTGCCTCGCCTGGGGAACCTCCAAAAAGGCCCCTACGGGCGAGCTGAGGGGTCGCACGGGCACAGGGGGAGTGAGACGATCCCACAGATAGGCAGGGCCCAGGCTGTGAAGGGCTTTAAAGGTCAAAACCAGCACCTTGAACTTGGCCAGGTGCTTTATAGGCAGCCACTGCAGAGCCCGGAGCATAGATGTCATGTGCTCCCTGCGGTCCGCCCCAGTAAAGAGATGGGCCGCGGCATTCTGCACCAGCTGCAGCCTCTGGACCAGCTTCTCGGGCAGCCCCACATACAGCGTGTTGCAGTAATCCAGCCTCGAGGTGATGAAGGCATGGATGACAGTGGCGAGGTCAGAGTCTGAGAGATAAGGCCGAAGGCGCCGGACAAGATGTAACTGCCGAAACGCAATCCCCGCCACGGCCACAACCTGAGATCCCAGGCTGAGCCGTGAATTGAGGAGCACACTCAGACTCCGTACCTGTGGGACCATGGGAGGGTGACACCCCCCACAAGAGGAGATTCAACCACTCCCAGGCCCCCCAGGTCCTCACCCACCAACATCACCTCTGTCTTGTCAGGATTCAGCTGCAGATGGCTCAACCTCATCCAAGCCCCCACAACCGACAGGCACTGGGAAAATAGAGACTGCACCACCCTGTGTCCTCACTTCTTAAGCATGAGTAGGGACAGGAGCTGTTCTCTATTCTGGCCCTGCCCCCTTTCCTGCCACTTTCACACCCCAGCTCAAGTTGGTGGTGGGGTGGGGGGCAGAAGTAGCAAGCTGATGGAAGGGACTCTGAGTCAGGATCCTCTCTACTTCTTTCCCTCCTATGGCTCTGGGCTCCTGCTACCCCTTTCCTGCTACTGCTGTCTGCTGCCAGATGCTGGCTTAGATCCAAGGGGTGGGGGCGGGCAGCAGGACATTTTTGCCATTTGCCTGACAGGGGATGAGGTCCCTATGTGGGCAGAAAGCCATGTCCTGCAGCAGGAAAAAGAGGGCAAGGGGGTGCAAGCTTGTGCTGCTGGGGGGGCAAGCCCTAGCATCTGCTCATGGTCAAGTGTGTGGGTCCCATTCTGGTTGCAGCCCTGCAGCACGTTGACCCAAATCCCCTCAGGACAATGTGCCAGGCTCTACCCACACCATCCTGATGTAAATCCAAAGTGACTCAATTGATTTTGTTGCAAAGTTATGCTGGGTTTCAGAGCAGAGTTTGGCCAAGTGAGTTAAAGAATGGAGATGCTGTATCTAATGGGGAAAAAATCAGGATGAACTTTGACCATTAAAAAGCGAGAAGAGGAAAAAATGATTAGACAGGAAGGAAGTGTGAAGAGAGGGAGAGACTGGAAGAGAACGAGTGAGTAAATAAAGGAAATAGAGAGTGGGAAGAAGTGGGAGACATGCTTGTTGCAATTAGTGCACTTTATTTATTAATGGCATAGCAGAATGTTGTAACTGCAATGTTGGTGATGAGCTGTAAAATGCACACCTAAAACTGTCATCAAATGGTGGCCGAATTATGTGCCATGTTCCTTAAATGACCCTAGAGGCAAATACTATTCATCACATTTGGGGGCACAAATCTTATTTTTTACAGGCCATGAACTGCAGTCCGCGCAGACAAGTCACCGGATCACACTCTGTGCAAATTCCCTGGCACACACGCTGCTCGTTCTATTTCACCTAATGCTGATCCCCTTTGCATCCCTGCAGGGACGATCATGTAATTTTCTAATTCCTGTTTGTACATTATACCCTATGGTATGGAAGACTAATAAATTAGAGATCAGTGCAATGTTATTAAAGGAGGAAAGGAAGTCCGATTTTTTTTTTAATCTAGCCTTCAGGCTTTACAAAGGAGTCAGTATGGGCTAGAATTTCAAATGCTGATCACCTGCAAGTGAAGCCAGATTTCCAAAGGACTCTGCTTCCCATTTCTGTACCCAATTACAGGTGTTTCAAAGTGTTTTCTGGCAGGAGAAAAGGTGTTGGGGAAGGGAACTCCCATGGGGGTCTGCAGTAGGAGGGCACCTTTATTCCTGGCTGGTCCCATTGTGATGCCTCTGGTCAGATTTAAAAAAAAACACCACAACACCCAAAGTGGTGGCTTGTTTGTTTTTTAAAAAATCTGGTCCTTTATTCTACTGCCTAAAGGGGAGTGGAGCACATTTGAAAATGAGGCTTTGTTGGGCACACCCTCTGCATCTGCAGCTCTCGATTGGAACTGCTCAATATAAAGTCTCTCAAGTCTGTAGCAGTCTCTCTGAACTCCAGAGCCATGATTCACTAATTACTTACTCTAGAGGAGCCCCATGGCTTCCTCTAGAGTAAGTGTCTGGTGAACTATGGCCAAGGAGCCTAGGATGTGTCTTGTGCAGGGAAAGCGGAGGCAGAGATTCAATTTCCTAACACAACTTATCATTTCTATAGCTCTACACAGTACAGTTGAAGAATTTCAGACAAGTCCCTGCTCAGTGGGCTTACAATCTAAGTTGAACACAGGGAAAGACACACACACTCCCATTTTACAGATGGGGAACTGATACTGAGAGGTTGTGACTTACCCAAGGCCACCAAGTGAGTTCATGACTAGGACAGGTTTTGAACCTTTGCTTCCCAGGTTCAAGTCCAGCACCTTAGCCACTACACCACACTGGCTCTCAGAGGAAAACTAGCACTCTTCCTTCAGAGGGTAATCTCAGCAGACAGGCATTCTCCCATCACTTTCCTAGGCAGGACTTTTGTTGGTTTTCCCTAGGGGTCAGGGAGGGTTTGTTTTTTTTATAAAAAAAGGAAAGTATTTATTTTTCACATTTATATCCTGCCCTTCCCACTAAGTAGGACAAAGAACAGACTACCCCAGACCCTGCAAGGGGGGAAAAAAGAAAAGAAAGGAAGTATCCTAATTTCCTTCCGATTCCTCCTGTCCACTTGCCTTGCCTCACTTCCTCTAAGTCTGTACTCTCTATGTTCTGCCTCCATCTCTTGCTGTTTCCTAGGACCTGCCTCTGCCACCCAGATAAGTGTGTGTGGGGAGGGTGGCAGGAGCAGTGGTGGTGGCGGCGGCAAGTTTTGGGTGGTAGCGGCAGCAAGAGCAGCACTGGGACCCAAGAAGCAGCGAATGGCAGGGGTGTGGAGCAGTAGAGGATTGTTGATACTCCCAAGGGCCTCCTGCTTCTGCCACTTCCTGAAACCTGCCAGCCCCTCCACCCCTCCGGTAAACCCCCTTTGCCTCCATCCAGCTTGTCGGTAGCCACTGCATGAACTAGCAACTGTTCCTAAACTGGTATGTTTACACAGTCTGGTACATGTTGAGGATTACTCGAGTTGGCAGTCCAACCTCAACACGTACCATGTCTGGCCCTATGGAGGGCTGGGGTGGAGGTGAGTCTAGGGTGGAGTCTAGGATGGGGCCATGCACATGTGGCAGCAGCGTAGTGCCTCTTCCTGAAGCACCTCCCCTCCAAAGCTCCAATCAAGGGACACCAAGCTGCGGCAGGACTCGGGAGGGAGGAGCGGTGACACTTGCCCTATGGGGCCCTTCCTTGCTTCTGAAGAAGGGTCCTGCAAGTCAAGCTTCTCTCTTCCTCCTAGAGTCCTGCAGCAGCCTTCTCTCCCTGCCATCCTGGAACTCATTTCCGCACCTGGGAAACCTTCTGTGGGGCCCTTTCCCCTGAGGGTCCTTGGGCACTCAGGCCCAGCCTCCATGTACCAGGTGTAACATATTGGGCATTTTTACACACACCTTAAAGTGCTGGTATTTCAATCTTCTAGGTTTACAAGTCCACAAGTAAGTTCCGGATGCATTCTTCACACATACACTACCCTGAGGCAGCCTAAAGTAGCTGCAGCTGTAGATGTGAGGGGCTGCCATGGAAACCAAGTAACCACAGCTGCTTGGAGCAAAGCAGTTTACCAGGAGAACCTTTTACACACACAAGTTCTGGGAGAAGTTCTACACAGAAGTTCAAAGAGACCGATGTTTAAGATCTGGGTGAGTGATTTAGACACACAGAAAGTTCAGGATGTAACAGCAAACATGCAGGAGAAGTGTGTGTGTAAAACACCCGTTGTTGCCTTATAAGAACAGTGGGACCAGATGCTAAAGGAGGATCACTGGCAGAGCAGGCTTGTGCTGGGAGCTGTCCCAGTGCTGAAGGTGTAACCAAGTTGGTGGGTGGCAACCAAAGGCTGAGCTGATTCCCCCAAAGAGAGAGAACATGGTGCCTTGAGGGCAGGGTTGGGTACTGAAGTTATTTTTTAATACTAATAACTATTGTCCTTTGGTGGCGTGGATGTGCTGCCACCTGCAGTAAGGTATCCTCCTCTGGGCAAAAAAGTATTGGGACTCAGCACCAGGCACCCAAGCATCCTCTAGCCCAGCAAGCACTGATCCACAGTTAGCACCCCGAGGGTACTCACCTGGCAACACACCTCAGACAGGCAGCATAGCCCCAAAACAGGTGATGGAAAAGGCGACTGCCTGTGTCGGCAGTGAGACAAACAATGAAGAATGCTTCGGGTGGCACAAGACCACATCATCAAGCCATGCCAACAGAGGCCTAGGGAGAGGAATTCCCGGACAGGCGGGGGTGGAGCCCCTGGCCAATGCAGGTCTGAAAAGCCAGGCCAGGGGGAGCCATCCATGGAGGTGGGCAAGGAGGAGAAAGGATCAGTCTCAATCATCTGCCATGGCTGCTACACGAGTTACACATGGACACTGCCTGGAGAGCTGCAGGGTAACCGCTGCCATGGCAGCTCCTCTACACAAATGGACCCCATGCTCAATGGGACTCATCACCCTGGGAACTGAATGGCTGACTGGGGGAACTCCATTGCAGAGGCCTAGCAACCAGGTAGCCTAGGGGAGTAAGGTGTTGACAAGGGGAGGGACAGTAGGGCAGCCCAGCTGAGGGGCCTTGGGTGTCAGTCTCCAGACTCCCAGTGGCTAGGTTCACTTTGCCCTCTCAGAGAAAAGGCAACCTGGGTACAGGTGTCTGGGACAAGCCCGGTGGGGGACTCAGCCCCGAAGGGGGTTCAGTTCACACAACTGCACCCGGGAGGCCATCCTCTAGACAGAGAATCACCTGGACTCTAGTGGCACAGGCACCATGCTGAATGCTGCAGCTCAGGCCCAATGGGGATCCTTCCTCCTCCTTAAGGGGCAGGACCTAACATACTTAGGCCTCCTATATAAGGAACAAGCAGCCATTCTCCCACAGGCTTGTCAGATGTGAAGACCTCTGCTCAGTCTAGCCTGGTTCCAAGTCTCCGAGCCCAGCTGCATCGGCTGCTCTGCTCTTGCCCTTGCAACTCTCCATGTCCACCTCCTTAGATCCTAAAATGTTCCAAATTGCCACTGCTGTCAGTACCTGCAGCCTCCCTAGTGGCTACACAGTAACTGTGCATCCACACCCAGCCTTGAGATTCCCTGCTACCTGCACTGTTACCTCTTCCCACCCTGGAGAACTAGTCTAGCTCCAGCTTTTCCAGCCTGCCTGTGATATTGCAGATCAGCTTCCACACTCTGAGCCCATTCCTCTGTGGCTACTACACCTGCCACCAGGTGACACTCTCTGTGACTACCTTGGGGTTAGGTATCAGACCCCCGTGCAGCTGAGTTCTTCCCAGCCAGTACTTGACAGATTGACAGTTTTACTCATGGAGTCGGTTCACTCCCTTCAGGAGGAGAATTCATCTCTGAGGGCCTGACTGGGACTGACTGTTGCCCAAAGTTTCTGCTCCCCTCCTCTTCTGCCCAGAGAGGAAAAGGTCCCATTCCTGCACCAAGGATCAAAGGGCATTTTGGGGCTTCCTCATCCAGTGCTGGTTAGTTTTTACCATGCACCCTCATACCTACACTAGTGACCAGCAGCATGTGGGGATGATCCTACGCCTGTTGTCTGGTGATGCCTTGACGTGGGCAATGCCATTGATTGATAAAAATGATCCGTTGTTGATCAATTATGAGAACTTCATTCAGGAATTTACACTGCAAGTTTGAAGACCTGTATCATTGAGCCATAGCAGAAGCCAGCTTGCTGACCCCACAATAAGGCAAGCGACCGGTGATAGACTATGCCCAGGAATTCCGTCAGTGGGCCGCCAATATGGATCTGGATGACACCACCCAATTCTTCCTCTTCATTCAAGGACTCACCAATGTCATCAAAAATGAGTTGGCCCAGGTGACTACCCCATCTCCCTGGATGATCTGGTCTGATGATCGAGTAACAGATGATCGAGCTGAGAGAGTGGTGCCCGATGAGCGTGCTCACCCAGCTGTTGCTCAAGCACCCTCACTCGCTGCCCCTGCCAGAACCCATGGAGGTGGACAGCACTGGGAGAGAATGTCTTATACCTGATGATAAGGGTCAGGGAGCTAGGGGTAGCCACCTGGACCAACTCACCTTTGATGAGGTGACTTGGGACACCACTCCAAAAGGTGTCTTTTGAAGACCCTCTCTGGCCTGCCTGCAATACTGCAGATCAGTACCCCACACCCTGAGCTCGTTCGTTTGTGACCACTATACCCACCACCAGGTGATGTTCTCTATGACTACCCCACGGTTAGGTATTGGAATCTTCGCCCCTCCCCCCCCCCTCCCCCAAGTTCTCCCCAGCAGGCCCTTGACAGCTATCCTGTTACCAACTTTCTCTTTTTTCAAATACCATTTCTACTAGTGTTAGGTGATTTAAATACTGGTAATAACGTTAATCAAATTAAATACTGTGAGTTATCGGTTAGTGCAAACAGACATTTATTTAATTGAAAAGGTACTTGCAGTTGAAAAAACACAGGTCATAATGCAAATGAAAACAAATATTTCTCAAAAATCGATGCCTTTGGTCCTAAGGAAAAGAATCTCATCCAATGATTTTGCATCTAGTCTATATCTGAGGTAGCTCAGGATGTAGGCAAAACCAGAAAACAATCTTTCACCAGATACCTGTCACAGGCAGACCTAAAACAGCTGATGCAGAATAAACTATAGTCTAATCACCATTTTTAAACCACCACACAAGTGGATCTTCATTCTTGTCTATCCAATACATCCCCCTGCCCAACATCTTTGAAATTTGGCATGACTGAAATGGAAATTCTGATCTTTGGGCACAGAGTTACATGCTGTGTGCTCAGCGTCTCTGTCGCATAGCTTAAGAAAATGATCAACTTCATCATCTTCACCATATGTCGCTTCGCTTTCTTCTGAATCCTTTTTGTTTTTAATAACAGCAGCCAAAGTGCCAACGAACTTCCGACTGCTTCCGCTAGCAAGAGAGAGTTTTGCACCAGGCACAAGTAGATACTTCTCTGTTCTTCCAACCTGTTCATCGTTCAGTAATCCCTTGTACCTGGGATCATAAAACACAGATGCCAAAAAACCATCATTGAGGTCGATCCCAAATCCTGAGGATCCTGGGTGCAGCCATGCGGATCCCCGGTGCAGGCACATTGTGATCCACGGGGCTTGGGATTGGCCCCACCATCCATTAAAAGTTTCTCTGTCTCATGTATTTGACCCGAAGAACACTTGTTAAAGTTCCTTTATTCTTATTAAGCTTCAACTTTAAACGTTCCCGTTCAGCTAAAAAGTCTCCTGCAAGAAAGTTTTCCGCTTACATTCACGTTGTGGTCACCTTAGTTGGCTCTAAACCGTTCAGGCTATCATTTATATGGCCCAATATTGGGGGGGGGGGGGTTTGGCTTAGTTTCCCCCTAAGTGCAGCACAGACTGATAAAGGGTCTGGTGTGTGTGCACATGTTCAGGAAACTGAGGCAGGCAATACTTTTCAAAATTGTTCCCCAAAATGCATGTTTCACTGCCAGTAGTACAGTCATCCCAGAGAGTGCTTCCAACACTGCACTGGGACATGGAATACTTTGGCTGCTCAGCTAGCAGCCTTAAAACATAATTGCTTCTGCCTTCAAACCAAAACAGTTCTCCACTTCTCCTCTCCGGTTCTCATCCCTTTCAATCAGAGCTTCTCCAGCTTTTGAAAAATACCTGAAGGCTATGGGTGGGGTGGGGTAGGGTAGGGTTGTGCCTCAGCCCCATATAATTACCCCATGCCCTTTTAACCTCTCTCGGGGTACCCTTTGCTACATAGCATAACCCCATGGCTAGGCTCCAGGGGTGTCCTGAGCTGACTGTGGGGCCCTCTTCCTCTGCCAAATTGACCAATCCTAGGACTTGCCAAACCTGATCTGAACCCACTCCTTGTCTAACAGAACTCCAAGCCCCTTGCCCACTGCACCTTTATCTTGAAGTAGTCTTCTAGGAGGTGTTGAACTGGATGTGTCTGTTTGGTGGCCTCCAAAAATCTCAAACTGGCAACTCTACCAAACAGTAGGGTCGCATATCTCCAGATCCACTAGGAGGAGCACCACAGGCCTGCTGTAGGGGCTGGGAGAGCAACTGAGAGGCAGAGAGAGAGCCTACCCGGGCAAACATCTGGATGTGGGTTACAGCAAGGCTGATCCTGGCCTGCGGTTTAACTGGCGGCCAAGTTTAGTAGCGGATGTGGAAACAATAGCAGCTGCCCAACTTCTTACTGAAAGACTAAGAGGGGCAGGTTCAGATGCCAGTCAGGGACTCCTGACTTCTCAGTGAAGCCGGTCTATACCTGCCCAGGTTTTTGTTCAATTTGTTATTAACATTAATCAGATTTTGGTTTCTGTTACTAATTCTGTTAGGATGTTTTTACACGTGACGGGCTGCCTCCGCCACCATGGACTTCACGGTGGAGGCAGCCCTCACCCTGGTCAGGATTGCCAGACTGCCAAAGAAGTGTGATGGCAGCCTGGTCCGGGGACCAGGCAGGGTGACCCACGGACTGACAGGCAGCCATGGTGGCTAATGATGGACATCATAGCGCCTGGCCCCTGCCATCACTCTGGATCGGGGAGAGTAAAGTGGGCTATCAGACGAAATAGTATGTTTCAATCCGGGTCCGGTGGCTGGCTCCTGGCCATGGGGGAGCTTAGCTCGGGCTGTCACTTGGGCATTTCCCCGAGTCATAGCCTGGGCTAAACTCCCCCATGGTTGGGAGCCAGACCGTGGTAACACCTGGTGGCCCTTTTAAAATGTGATGTTGGGCACGAATGTCATGTCTGAAAACTGTCTCAGTGAGGAATTTGAATACTGGTAGTATTTTCGTTTCTGTTACCAGAAGTTATCCAATACCTATACTAATACTCTTTCTGTTGCACAATCCTGCTGCCAGAGTGTCTACATGGCACTTGAGGATCTTGGGGTTTACTGTGCTATCCTGGTTACTAAAAAATGTGGCTTGAGTTAATGAATGAATACATATACTGGACTCCATTTGTTTGTTTTCTTTGTGTTTCTTCGCACATAACTCAGTTGAAGACCTTAGTCCTTGCAAAGGGAGGAAAGAATAAAACCTTTGCAACTCCCCCCCCTAACATTGATGCCTGTGACTGAATTTTAAGCCAGGACCCCGTTCTGTGATGACACCCAGTTTGCACGTGATTGACTCCAAGAGAGGGGAGGCCTCAGGGGTTTGTTCCAGGGGAGAGAAGAGCAGTTTTAAGAAGGAGTATCGGTTCGATAGGCATTCGAATGATGGAAGCAGCTGGACTAGCATATCCCAGCCTATTTGTAGGCCAGCTTCACCCACTTTCTGGGCAGGGCTGGCTCTAATATCCTTGTTAGGTTTGTATGATTCAGGCCTGCACATCAGCCATTTTGAATGGTTGGCTACCACTTCCAGGGTTGATTTACCACCCTCCCTCTTTTACCTGCTAGTCCACCCCTGGGCCCTGGCAGACCGAGCTTAGGTTTCCTCCTTCAGCTCTGGGTCATGTGAATAGCTGGTATCGGAGACAATGCTGGATGCAGGAAAATTGGGGTCCTGTGTGAAATGGTGGTGTGGGCTCCCTCCTTGCATAGAAATGTTTGGCAGGCTTGCACTGACTTGCCCATTAGGAAAAGGAAAAGCGTTTACCATTATTAACCTTTGGCATCTGTTTAAACATACCATCCCCTCCTAGGGCTGGGGGTCCCTGCATGCAAGCCTTGTGGACCCATATGTTACCCATGTGTCGCTATCTCTGCTTTATTTATGGGCATCACCTGTTGGGAACCCCCTCCTGAGTCACCCCAGACCCTCCATAGGGCAAGCAGATGTCCCCACTGCTGTAAGTGGCAGATATCCTGCTCGGAGCACAGGGTTGGACTGGATGCCTCTTGAGGTCCCTTCCAACCCTTCAGTTCTATGACAGGCTGCAACTCCCTGTTTTTCCCTGTATTTTATTTATTTATTTATTTATTTACACTTCTTAGCTGCCCCCTCATGCCCATGGCATCTCAGGGCAGCTTCCAACATATAAAATAACAGTAAATACAATAACAATAAAGCACACGATTTAAAACATCTCAAAATCCACCTAAAAGCAACTACCCCCAAAAACCTTTTATCTCATTCCCCCCTCCCTTCCTCCAAAGGCCTGGGAGAACAGCCAAGTTTTAAAAGTCTGGTGGAAGGCCAACAGATTCGGGGCCAGACGGGTTTCCTCTGGGAGGGAATTCCATAGTTGCCGCCCGGCCACCAAGAACGCCCTCTCCATTGTGGTCCCCTGCTTTACACGGGGGACCTCCAGGAAGGCGCCCCTGGTGGACCGAAGGGGACGCTCTGGGACGTGGAGGGTGAGGCAGTCCCTGAGGTATGAGGGGCCAAGACCTTGAATCTGGCTCGGTATGCTATAGGCAGCCAGTGCAGTGCGCAGAGCACGGGGGTGATGTGTTCCCGTCTGCCCGTCAGGAGATGAGCTGCTGCATTCTGCACCAGCTGCAGCTTCTGAACCAGCATCAAGAGAAGCCCCACGTAGAGCGTGTTGCAATAGTCTAGCCTTGAGGTAATGAAGGCATGGATGAGGGTGGTCAGGTCAGGTCTGGAAATGTATGGATGCAGCCTCCGCACCAGATACAGCTGGCGGAAGGCAGTCTTGGCCACCACCTCCCACTCTAGGCAGAGATCTGTGTCCAACAATACCCCCAGACTCCAAACCTACTGGGCTATGGGAGGGCGGGCCCCCTCTATGAGGGGAACTGACACCTCCCTCGCCCTACCCACCACCATCACCTCTGTTTTATCAAGATTGAACTTCAGTCTGCTCTGCCGTAACCAATCTACCATGGCCTCCAAAACATTGGGACAGCACCGAGACAGCAGGACCTGGGTCCGTTGAAAAAGAGAGGTAAAGCTGGGTGTCATCAGCATATTGGTGGCAACGCATACCAACCTCTCTCACGATCTCCCCCAAGGGCTGCATATCTACATTAAACAATGGTGGAGACAAGATGGAACCTTGCAGAATGCCACAATCCAGGGCTCGGGGGCTAGAAGACTCAGCCCTCAGGACAACACGTTGACTTCTCCCCGAGAGGGATGACCGGAACCATCCAAGGACAGTCCTATCCAGACCCTCCCCACAGGGCTCGCAACCGTCTCAGCAGCAGCCCATGGTCCACTGTATCAAAGGTGGCCGAGAGATCTAGCAGGACCAGAAGTGTTGAGTGTCCTGTGTCCATCTGCCGGCGGAGATCGTCCATCAAGGCCACCAACATCGTCTCTGTGCCATAGCCGGGGCAGAAACCCAATTGAAATGGGTCAAGGAAACCCATGCTGTCAAGGTGAACCTTCAGCTGAAGTGCCACCGCCCGTTCAATAACCTTCCGTAAAAGGGAAGGTTAGAGACAGGTCAGTAACTGACAAGTGCGTCCACATCCAAAAATGGCTTCTTCAGCAGGGAGCACACCACGGCCTCCTTGAGACCGGGCGGGGAGGGGAGCAAACTCCCCTGCCAAAGGGACACATTGATTACCCTTGCCAGCACTGTCCCCAATGTCTCCCTGGAGGCTTTCACCAACCAGAACGGGCATGGATCTAGTTCAAAACTGGTGGCTCTAACAGATCCCAGGACATCCACAGCATCGGCTGGCATCACTTGCTGAAACTCATCCCAAGAAGATGGACCAGATGGGGCCTCCATTTGCTTGCGCTCAATCTCCACTGCCCCTAATCCAGTGTCGAAGTTGCTCTGGATCTTATCTGCAAAGTAGGTGGCAAACTCCTCACGGCGGGCCTGGGACAAGTCCCCGTTCAGGCGGAGGGAGACCGGACTGACCAGCCCCTGCACCACCTGGAACAGCTCTGCTGGACACGACTTTGCAGATGCTATGAGGGCATCAAAGAACTTTCTTTGCCATCCTCACAGTCTCAACATAGGACCTCAAATGGGTTCTATGGAGAAGTCGGTTGGATTCAGTACAAGTCCAACGCCAGCGTCGCTCTATTCGCCTACCTGCCTGCTTCATACACCGCAGCCCCTCAGTAAACCAAGGGGCCTGCAGTGACGAGACAGAGGTAGGAGATGTCTCGGAGCCACCCTGTCAATGACCTTCCCGAGTAAGATGTTCCAAGCACAGACGAGTTCATCAACAGAGCGGCCATCGGGATCTAAGTTTAAATCCCCCAGGGCCTCCTGGATCAGCCTCCGGGGGCGGACCAACCTTACTGGTCCATTCCCCTTCTGGAGGTGGTGTGCTGGGAGACTGGCCTATAGGAGGTAATGATCCGTCCATGACAAGGGTGTGACCCTCACATCCCCCACTACCGGATCACCCGCCTCAAGGCCATAACAGAACACTAGGTCGAGGATGTGCCCTCCCCCCCCCCCCCCATGAGTTGGGCAGTTAACAACATGGGACAAGTCCATGGTTGTCATGGTGACCATGAACTCTCGCTCCGCTCCCACAAGGCTGGTATCGGCATGGGTATTGAAGTCCCCCAGGACCAAGGTCCTGGAGGAGTCCAGTACCACCGCCGAGACCAGCTCTGCTAGAGAGGCAAGGGATGCCGTTGGGCAGGAAGGGGTACAACAGCAGCACCCCTAAATTGCCCCCAGCCAAATCGAACACCACATGGAGGGCCTCGATCCCCAGACTCTCCTGGACTGGACACCTCCTAACAGGCCATGTCTCTCTAAAAATAGCTACACCACCTCCCCAACCCCCAGTGCAGGTCTGGTACTGCATGGCATACCCAGCTGGAATGAGATCAGCCAGAATTGGCCCTACCTCCTGTTTTTGCCTGTGTTTTATGCAAGTGTTTCTCACACTCTTGCCATTTCTTGGCTATTTATGGACTCCATGTATTGGATGGGGCCCTGTGGAGTGGCACAATCTGAACTTGCCTGGAGTGTGATCCATGGAGAAGGAGCACTGAGTACACTCCCAAGCTTCCACCAGCACCGCTGCCTGCCTCATGTTGCTGCTGGGTCATCCTACTGGCTCATCTGGGCATAGTGAGGAATCAGAAGCAGCGTGAGACAAACCAGCAGCAGTGGTGGAGATCGAGGAATGTGCCCAGGTTCCCTCTTCACCTGTAAGGAACCAGGTCCTTGAGTCGGCACCTTGAGGCAATGGCCAGCCCCATAGTGCCATTGCTGCATTATGGCCCTGGCTTGATATGTGCCTGTATCCCTTCCCTCTCTCATTGTTGCTGGCTAGGCCACACCACCAACTTTCTGGATGGCTGCATACCAGGATATAAGGCCACCCAGTAGCCATAGAAACCTAGTGGAACATCACTTCACTGACTCTGCCTTGAGCCTGACTAGTCCTGCACCTAATCTAACTCTTCTCTCTGTTCTTCTTGGGTTAAGTTTCCAGGAAGTGACGTCAACCGATGCGGTGGATGTCCTGGGGTCTGTTGGGCACCAGTTATCAACTTGATCCGTGCCCGTCCTGGTTGGTGAAAGCCTCCAGGGAGACGTTGGGGACGGTGCTGGCGAGGGTTATCAATGCGTCGCTTCAGCAGGGTAGATTGGCGCCCAGCCTTAAGCAAGCTGTGATGCGGCCCCTGCTGAAGAAGCTATCTTTAGACGTGGATGCACTTGCCAGCTACGTCCCTGTCTCTAACATTCCCTTTTAAGGGAAGGTTATTGAACGGGCGGTGGCACTGCAGCTCCAGCGGCATCTTGATAGCATCAGTTTTCTTGACCCTTTTCAGTCTGGGTTCCAACCCGGCTATGGTACTAAGATGGCGTTGGCTTTGGCTGACGATCTCCGCCGGGAGATGGATGCAGGACGTTCGACATTTTTGGTCCTGCTAGATATCTCGGCTGCTTTTGATACCGTGGACCATGGGCTGCTGTTGAGATGGCTGCGAGATCTGGGGGGCCTGGACGGGACCGTTCTTGGATGGTTCCTCTCATTCCTCTCAGATAGAAGCCAGCGGGTGGTGCTGGGAGCTGAAACATCGAGACCCTGGGCCTTGACCTGTGGCGTTCAGCAGGGTTCCATTCTGTCTCCACTGTTATTTAATGTGTATATGCAGGCCCTGGGGGAGATCGTGAGACGGTTCGGGGTGTGTTGTCACCAGTATGCTGACGACACACAGCTGTACCTCTCTTTTTCAACAGACCCAGGTCCTGCTGTCTCGGTACTTTTCCAGTGTCTGGAGGCTGTGGCAGATTGGATGAGGCAGAGCAGACTGAAGCTGAATCCAGACAAGACGGAGGTGATGGTAGTGGGGAGAGCGAAGGAGGTGTCGGCTCCCCCTATTGGGGGGTGGGGGGGTCTGCCCTCCGGTTGCCCAGCAGGTTCGGAGTCTGGGGGTGATTTTGGATGCAGACCTCCACCTGGATCAGCAGGTGGAGGCGGTGGCTAAAGTCGCCTTCCACCCGCTGTATCTGGTGCGGCGGCTGCGCCTGTACATCTCCAGACCCAACCTGGCCACTCTCGTCCATGCCTTCATTACCTCGAGGCTCGACTACTGCAACGCGCTCTATGTGGGGCTTCTCTTGATATTGGTTCGGAGGCTGCATCTGGTGCAGAATGCAGCGGCCCGTCTCCTCACGGGGACGGGTCACCGTGAGCACATTACACCAGTGCTCCGCTCTCTGCGCTGGCTGCCTATAACGTACCAAGCCAAGTTCAAGGTGTTAGTATTGGTATACAAAGCCCTATACGGTATCGGCCCCTCTTATCTCAGGGACCGCCTAACCTTCCATGACTCAGGACGAACCCTCCAATCCACTGGGGGCGCCCATCTGGAAGTCCCCCGTATAAGGCGGGGGGCCACCATGGAGAAGGCGTTCTCAGTGATCGGGCCCATGCAAAACTTGGCTGTTCGCCCAGGCCTTTGGAGGGAAGAGGGGGAAGGAGGGATAAATGGGGGAGATTGGTGGGGTGGGGTAGAGGATTTGGGGGAATTGGAAGGTAGGGTTAGGGTTGCGGTTTTTAAAATTATTTTAAAATTGATATTGGTTTTATTGTATTTTATTGTTTTATTGTATTGTTAGCCACCCCGAGATGCCATGGGCATGAGGGGGTGGCATAGAAATATTAAGAAAATAAATAAAAATAAAAAAAATAAATTCCTGCCTGCCTAGACCCTGCCATAACTTGTGGCCCTGGTCCTGAGTCTACCCCTAGGTCCTGGACAGTGGGTCCCAACACCACTACTTCCTGCACTTTTTATAAAGGGGAAGGAGACAGAAAAGAGGGGGAAGAAACAAGAGTAAAGAGGGGAGAAAAGAGGAAACACTGGAAGAGAGAGTAAAAAAAGAAAATTAAGAGAAACTGCAAAGAAAAAAAATGGAGACGAAGTAGTTCAAATGCCATCTTTTATTGGACAAACTTCTGCTGGTGAGAAGATACAAGCTTTTGGGCCATACAGGACCCTTCCTCAGGCATGTAGCATAACAAGTCAGAAATATATAAACTGAGCAAATGCAGCATTTGTATAACAAATCTAAATTTTTTGTGCATGGTGCACCTAATGAATAAATCTACATCTTTTTGATGTTCAAACGTTGGCAAGTATTAGAAGTTTTTCTTCTGTCTCTTCTGGTGGACCTTCTGCTGCAGTAGGGCTTCTATGTCGTGGAAGTCAGAGAAACAAGATTGGCATTTTAAAAGTTTGTTGGCTTAAATGATAGAGCAGTTGTTGCTTGAGAAAAGTAACTGTATAAAACAGCATCCTTTACTGCACAGTTCTACTCTGTGTCTGCTTGCTTTGCACGCATAGGCTGGCTTTTATTAGATAGCAGCCGACGGTCAATTCAGCTATGGAAGAGTAAGCTGGAGTCTTTTTTGCCTTGTGTCAAGCATCAATTTGTCAGTGGAGTTCTGTTTGCAGAATTTTCATTACAAGGCGTTTATGCATGAGCCAGAAAGGACACAGCTTGACTTTCCAATCCTAAGTTGAGTTTAAAGGGTTGGCTGGTTAGAGAAATCACCTTGAAAGCTGAGTAAATTTGATCTGGAAGTCATTCACAGTGAATATATATGGAAACCTGTGATATCATTTTGTCCAGAGTCGCTTCTGCAAGTACAACTAGTAATACTTTAGAGGAATGGAAATTTTTTATTTGCATTTACCTTTCTTTGCATATTTATAAAGGAGCAAAAAGAAAAATGAAGCTTAAAAAGGAAAGGCAAGAATAGTTGGCTGAATGATAGCATTGGCTATGTAGCATAGCACACAGCTAGGAAGAGTAGAATCCAGTGGAATTGATAAGGAATACTAGCTAAATACAGAGCAAAGAACTTTACAAGAGCCCTTGATGAAACACTGGGAGCTTGTAAATTGCCCAAGATCAATTAATACAAGACTGGACACCTACAAACACCTACCACAGAGTTTGTAAATTATAATAGTTAATCAGATGTTAAATTATTTTCTTCCCATTTTCTTTCTTAACCATATAATCTAGGAAATTAAATGATAATAATAATAATAATATAATAAAAAATAATCCAGGTTTTTAGGGTTGTCACCTCTCCCAGGGAAGAATACTGGACAGTGCTAATTTGCATATATCTGCATGCGGTTGGCTTGTGTACATTTATTTACTTATTTGGATTTCTAACCTGCCCTTCCACAAAGACACAGAGCAGGCAACATAAAATACATTTACAATAAATCTCTTAAAATATATACTGTATGAAATATAACATTCTCTTTAAAAACACACACACACACACACACACCACTTCCCAGATAGTATCTCCACCTGCTAAATGCTTGGCCAAATAATTTGGTCTTGCATTGCCTCTAAAAATGCTCAAAATATATGTAAGTCAGGGTGAGGGGACCTAGACTGGGTGCAGATATATGGGGTACAAGCGTAGATGGGCAGCCTCCTAGAGGATCATGTGCAAGAGGGCTCCTTGGGCAAAAGGAGACTCTGCCTGCTCCCTCCAGCCACTATACAAGGACTTGAAGTGCTGGATCTTCTGCCCTTGTGATCATGCCACTCCAGCCCCCTACAGCTGCCTGTCAGGGGGTCGTGCTGATCGATGTGCCTCTTATGGCCGCTTCTTGCCTCTCTCCCCCTTTGTGGGACATGGAGAACCAAAGCTGGGACACCAACAGGGAAAAAAGAGGAGCTGAGCTGGACAGTGCAATTGTTGCCACTAGAGCCAGCAACTCCCCCACCCCTTCTAATAGTTTGCCAGTTTCCCTTTCTTTCCTTCTCCCTGTCTCACTGTCTGCACTGCAGCCAAAGCAGAAACACCCCTGAGGCAGTCCAGTCTGGCTAAGGTTGCACAGCACCTACCCTTTCTCTCTCTAGTGCATGCAAAGAGTAAGTGGGTTGTCGATTGTGGCCACTGTTTTTTGCCTACAATGGCCCGTTTCACGCAGACTCTAACACCGATGGGCAACACTGCAGCCCTGCAACATGGGCCCTTTTCACACGAGATGCCTCCACCCAGTTTCGTGGGTGGAGGTATCTGTGTGAACACCGTGGGCGGTGGGTGTAAGTGTGTGGGTGTTCCCGCGCAACACCCACCCCCCACCTATGGAGCAGTTGTGTGAAAAGGGCCAATGTCACCTATTTCTGACCTTTTGCGGGGCCTCTGGGGTCTACTGAAGAATACTAGAGAGTTGGCTGAATGTACTTATTTCAAAAATCCAAAATCTTAAAGCTGTTTCTCTTGCACAGGGGTTCAAAACAGATCCAATTCTTTCTCCATTTTTTTCTCCCCAAATGTTGACAATTCTGTTACTAAACTTTCTCGAAAATGTTATCAAAACCCTAACTGACGGGGGGGGGGGGCGCACTGAGCATGCGCGAGGAGTAGCTGCACAGGGAAACGGCTCCGTCCCGCTCGGCACAATTTTTAAAGAACAAGCCTGCTTGCCGACATTGAAAAGACTTGAAACTGATTTCCCCCATGAGTGGAAGAACCCGCAGGAAGACAGACCAAAAAAAAGAAGGGGTAAGCGATACCATACAGGTATATTGTAAGGCACAAGATAGAGCCCCCCTAAGGCTGCTAGCTGCGGCAGCCAAGATGGCGGCTGGGTGGGAAAATGCAGAACCCGACATGGAGGAGGAGGGAGAAGCCATCCCTTATTTAGTGAACCTAACGAAGATGCTAAAACAGCAGGATGAGGTGGCTAAGGCAGATAGAGACACTATTAAGGAGGGTATGGCAAAAGTGATCTCCACGTCTGATATATTAAACAAAAAATTTGATACCGTGGCTAACAGAGCGACGGAGGTGGAGACCAGGCTGGGGATCCAGGAAGACTCCATGGGGAGACATGAAAAGAAAAGAAAAGACATAGACGGCCAGATGGTTAATTTACAACACAAAATAGAAGATTTGGAAAACAGGAGCAGAAGGTGTAATATTAAGATTATCGGGGTCCTTGAGCTGGAAGAAACGGGGGCAGGGAGAGAGTTGATGGCCGACATAATCAAGCAGGCCTTTCCTACTAACACTGAACTGCATGAAATTGAAATTGAGAGGGCCCACCGGGCTCTCAGGCCTAAACCACGGGAGAAAGAACCGCCACGCGCAATAATTTTCAAATGCCTGCGTTACACCGACAAGGAAGTGGTGCTGGCGGCTGCAAGGAGAACCAGGGAGTTCTCATATAAGGGAACTAAGATCCGTTTCTATCAAGATTTGGCTACGGAGACACTTAACAAGAGAAGAGAGTGGAGGGATCATTTATCGCTCTTCTACAAAAACGGAATGAGGCCGCGTCTGGCGTTCCCGGCTAAATTTGCTTTTTTTTTTACAAAGACAGGCTCAGAGTCTTTACACAAGTACCTCAACTTGAGGCTTATATGCAGACTTCGATGTCTGACCTCCCCTGGACTCAGTTGAAAGCTTGAGAGGTATAGTTTTGGCAGTTAACAAGGTGCAAAAAGACTGTGAAAAGACCACCACAATCATCCAGGAAAATAACTGACAAGGGGAAATGGTGCTGGGCTCCAATTAAAACAAGAGAACAGGGGCGCAGTTTCCCATAACCGCATCACACCCCAGAGTGCAGTTAGAGGGTCCAGAGGTATCCTGGATGTTGCACAGTTGGATTAAAGTTTGAGTTTGTGTTCCATTTAACTTTTTGTCTTAAGGTTCTGAAGGCTATCCAGCAACTAAAATTGAAGACTTATAGAGAATGTTTGGAAAAGTTGAGTTTGGGTAAAAGCAGGTTACAGAACATATACTGATGGCATTCATACCAGAAGGAGATGGTATCACAATGCAAAAGTTGTGCTGAATTTGATTACCTATGGAAAGGACTGGGAGCCTTATCATTTAAACGTAGCTCTGCTGGGAGGTTTTTTATAATTTTATAATATAGGGTTCGATTGAAAAGAACAGACTAATGGAACTTTTTCTAAAGGTTACTTTAAACTTAAAGTATTATGGGGGAAAATAGAGACGGTCTAATTTGGGCAACGTAAGGTTATCAAAGGTAAAAAATTGGTATATATACTAAAAGGCTGAGGGAAATTTATGGCAAGTGTTATGCCAAACTGGATGACACATGGAAAAGGTATGAAATCCTATAAATTTAATGTGGCATTATACAGAAAGGTTGATTTATGCAGGCAGAATTATTCAAAAGTTATTTCAAATTGGGAGACACAAAGGTCTCACGAAGGTTATACAGAAGTGCTGGGCGGGGGGGGGGGGAAGAGGAGTACCGCTAAGTGTGTGATCGGTCGACGCCCCTCACTGCAGAGTGATTAACGCTCTGCAGCTAGATAAGCGAGTGATGGGTTGCAGTCACTAGAGTAGGGGTAGAATGTTGGTATGTGTGTTAATTAATTTCTTTTGTTTTTTGTTATTGTTTTGTTCTGCAGTACTACACGCGGGGGAGAAATCAAGTAAATACAAGGTTAGAAGTGAAGGGGGTCTCGCAAAACTTATGGGAGGGAGCTTACTATAGGAAAGGGCAGAAGGCAGCGCCACTGTGATTGTACAGAGGTATGGGGACAGATGGTGGACAAACAGACATGACATGCGGGGGCCACTTGGGAATGACCCCAACTGCATAAATAATAGGGACAACGACAAAACAGTAATATGGCAGAACTTAGGATATGCTCAATAAATGTTAAAGGCCTAAACAGCCCTATAAAACGTAAGAAATTATGGCAGTTCGTGGGTCAAAACATTACTACTGGGCATCGATACTAAGGGGAGTAAAACTATGGTACGAGGAGGGAAGGGAATCCACATGGGTCGAGATAGAAAAGCAACTGATACACCCAAATTCTTTTAGGAATTGGCTGACAGAGGATCCCTCCAGGTGTGAGCTGGGGGCAAAGAGCCTGCAGCAGCATCCTTTCATTGGCAGTGCATTGAAAACATGGAAAAGATGTCAAACTAAACTAGAAGCTTGTCAAGGCAAATTTCTGCACAAAATGATTATCTATGAGGACCTGTCCTTAAACCAGAATGAGAAAGAGGCATTGGGACAATGGAAAAAAAAGGGTATATGGCAGGTCAGACACATGTTTATAGGAGAGGCTATACTAACGAAAGACACACTACACTCTAAATGCCAAGAGCCGGTAGACGGATGGCTATATTTAAAAATACATAGCTCTTTGACACATCCTGCGAATAAAATACACTTCACAAGGGCCCCCTACGCGTTGGAGTCAGAACTTTTTAATTACACTCCACAGCGTAAAATAATCTCTCGCCTGTATCGGATTATTCAAAACATATTTCATCTCCCGGATGCGGGATACATAGACAAATGGACAGATGACTTAGGACTGGTATTTACGAAGGAATTAATGGAACAAGTTTGGTCACACACACAGAAGTGTGCCAAATCCCTCATGATTAGAGAACCCCAAATGAAACTAGTTCTTAGGTTTTTATCTGACACCACTCTCTATACACTATGCAAACCGGGTTACAACGAGAAGTGCTGGCGGGGATGCGGGCAGGTGGGCTCGTATATTCACCATTGGTGGGAATGTGAGCTAATCAAGGCCTTCTGGAAGGCTGTTTGGAGCAAGGTCAAGGAACACACAGACCTGCAAGTGCCATTTATGCCGCAGACTGCCCTGCTGGGACTGTGGCCCAAGGAGTTAGAGAAAAACTCCAAATGCCCCCGCATGCAAGGCAATGTTTTTAGCAGCGATTCATTGTATTGTATGTAAATGGAAGGTACCTAAAGGCCCGACAATTATGGACTGGGTAAGTAGACTCTGGTTTGTACTTTCTATGGAGAGGATCACAGCGGGATTGCAGGAGAAGCTTGCGGACTTTTATGCTATTTGGATGCCAAGTTGGAATCTGATTACATGCCACATAGAAGTGGAGAAGTCTGAGCTCGCCATAAACTTAGTCGATATAAGAAAACTGAGCCTAGGGCCAACCCGCGTGGACCTACTGCAGGGGGAACATGGGTTTTGGTTTATTTTATTTTAACTTGTTATGTTTTGTTTGGATGCCGGTTGTTCAGCTTATGCTGCCTCGTTGGCACTATGTATGTAGGGTCAATTGTGTGAGTAATTAGTGTTTAAGTCTGGTTATGTATTGTCTTCATTTTATTTTTTCAAAATTAATAATTATAATTTAAAAAAAACACAAAACCCTAACTGACATTTTATGATTAATAAAAACGGTGGGCTTTTAGTAAACAAAACAAAATATAAAAAAACCCAAACACTCAGGATGGTTCTGATAATAATTTCAGCAATATTAAAATCCAATCTGAAACAGATAGTAGACTTTAATGAAAAATGTCATTTTCAAAAAGTAGGCCACAGACTGTTCACAGAAAGGACGTTGATTTGCTGTAGCAATTACTTTTTGCTATCCATAAGATAGCCCAAATATGCAATGCAGCTGAGTTAATTTGCTTGATCTTGCAACTTTAATGTAACATTAATGCTACTTTTTTTCCTTTTACACTAATACAGATTACCACAAGTTAACAATTCCTTTCCACCCAGCCTAAATCCAGTATTCTTCTGACAAGCTGGAACCTTCTGGTTCCTAAGAGTGTCATTAGCTGCCACTCTCAGAACCACAGGGGATGAGATTCCATTTCGCATGCGAGAGGGGAAGGTGATCAGCTCCTTTGTCCTCTGACACTTGGCCCCAGCTTGATTATGATTAGGTTTCTCTGAGCTCCAGTCAACGGAGCTACAGTACGCTTGCCTCCCCTCTACTCCCACTTTGGGTGTAAACAGATGGGCAGCAGCTCCACTTTTGCCTGTTGCAGCCCCCGTCACCTCTGAGTTTACCTGTCCATGTGAAGAGCGACTAGCAGATGTTCAACACGGAGCAGGCTGTGGCTGCTTTGGAGCAGCCCTGCAATCATGTAGTGCTTCAGAAGATCCAGGCGCATACCTCACGGAGCAAGCCAATCAAATCGGAGGCAACAGGCAAGCACAGAATGCCTGTCCATCTAAACGGGCCCAGGAGCCCCAGCTGCACACATTCCTGCCCAGATCATAGATGCCGGCGGGCAGACCAAATAGCCAGAGTCGCTCCCAGAGCGAGTATAGCCATCTTGACTCCCCACCCCAAACACTTAAAGGAACGTGCGCAAAATCCAAACAGGCATTAGCCCCACAAGGGAACCCTGCAAGGAGAATTGAGGCAAGTCCCCCACAAGCTCCGGGTGGGCAGAACAGTATTAGTGCCTGCCATCTCCTGATGTTTAACTGCCTGCTCTCGGGGTCATTCAGTTGTACCTTTCCATCCTCCCTTCGTCTTTCCCTGTTGGTTCTGGCTGCTTAATACAGTCTGCCTTTTGCTCCTGGACAACGGTGTTGTGTGGGAGTGTGATAGGAGTGGGGTTCTCTGCCCCTCTCCAGATCAGCCTGACTTAGCTTCTCTACTTACAGTCTCCACTGGCCATAGCTCCCTTCAGAACTGTCCAGCCTGTAAATGAGTCACTACCCTGCCACCCGTATGCCTGGAGTTTCCCAAGTCACAGAAATTAAATATTCACCCAAGTATCTAATGTGGAATTTCCCATTAACTGTGTCACCCAATGTCAGTATCCAGTCCACACAGACACAAGCCTGATTAAAAGAATGTTATATGTATAGATCAGATTAACTACAAGTCAAGATCGATTCAAGAGTTCAAATCAAATAAAAAATAATGCAAGGCTACACTACTTGTGAAATCCCTAAGCTGAAGTCTTCCCCTGTACTTGAGTTCATATTTAAATCCATAATCCTCAGCCGATGTGGGAGACTGGATGCTTGCTTCTTTGCTCATATTTCCCTTTTAGACTATGGCTACTTTCAGGTAAATTGTGACTGGCTCTCTCAAGCTGTCTCTTGAGAGTGTGTTTCTGGGGCCTGGTGATCTGTCATTTGATTTCCCATTATCTCCTCATCTCCATTTCAATTGCCTTCTCTTTCCCATCCCCTCAAACTTGCTAGACTAGTTTTGAGGATTTACATTTTACTTTATACTTCTAAACTTACTTTCCCCCCCATCAACTTCACATGCAGTTTCTCCCATTCATCAGATTCAGTGTTCCATTACCATTTCAATGATACCAAACATGTAATAGTTTAATATAATGATTTCCAAGGTTGCAAGTTCAGTCACATGAAGATCATGTATGTTGCATGTCTGTTTTCACAAACCCTGTCAGAGGGTGTCATGGGGTTGTGTACTGGCTGTGTAGTGGCATTTGTCCACCCCACTCTGCCACTGTGGGTGATTTCAGACATTACGGGCGCCCAATTCACCACAGTGGATTCCCAGCGGTGGCGAGCCGGCTAACCACCTCCTGTGGACAAGAAAGGCCCCAAACAGATGTGACGGGAGTGGGACCACGGCAGGGAATCGGACCGGCAGACCACGGCCTGGGGCAACACAACAGACGTTATGCCGATCCCGGACTGTGGTCAAAACACACAGAAGGCACCGGGGCAGTCCGTCCTGGCTGTTGCTGTCCCCCCACCGCCTCCATGTTAAGCACGACCACTGCCTCCTCTGCCTGCGCCTCCACCACCTCTTCCTCCTCCTCCCCTTCTGCCTCGCTTCATCCCGCCACGTCCCCCTGCTGCTGGGTGCCCTTTAAATCTCCCTCCCTGGCCTGTGTTGTTGCTTGCTGCCTGGCAGCGACGGCCCGGGGCAGCACAACAGACGTTACGCTGATCCCGGGCCATGGTCAAAACACCCAGAAGGCACTGGGGTGGCCCATCCCGGCTGCTGCTGCTGCTGTTCCCCCACTATCTCCATGTTCAGCACGACCACTGCCTCCTCTGCCTGCGCCTCCTCCTCCTCCTCCTCCTCCCCTTCAGCCTCACTCCATCCTGCCACATCCCCCTGCTGCCGGGTGCCCTTTAAATCTCCCTCCCCAGCCTGTGTTGTTGCGCGTTGCCTGACAGTGACGCTGCATGCTTTGTCCCTGGCTGGGAATCATTCTGCTTGATTCCAGCCAGTGGTTGCCGTTCAGATGTTACTTTTTTTTGTTTCCAGGTGGGAATCGCTTTGACCATGCTTTCAGAGATGGTCCGGTCCGGATCTCTGGAAGCGTAGTTAATTTTGACCCCTGCTGGGGATTGACTGTGGTGAACATCTGGCGCCCGCGAAACAGACATTCAGGGCGCTTTGGCCCCACTGCGGGATTGACTGTGGTTCACTGTGGTTGACTGTGATCTTGTAACGTCTGAAAATACCCTGTGACAGAGCTTGTAGAAACGTACACTAAAGCGCCAGGTACATTGCTGGTGCTATATAAATGCTGATTATTATTATTATTTAATAATAATAATAATAATAATAATTAATAATTATACAGACCACATGTAGCATACACATTCCTTGTGTGAATACATTATATTCATATATCATAGGCATGTCTGGTATCAATCAGCTCATACATAAGAGATAAATACAATCAAGATGAAAGCATGTATATGAGAACTATGTAACAAAAATAAATTCAAAAGTGAGCCCACAAAACCCAGCTAGCAGGTTTTCTGGGACAGACAGACAATGGAGATGGAGATTAAGAGTTGATGGGTGAGATGTGACCTAAAAGGTAGTTCCCCCATAAAGGAGTGAAACTCCTGGAAAGATCGGGAAGAGACCATCAAAAGGTAGTTAAAGAACAATCAAGAGAGAAGGGGGGAGATCCTTTCACCAGTGACATCATACCAGGAAGCAGCCATGGATGACGAAACAACAACAATACCCGGCCTTATCGGTTGACAATTATGGACTGGAACATGAACAGAAGCTTAGGGTAAGAGTTCAGCTTAGGAATTTCACAAGTAATGCATTATCTTTATATTCTTTTATTTGACTTGCACTCTTCAATCAATTTTGCACTGTTCTTAATCTGATTTCATACTTTTTTAACCAAGCTATGGTGTGCTTGCATGGTTACTCACGTTGAGGAACACAGTGAAAGGGAAGTCCCACTTGGGTGAACTTTAATTTAATTTCTGTGACCTTGGAAACTCCAGGGACATAGGTGAGAGGGTAGTGGGTCGTGGCTCATTTACAGGCTGGGACAGTTCTGGAGGGAGCTGTGGCCAGTGGAGACTATAAATGGGGAAACAGAGGCTGGTTTCAGATCTCCCCCCCCCCCCCCCCCATGGTGCATATTCTGTCTGCGGGAGGGAATGCGCAGCCAGGATATGCATGGGGTGCCACCAGTCTGAAAGCCCCCTGCGCAGCTTTGCCAGCAAACACCCGCCGAGATACAGAGCAGGATTTCCATGTGTTTGTGCGCTTGGTTTACCTGCATGCCGGACTGTCTGTGTGAATGCTGCCAGACCTGTGGGTGAATGCAGCTCTGGTTTGGGTCATCCAAGAGGCTGCTCCAGGGTTCCAGTCTGCTCCCTGTCCATCTGAAAACACCCTGTTGTGATAGATGGACTGGGAGAAGTGTCTGGAGCTGCCTACAAAGAGCTGAAATCTCTCCCAGCATTTGAGACTTTCGGGAATATCTTGTCCCCTCTCTCTTCTGGTCCACCACTCCCTCCCATTCCTAGGTGCCTCAGCTCTACCCCATGGCCATGCATGTGCAGCTCCCTATCAGTGGCACAGGGCTCAGTTAACCTGAGCTGCTAAATGCATGTCAGGCTCTGTCTACAGCTGGGCCTGCCACAGCCCAATTGATTAGGAGCTGTGAGGCATGCCATTGATTAGGACCTTGGGCATCCCAATTGGCTGGGATTCAGGGACAAGACAAAAACATCAGCAGAGGGGAGAAGAGTCCAGGGGCAGGCAGGCAAGGACACAACTCTGTTAGAGAGAAGGGCAGAGGTTTATAGGCCTTGTAGAGGCTTCATTCTGGTACCAGGCATTAGGGGTGTGCAAAAAGAAAAACCAAATCATTTTACTTTTTTGTTTTAGTTATTAAAATCCCATTTGTTTTAGTTATTATTTTAGTTATTCCTATTTGGTTTTAGTTATTTCCATTTGTTTAAATGGGAAATGGATTTCTGCCAGTAACTTATTCATTCATCATCTAATCTACATGAAATTCAGACAAATTGTATCCCTTTCCAAAGGGATCATCTCTACAAAATTTCAGAAAATTTGGAGAAAAGGTTCTTATTTTATAAGAAATTTAATTGTAGTTTGCAGACACATTTTCAGCTATAACATCCTTGTTGTCCATCCAATTTGGATTAAATTTGGACAGTTTATTCCCTGCACCCAAGGGATCATCCAAGGTCCCAATTTAATAAGCATCATTGCTTATGAATGCATTTCCAGCTGTAACTTCTTTGCTTCCTATTCAATTTGGATGAAATCTGGACAGATCGTACCCCTCACCCAAGAGCTTTCCCCCTCTTTTCTGAACTCTTGTTTACCATAAAAGGCAGAGAGTCTGAAGCCAGTGCCTTCAATAACTAAAACTAAAATGTTTTTCATTTTAGTAAATTTTTTTAGTTATTAGCACGTAGCAGGGCTATGCCATAGGATGGCGCCTGCCAAGTAGGAATACCTAAGATGGCTGGCCACCTGAAGAGGAAGTGGATGGGTGTGGCCTGAGGTATAAAGGAGAGGCAGGCAGGAAGCTAGAGGCAGTCTGCTCTGTGAGAGGGAGAACACCTCTGCAGTCTGCTCCTGACCACAGAGGAGTAAACCTAGAGGACCTGAAGGAAAGTGCGCTGAGAAGAGCCTGGGAGTGAGATGATGGTAACTAGCCTGTGGACTGTGTGTGGCTAGGATACCTTTGATATGATGATACATTTGGATGAGACTGGCCAGAGGCTTGATGCCTGGCCTATGGACTGTGCTATAAATATTATTATTATTATAATTATTATTATAAGCATTTATATAGTGCCAGCGATGTACCTGGCGCTTTACAAAGAGTAAGATAGACACGATCCTTGCCCTAGGGCTTACAATCTAGAGACGGGGAGGGGAGACAGGGAAGGGGGAACAGAGGGAGAGACAAGGGATGCAACGTTCATGAGGATGTGAGAGCTCAGGTACACGTTCTTGGCTTGGTTACAGAGAACTGGGAGTTTGCAGATAACAGGTGGGGGATAATCCTGGGTGGGGATGATTAGCAGGAGTTTGGAGGGGTGGAGCGGAGGGGTGGAGCGGAAGAGTTGGGTTTTGAGGAGGAACTTGAAGGTGTGGAGGGTGGGGGCCAGGTGGACGAGGGCAGGGAGGGAGTTCCAGGCGTGCGGGGCAGCGAGGGAGGAGGGATGAAGGCTCAATAAACAGTTATAGAGCAGGACATAGAGTGATATTCTTCTTTGGGCTTAATCCTGACAACACTTCCCCCACGATAAAGTGGGGGACCTGCTATAGGAATAACTAAAAAAAAATGAATGTTTAGTTAGAGTTATTCTCGTGTCATCTCTTACCAGTTTCACATCATTGTAATTTGAATGATGTCCGTGGAGACACCTCTGATTTACACCAGTGTGGGAGAGTAGAGAATTGTACGTTCTGGCAATAGGGTTCCCAGGACTCTCCAAATTTTGTAACCCCATCTCTGGGGGTGCCAGGCAGAGAGTCAGACCATGCCAGAAAGGGAGTGAGGCAACGGGGGCCTCTTCCACCACTTTCTGATGTGTCCATGCCCCCGGTGGGGTGTTGTAACACCATGAAGATTTGAAAGAGATGTGGCCACATCAGAAAGGAGAAGGAGAGTCCCTGTGTTCCCCCTGCCCTTCTTGCAGCATGGCTGTGTCCCCTGCAGAGTGATGGGACATCATCCATGAGGCTCCGCAGGGGACATATCAGAAAGAGGCCAGAGAGGTCTACCCCTGCCCCTCTTATGGTGTGGCCCTGCCACTTTTCGGTTCTTTCCCCCCCAGGAAGCTTGCAACCCTGTCTATCAAGCCTCTGCCCTGTCTGACAGCCTCCTTCTGCCGTAAGCTGAGAGTAGCTGGAGAAAACGGTGTCTTTGCCATCAGTCCTCTGAGTGATGGACAGTCTATAAATACATAAATACATAGAAAGGCCAACTGAGCCCTGCTCTCTTCTGTTCTGTATGTCCACACTCCCTGCTTCACCATGATCTCTGGATTAAAGGAGGAGCAGTCCCAAATGGAGTGCCTCATCCAAGCCACCTATATACCCTTTCTTCTGCAAAAATCAGGATACCCAATATCTGTGACTTGTTATGCTCTTAATGCCTTTTTTTTCCTTATATAGTTAAACAGAAACAATGAAATCTCCATGATTTAGAACAAGATTTGACTAGGCAAGTGACCATGTGATAATTGAACCCTCTAGACGGCCCAGCCCCCGCAGTTCCTGGAGGAATCTGTCTCTCACAGGACCTCTAACCCCACCACAAATGTATGGGCCCCTGGCCAGCAGGCCCACCACACATGCCAGGCTGCCTGGCCCCACCATGCATTTCAGGCCTTCAGCCATCAGACTTTCACTCCACCAATCTTGCATGGGCCATTAGGGCATATTGTGCATGCTCAGGACCTGGCCAATAGGGACCCTTTATACATTTGTGGGGCTCTTGCCAATGTCACCTAAGACCTGCAGATAAGCAGAAGCAGGATCTAGATAGACCCAGCTCCACAAGCAGCAGGGCACCCTGAAGGTGGTAATTGGGGGCTGGCCTTCAGATGGGCGGCTGCCAGCGTGGTTATCCCAGCCACGGAAATGGCCACCTATATTTGGCAGGCCCCATATGAAGCATTCTGGCTTTCCAGGCATGGCTCTGACCCCAAACCCTCCGTCCTTGGCTCATCCCTACTATCCTATCCACTACCTCCGCTCCTGCACCTGGGCTGCTGAACGCCTCTGGCACAAATCCCGCTCCCACCCTGACTTCCTCCACTACAAATTCTCCCTCTTCTCCCTTTCTTCCGCTATCTCCCTGGCGAGACAACACTACTATGCCTCCCGGGTTGATTTCTACTCTCGTGACACTCGCCGCCTCTTCTCCACCTTTGACCCCCTTCTCAAGCCCCCCTGCCCCCCTCTTCCCTTTCTGCTCAGGATCTCATGTCATTCTTCACCTCAAAGATTAACAAGATCTGCCAGGACATTGCTTCCCACCCATCTCCTCTCCCCGCTCCCTCACCACCACCACCCCTCTCCTCCTTCCTCCCTTGAGGAAATCTCCTCTTTGCTCTCTTCCTTCAACCCCTCCACCTGCCCTCTTGACCCAATCCCCTCCTGCCTCCTGACCTCCATTGCGCCCACTGTTGCCCCCTCCCCCTTTACATGTAATTAATCTCTCCCTCTCCACTGACTCCTTCCCCTCCGCCTTCAAGCATGCTACTGTCTCTCTCATCCTCAAAAAGTCCACCCTCGACCCCTCTGACCCCTCTAGTTACTGGCCGGTCTTCCTCCT
>QEPC01000081.1:2488400-2517030 GCA_003113815.1 Sphenodon punctatus
GGTTTTTATCTGCAACCTTGTTCTGGGAACGGACAGTTTTTACTAGTTCTGTTCTTACTGTGGCCTTTCCTCTTGTTGATGACAAGAATGTATCCCTGTCAGCATATTTCTCTCTCCTCCTGCCAGCCTGTTTCTTATAGTATGCATTTTTAATAATATCTAAACTAAAAATTACTATAAAGCATATAGCAAGCAAATAAAGCATATAGGAAACTCATAGCATCCTTTCAATAGTTTTGGTTACATTTTTAACAAAGAATAAGTTACAATAGCATTCAATGCCTGTTTTGGCTTATTTGTGTTAAAAGGACCACTCTTGCTTTGGTTACATTGTAGCAAGGAAATTGACATCTTTGTTGGACCAAAAATGATTTTACAACAGCCCTACTGATGGAATCAAAGGCAGCTTTTAAGTCAATTAAGGTCGCATAATGCTTGCCCTTCTTAACCAGGGTATATTTTTGAATTATTATTATTTATTTTATTATTATTAGCAAGCATTTATATAGCACCAGCAATGTACCTGGCAATTTACAAAGTAATGGAATAGACATGGTCCCTGCCCTAGGGCTTACAATCTGAGAGATGCGGGAGGGGACGAAGTAAAGGGAACAGATGGAGAAACAAGGAATGTAACATTTACGAAGATGCGAGGTCCCAGGTGCACGTGCTTGGCTTGCTTACATCGTGTATAATGACTGGCTGGTCCATGCTGTGAGGATATGAGTACACAGACCTCAGGTAACAGATTGTACTGGCTGGAGGGTATCAGCAGGTGTTAGATGAGGGGAGTGAGGAGTCGGGGAGGGCAGAGCAGAAGAGGTGGATCTTGAGGAGGGATCAAATGGGAAAGTACAAAACACCCATCCATAGTGGAATAACACCTTCTAAATCCTGCTTGTTCTTCCCGAACCATTTAGCATTTTCCACCCAGTCTCCTAAGCGACCCAGTAAGTATCTTGAATAGATTCTAAATGCTATATTTAATAAGGAAATTGGATGATACCTACCAGGATTCACCCTGTCCCCCTTAAATATTTAGAAATTCCAACAAAGCCCGAGAACCTAAGACTAGTCCACTATACAACCGGGAACAACGTTTTCCCCAAGCTGAGTTACTGGAGGTTCCATAACATAAGAAGCTTTTTTGGAGTCTCATGCTACCATCTTCCAGAAGTCATGAGGGTTCTTATCAGCTGTAGTCCTCTCAAAACCTTGTCATAAAGTATTCTGATAGGCACACTTTTCCTTCAATAGTTTCTTATAGTTCCTCCTAGCGTTTGCCAGGGTCTCCTGTTATCCTGCGCTCGAGTAGTTCTTAGTAATCCAGCTAACCTAACCCGTTCCTTCTTCATACATCTACATTCCTCATCATACCAAGGTTTTTTATTATGATGGTGTATAACTGGCCCTTTAGCTATGACACTAATGTATTAAATAATTCAATTACTGGCTCAACCTCCTGCTCATTCATGAGGCTATCCTTTAAATCCTGAATATCAGGTGACAAAAGTTTGGCTTTCAGCTTAAGGCTACAGGTGTGGGACCATCTAATTCTGCTTGACCTTATACCCGCAGTAACCACCTCACACCCAGCTACTCTGTTGGAGGCAAGGTTAGGCCATTCTAACAACAAATCAAGGGGTTTGTGACCACTCTCTGGCCTTATAGAAACTGCAAAATCCAGGACACTGGGTCACTGGTGGCTATCTATTATCATATAGTCAATAACGCTCTCACCATGTGGCAAGGAAAAAGTAAATTGCCCCTGTTTATACTTACCACAGTGGCCTTTTATAATCACTAAATCAAATCTAAATAGAATATCAATCAATTTCCGGCCTGAGGGATTTGTTACCATATCAACAGAGTGCCTAAAAAGAATAGTATGCATCACATCCTGCGGCTCCCCCTCAAAAACACCCTCTATCTCAATATCTACACCTGTTTTGTATTAAAATGCAGCAAAACAAACTCAGGGAGGGACCGCGAAGCAAAGGTGTGATGAGAGCGCTTCAACTATTTAGGGGGGGGGGCGGGGAGGGGAGTCCTTTATGACATTGGAGGGCATGAAAGAGATTGTACAGGGGCCAGTAGACTTCCTACAATACAGACAATTGAAAAGTGTCTTCACTGGCCCCACCTTAATAAGACACTTCAAATGGACAGCCACAAATTTTGAGACAATACTATTAGTCCAATGGCAAAGGAAATTTATTACACAGGGAACCCTTCATACCAGGCCAAATGGGAAAGTGACCTTGGCAAAACCTTGGGGGAGGCCCCAAATAGTCAGCTTCTGGATCTCCTGTTTCTGAGCTCCCCCTCATTAGAGATTCAGGAGGTCCAGATTAAACTCACCATTATTACTTAACCCCCCAGTTAGTGACCAAGGAGAAAGGCGTAGACAGTGCGTTGTGCTGGCGTGACTGTGGGAATCCGGGCATGTACTTACATTGCTGGTGGCAATGCACTAAAGTAATGCCATTCTGGAGGGAAATATGGAATTACATGCATTCTGCCACCAGCTTGGTAATTCCCTTCTCCCCAGAGATTGTCCTCCTTGGACTGTATCCAGACATACCACTGATGAAATTTTACAGTGGAGCTAGCAAATATGCCTAGCAGCGATACACGCCATAGCCAAGAATTGGAAATCAGAGCAGGGCTCTACAGTAGTAGAGTGCTTAAATCGGCTTTGGCACTCCTTTACAATGGAAAAAATAATATCAGAAATTAAAAGAAAGGATATAGGTGCCATGGCAAAATGGATTCCATGCTTAAAGGTAATGGATGGGAAACCTTTCCTAAAAGACAAGAAATCCCTGATATATGTTTTCTGTATTTAATGAGTGATGTTCTTTGAAAAACAGATGAGCTCACCCCTTGTCCCAGTGTTGGCATGGTACCTTCGGGTGTATAATAACCAAAATGTTGACTTATTGTTTATTCATTTGTTTTTTATATATTAGTTGGATTTGTTTGTATTCTTTGTACTGTTGGACATCCATAATATGTATCTATTTGGTATATCAAAGCAAAATACTGCTTCTTGTTGACTGTATACAGATAAGAAAAATAAAAAATTCTTTTAATAAAAAAATAAATCACTTCTACTGTTTTATAAGAATGATGGGGCAGCAGAGTGTGTATGGTAGCAACTGAGTCCACTTCCAGTCTAATATCCAAAGTATCTTCCACAAAATCCTTCAAGTCACTACATGTGACAGGACTGAGGAAATGGGCTATATGGCTATTAACCAAGTAGCTTACAGGATGAACTTCTTACTGTCGGAAGCTGGGAGTGAACAATGGGGAATAGATTGCCCATTGTGACTGTTGGTTCTTCTTGCATGCAATTGAGATTGACCACTGTCAGAGGACAGGATGCTGAGCTTGATGGACCGTTGCTCTGACTCAGTATGGCACTACTTATGTTCTTATAGATTCTTTTAACGGGTAAATTGACTGTTGGGGCATTAGCCCACTTGAATTTGGTAGAATCTATCAATTGAATGGTGACTGGAACTGTTTTGCTATGGTGATGTGTCCAATGCAGTCTGGGGGAGTTGGGAAGTTTTATTATTGTTATTTCTTAGGTTTATGTAATTTTGCAATATTTCTAATAAAATGAAAGAAAGAAAGAAAGAAAGAAGTTGGCAGAAGAGGGCCAAACCCCAAGGGAAGCTACCTTAGCATTTGGAAATTCCTTAGGAGACACTGATTTGTGCCCGGGACCATATACACCCAAGGTCTCCCCCGTTACCTTGTCATTGATACCATAATCAGACTGACTGGAATTCCTGTGACCAGCTTTCTCAGGGAGCCCAAATCCCAGTTCATTTTCTAAATGAGGGGCATGGTGAGAGGAAGTAGAGTCTTCATAATCCAAAGTGAGATCATCAATTATTAACCATGAAACATCCAACATCTCATTTGGGGACTTATCCCAAATGTCATTAATTGAACAAACATCTAGGACCTCCATGTAGGAAGCCATCTCCCTGGTGTCTACCTTTATCACCAGTTGAGATTATTTTCACTGATCAAGTTCAAGCCAAAGGCCACACAACAGTATTTGTAAATTATTTAAAAGTTCCTTAATATCCAAAATTTCTTTAGAAAAAAACTGCATAAAATAATCATTTATATTTATCCCCAAAAGGGGTTGAACTAAAACCTTTATCCCCTCCAGTCCCAGGCTCATTCCTGTCAGGGGTCGGGGCTGGCCCCGCACACGAGGGTCTCTGCGGCACCGGATTCCCCTCCCGCAGGTGGTGGGTCCCGCAGGCGCAACTCCACAAGCGGTGGGGAGGATGTTGCTGCAGCGACCCCTCAACAATATGGCACTGTAGGCCTGCCCCCCGCAGACACAGAGCGTGGGGGTGGGGCCTCCAGGGCCATGCCATTCAGCACGCCTCCAGACGCAACAGGGGGACATGGCAGGCCCTTGAAAAGCTGGCGCTGCTGAGTACACAGCACCGGTGATTGAATAGACTGGCCCCCTTGCTGTGTGTCTCTTTGAGTGCCTTGCCGTTTGCTTGTCCCTTGCCTCCCTTTCCCCCTCCTCCTGCTCCTGTGCGAAGTTCTGTCCTGTGGGTGTTGTGCTGTGGTGGTGTAAAAGGTGAGTGTGAGTCCCTATCTTGTGTCCCTTGGGTTGAGTGAGCGAGTGAGAGGTGGGTGTGAGCCCTTTTACCTGTCGGGGGGGGGCACCCCAGGGGTATCAGAGTGCTGGGACTCCCCTCTCCCTCCGCACTGTCGGGCCCCTTGCCTCCACCTCTCACTACCCGCACGCTTCCCCCCTACTCCCGTGATCGTGTTAGTAGAGAGTGTTTGGTGTGGGATCTTGGGGAAAGGTGCAGTACAATCCACTCGGCGCCCTATGATGATAGAGGTCTAGGCTTTTCTTGCCAGTTGGGCCAAAACTCTACCCTGACGGGCACCTTTAACACCCTTGTGTATTCTTGCTGCCTCTCCAAGCCTTCCCCATGCCTGTGCGTGTGTCCCGGGTCTCTTTTCCTAGCATTCCTGGTCCCTTTCTGTCTTCCTGCCCTTCCCACTGACAGTTCCTACCATTTTCAATAGCCTCATCACAATAGTCTACCAGCGAAGTAAATCACCCAACACCCCCCTCATCCATGGAGACCAATGACCCCACCTGTGACCGGTGGTGCGGCGGACTGCTAGTGAAGAAATCAGTGAGTTGTGTCTGAGAAAAGCATGAGCCTGCAATGTTAGGAGCTATTTTCAATGAGGCACTGGCCCTGGGGTCCTGTATATCAATCCTTCTTGAGTGCAGCATTATAGACTCAAGATAATTTCCCTCCCTCCCTGCAGGGTCTCACTGAGTAGTGTGGACTCTAATCTGGGCAGCACAGACTGACCTCTGCATTCACAAGGATCATTCCATGTTAGAGTTCCCCAGTCTTCATCACTTTATCCATGTCCATATGCAGTTTTTTCTGATCTTCACACTACTCTTCTTGGGCAAAGATTCTGGCAGCTGCAACAGCCCGCCAACAGACAGCACCCTTTGGCCACCGCTCAAAGGCTGGAAACCAGCAGCCACAGGTGACTACAATCCTCCACTCAGTCAGGCTAGCATCACTCCCCTTCCCAACCGGGAAGGGGGAGCAGAATCTCCATGGGTAATTTTAGATGTGACGGGCCCGGAGGCCTGCCACGCTCCGTCACAGGCCATGATCCGTTTCAGATCCCAGTCAGGAATCAGTCCGGCCATCCTTCAGACGTGCCGGCCTGATTCCTATTGGGGAGGGGGCGGGACTGTGCGATGCGACAAGCGGCCGCACAGGCCCGCCCCCTCATGCTCCTCTCGCTGCCTGCCTTCCGGGAGACGGGCAGGCGCAGTGGCCAATCCGGCCATTGCGCCTGATCCCATCCTGTGGTTGGGACCATGATCTGGCAGGGCTGAAGGTAACAGACATTATCTTCGTCCTTTTCCAGATCGTGGCCAATCCAACCACGGTTGGGGCCCGATCTCACCACGATTCAGAGGGTGATTTCAGACATTACGAGATCACGCTCAACCACAGTGAACCACGGTCAATTCCGCAGCAGGGCCAAAGCGCCCTGCATGTCTGTTTGGCGGCCGCCAGATGTTCACCACAGTCAATACCCACATGGGGTCAAAATCAACCACGGTTCCGGAGCTCCGGCCCAGACCATCTCCGAAAGCATGGTCAAAGAGATTCCCAATGGGCAACAAAAAAAAGTAATGTCTGAATGGCAACCACCGGCCGGAACCAAAGACAATGATTCCCAGCCGGGGACAAAGCACGCAACATCGCTGCCAGGCAACCAGCAACAACACAGACCGGGGAGGGAGATTTAAAGGGCACACGACAGCATCTGGGACGAGCCGCCCCGGAGCCTTCCAGGTGCTTTGACCACGGCCCGGCCCGGGATCAGCGTAATGTGTGTTTCGCTGCCCCAGGCTGTGGTCCGGTGGTCCAGTTCCATGCCATGGTCCCGGTCCCGTCATGTCTGTTTGAGGCTTTCCTTGACCACGGGGGGTGGTTAATCTGTTCACCCCCGCCGGGAATCCACTGTGGTGAATCGGGACCGCGTAATGTCTGAAATCACCCAGGATCTCCGGGTGGCCGGAGGTCCAGAATCGTGGTCAATTTGATTCCCGCTGGAGGTTCACTGTGGTGAACATCTGGTGGAAATAAAATAGACGTTACGGGACAAACAGCCACCACAGGGGATTCACTGTGGTTGACTGTGGTCTCATAACATCTAAAATAACCCCATGTCACCCAGACCAAGGGAAGCCAGGAGTTAAAGGTGAATGGGGACTGGTCTTAGTTCTCCACCCTGAATCTTAAAGGAGGTGGCTGAAGGAACCTAAATATGACAGGCCCAAGGAAACCGCCTCCTTTGCCCCAACACCTCCAAAATATAGTTCTGACTGCCAGGGGCTGGGGAAGGGAATTTTCCCGGAGTTATGTGGGAAGAGGGCACCTTCAATCCTGGCTGAGTCCACAGGGGTCTCACTGATGTGGAGAATGCCATGAGATGCTCTAAATGGGTTTATCCACCTGTTCTAATTGAACAGGTGGTTGCCTTGCAGCTTTGGGCACATCTCAATGCTATCTGGAGTTAATGACTCCATTTCCTCCCACGCCTCTACTTTTCTGCCACAAATGAGTTTATGACACTGGTGCCAATCCTAAAGCCCCGACCGCGTGCATGCACAAGTTGCATGAAGTTTGCGCATGCATGTCATATTTCCCATAAAGGGGATGTGTGTGGGTTGCGCGCACACACTGCAAATGGAGCATGCACTCAGCACGCAGGGCTTAGGATGGACCCCAATGGCTGAGGTTCTCCGCTGCCATAACAGCTGCAAAGTCCCAGATACCAGAGCAGTTCCAGGTGTTGTATAGCCTGGTAAATCCATTTCGTCTCCAACTGAAGTAATCTCGTACTTGCTGTGCTTTCCAACACTTGCTTGCTCTCTGGGCATCTTCCTCAGTAGCAAGCAGCTGTGACGAGTTTGCCACGTAATAATTCATATCCACCATGATCTGGAGACTGCTAGCTTGACTGCAGAGTCAGAGTTTGGGGTTGTGGATGCTCAGTCTGGTCTCATTTATTTGAGATGAGGGGGCTTGAGGGGTGCACTGATCCAAATAACTGATCCAAAGTGCTATGCAGCCCCCGGAACTTGTACTAAGTTTGAAAGTATCCCCTGGGAGGGGAAAAGTTTCCCCACCGCGGTTCCCCACAGTCACACCATACTGTGGCGAGAAGACCCAATAAGGATTTGTACAGTACAAAATGGAACAGTATAGAAACCATAATGCTACAGGCATTCTCGGCAGTGCTACCCCTTGTTTAAACTTGTTAGCCGCCCTGAGCTGTTTTTACAGGAGGGGCGGGGTATAAAATTGATAAAAATAAATAAAAATAAATAAATTGTAGCAGTAAATTAGAACCTCTGGGCTGTCAAACCTCCCTTTTACATGTTACAGTTTCCAACAGCAACACATCAGGTAGCAATCCATCAATACGTGAGGCTTTCTACCTGCATCTCATTGGGTGGTAAATGCATGGTGAGCAGCTGTTCTTGTCGATTACCCACACAGGCATTGTTGGATATCCCAGAGTACATGTTGGGGGTCCTTCTCCCACATTTTCACCATGTCTTTATGATCCTGTGAGGAATGGAAGTTGGGTGCACGTTACCAGTTTCGTTAACTTGTTTCCAAATCATGTAGCCTGCAACCCAGTTTAAATTCAGACTGACAAAAATGCATTGATTCTTGCCCAACCCATGAAAGAGGGGTCTACACACACAAACATTTGTCTGCCTTCCCCTGCAGGTGTGGCTTGCTGCAGTGGGTGGTCTCTTTCCCCTGGATGACAATGGATGTTAACAAACGTGATACTGGCCTACGTGTCATCGGTATGCTTCTTGATGCATTGCCAGATGCTGGCCTGGGATTGCTCCCAGGTGTGTCAGCAACAAGCCTGGGTTGTGATCCTGGAAACCTCTGGGATCACAACCTGGGCTAAGGTTCGCCTAACCAGGCTGCAGCAGGCTATCACATCTGTTGTAGTCCGCTGTGACCTGGCCTGGATTGGGTCACCATGGCTGTCCATCATGGTGGAGGGCAGGGCACTGAGTGGGGCCGGGTGGTCACACATTCATGTATCTCCTTGCCTTCCCTGGTGGCCTGGCTGCCAGCACGTTTGTTGTGCCACCTGATTCGGTCCGGACCGTGTTGGCTGTGGCTTCTCAACTGGGGTCAGGTCCTGATGGCAGCACTCTGTCTGCTGTCGCCTATTGTCTCTGAGCCACCACCAACCTGGCAGTGAGCTCTCTAAATGTGCATTGCAAGCCCTGGTGGGGAGCTAGCGGCTGCACTGAGCCTCTGACAGTGAACGCCCTCTCAGCAGCTTCCAGCAGCCAGAAGAGTCGAATCTCAACACGTCACACTAGAGGTGCCAGATACCAGTATTTTAAAGTACCTCCCGTATCCCACAACTCCACAGAACCGAATGCCACGGTTCCATAGTGGCCTTGATCTTTGAAACCTTCCTTTGGCAATCCACATGCAACGTTGGTTCAGGGAAGTGTAATTTGCACATCCCTGTCTAGATTTAGGTAGATCTGTTCCAAATTAATGCTTTCTCTCTTCCTCCTCAATTTATCACAGGCTTTATGTGGCAAATGTCATAAAGAAGTGTTCCAAGATCTGTGGAGTGGACTCTTGTATAGGGATGGGTGTGTATGGTAGACTGACATGGTCTGTGACTGAAGCTGTTAGCATTCTGTGCTGCAAGCTCCTCTATCCCTCTTCCTCTGGGGTGAGGTGACGACACAGGTTCCACTTATTGAGATTTGGCTATTTTTAATGTGAGTTAAATCTGGCCTGCAACATGATTTCAATCCAGTTGTCATGCATTTAATTCCCTGAGCAATCAGGGAGAGACACCCAGTCTAAGAAGGCAGCAGAGACTTTGTGCATTTCCTCAGCCTTCACCAATTGCTATGACCTGTTAGTTTTCTTTCTTAAATGGGCAGAAAGACCATCCCTTCAGGTCATCTAAGTTTGCTTCAGTCACCAGGGTATCACTAAGAAGCTGCAGTTAAGATTCTTAAAGCTGGGAGAAAAATAATCGGAATTATATGGGAAGAGGATGAGTCTTGCTTGTATTCCTTGGGTATTTATTTGTATTTTACTCTATTCTGTTTGTAATATAAGCCTTGCTACCACATCCTTTCCAAAAAGGTTCAGTTGGGTTTCAGTATCTGAGACCATTGTAGTCTTAAAAATCAATGGGCTCAGAGACCAATCTCTCTCTCTTTGGAGCACCTCCTGTTATTTGCATCAGTAATGTTTCAATGCAGAGGGTGGCCCCATTCAGCTCTAAAAGGAGGCCACTGTTTTCCCATTGGTGTCATCCAGGTCCATGCTACAGACCTAAGGAGCCTCTTCAGTTTTTTAAAAAAAATCAATTAATTAATTTATTTATAATAAAATTTGTATGCCGCCCCCTCCTGCTAAAAGCATCTCAGGGCGGCTAACAACATATTAAAACAATTTAAAACAGCAATAATAGGATTTAAAACACTATTAAAACAATATAAAAGCAACATCCCCCCCCACCCTAACCCACCCCACCCACCCCCTCTCGTTCAGGAAAAGCACAGCGGAACAGCCAGGAATGTGATTGCAACTAATTTGAGATGTTCATGCCTGATAGACTGAATGTACTGACTTTGCTGCCTGAATTGGGGGTGGAGAGAGAGAGGGGGGTGGGGTTGCTGTGTTGGTCCCAAATGTAAAAGATGAAAACAAAGCAATTCAGAGGATACCTTTATTTTTTATTATTATTATTATTATTTATTATAGTATTTATATAGCACAAGCAATGTACCTGGCACTTTACAGTAATCAATTATAGACAGGTCCCTGCCTCAGTGGGATTACAATTTAAGAGACAAGGGAGAAGAGATAAAGGGGAGGGGAATAGAAGAAGAGACAGGAATACATCAAAGAAGTTGTGAACTTGCAGATGCATATGCTTATCTTTGTTACAGGGACCAAGAACCAGCTTCTGTTGGTGAGAGTATGCAAGCTTTCAGGCCATACAGAGCCTTTTGGCTATTAAAAAGCCAGCACTATAGACTGTACAAATGCAAGACCAATATATATGTGAAAACAATCATTTGGGAGGATGCTGTTAGGAAAAAGGTCATTGGTATTTTAAACATTTAAATGCAACAAAGAGAAACCAAGAATCAAATGATCAACAAATATAAATGCAGGCTAAAATCTATGCATAATGGCATAGATGGAACTCCTTCCCCTTGGAGATCTGTCTAAGCCCGAGCCTGCTCATCTTCTGAGAAGAGAAGTATGACTTTTTTGTTTGGCCAGGCATTTGGCAGGTGAGGATAGGATTGGGTGGGATTGGATAAAGGTTTAGGGAAAAGGTTTAGGGAGTTAGAGGATTTTTTAGCTGGTTTTATATGATATAAGCCGCCCTGAGCCTTCTTGGGAAGGGCGGGGTAAAAACTGAAATAAATAAGTAAAATACAAGGGAGGGGAGTTATAAGAAGAGTTTAAAGGGGAAGCATTTATACAGTAGCTTATGAAGTCCAAATCTACCATTCATTGTGTTGGTATACAATAATGTTGGTAATCATAACCAATAAGATTATGAATTTTAGTTTCCAGGGCTGTCTTTTAAAGGTGTTGCATAGGTTCTCTTTGAGGACAAGAACCAAGAGATGAGAAATGGGGTGATCATCTGGGAGATATGACCCATGCCCAACTTCCACAGTTGATTAAATGACTTTGTCCATAATTTTTTACAAAAAATATTCATGAGAGTTCATTTGCTTATGTAAGAATTTGGTTGGTGTCACCAGCATAGTTTCCACGGGGATATTTAGTGAGTGGAATGAAGTACACCATGTTTTTCTGATATTCATGTGTAGGTCTCTTGTATTTTGAATGGTTTTCTCTGGAGGTTGTTGAAACTGGCTATGGTAGCATGAACCTGTTGTTTTGGCAGGATCTTGCTCCTGTTTAAGTAGGGGTGTACTGGGTAGTTGGGAGGTTGCTCCTGATATTCAGTTCTGCAGATGTTAGAAGGGAGGGAGGTTGTTTTGAAGTCCAGGAGAAGGAGTTCAGGAGAGATTTTTCTCAAGGTGTGGTTCCCATTGAGTATGTGTTGTCATTGTTTGATGTTCCAGATTGGTTCCAGTGTGGGGTAGCAGCTGGCAACTACGGGTGATTTCAGACGTTACGGGGCCCTTTGGCCCCGTACCGAAATCACCGAAATCATTCCCCCCCGGGATCACCCCGTAACGCCATAGCAGACGTGCCGGGGAGATCCCGGCGGGGAATGTGGGAGGGGGCGGGGCCACGCGGTGCAATGTGCAGCCGCACGGCCCTGCCCCCTCCACGCACCCCGCCGCCCGCCCTCCGGGGAGATGGGCGGGCGGCGGGGCCACAGTGGCCGCCGCGTCAGGCCGTGGCAACCAGCCAGACGTTACTTTTTGTTGGTCCCTGCTGGGGATCTTTTTGACCACGCTTCCCGGGACATTCCCCCGGCTAGCCCGGGAAGCGTGGTTCAAATTGACCCCTTGCAGGTATTGACCGTGGCGAACATCTGGTGGCCGCCAAACAGACGTTCGGGACACGGTGACCACAGGTGGGTATTCACCGTGGTTCACCGTGATCTCGTAACATCTGAAAATACCCATTAGGTGTGCAGTTGGAAGGTTCCTTCTTTCTGTATGGTAGTGAGTTCTCTCAAGGTATTTGGGTATCTCATTCCATTATACAGTTCACTTCTCTGATGGAACATCCTTGCTTAGTGAAGGTAGTTAGCACGAAGAGTATATGTTTCTCCTGCTCTTATTATTCTTAGCCCTTTGATCTCACTCTCTGCTGCTCCCTCCTGTTCTGTGCTTTTTCCTATCCTGGTTCTTTGTTTAATTAAGCCTATTCTTAATCCACCCTTTATCTTCTGCCTGTTCTGGGGTGAACTTCTATTACCTTGTGTAAACAGAACAAGTGAAACTTACAGAGTTCCTGTTCTTTGAAGAACCTGTTGGGGATCTTCTTAAGTGTCATATTGCTGGCTACACACAAAAGTAAGTTAATAACAGGACATCAGTATAGGAAATCAAAGTAGGAGGAAAGAAAAAAGAAGCCTCCAGTACTAGGGATTTAACTTTCCAGCTCTTTTTGGCAGTGAATGGAACATGCAACAGACTAAGAACTGGCATACCAGGTCAGATCAATGGTCTATCTAGCCCAGCATCCTGTCTCTGACAGTGGCCGGTTTCAGTTGCTTCCGAGAAACGTTCACTCCCAGCCCCAGCCGTCAAAGATCTCACCATGTGACCAATATGACTAATATGGAGCTAACCTCTAAGAACGTGTCCTTTTTTGAGCCCATTTATGCTACTGGCCTTCACACTATTCCCTTGGCAATGGGTTCCACAGGTTAACGGTGCATCATTTGAAAAACTGCTTTTTTTGGTTTACTTTAAACCTGCTGCCAGTTAATTTCATCAGCTGCCCCCTACTTCTAGTTTGTTGAGAAGGGGTAAATAACAGCTTCCTATTTACTAGCTCCACATCACTCATGATTTTGTAATCACTTATCTCTTCCTCTCCATGTTCTCTCTTTCCTTAAGCTAAAGAACCCTAGCATATTGAATCTCTCCTTGTATGGAAGTCATTTCATAGCATGATCATTAGCATGCTGCCCTTCTCTGCACCTTTTTTAGTTCTATTAGGTCCTTTTTGAGATGGGGCGACAAGAACTGTACACAGTAGTGGGAGCACCATAGATTCCTATAGTGTCATTATGATAGTTTGTTTTATGTAGGTCTAAGTTTTAAATTAGTCTCTTTTGCATTTTGGACCAACATGGTAACCATACTTTTTAGACAGAGAAAAAGGCAGCCTGCAGGAGGTGGCAAAAGACAGACAGGCGCACACACACAGCAAGATAGCAAATTGTGGGGCTCCAAGCCCTAGCCAAACTCCAGCCATGGCCAATGGTCTAAAGATATTTGAAGGTGTTGTTGCTAAATAGAGAGAGGGAGAGAGGAATCATGTTAAGGATGCCATAAAGAAGATGGAGAGCCATTGCTCTCTGTTGTCACTGAAAGTAGTTAAAGTGGCAGAAAAGCTGGATTTGGTTAAATATTAGGAAAAACTTATGTGTAAGAACAATTGGGTAACAGAACAGGTTGCACTGGGGAGTTGTAGAATGGAATTTACTTCACTGGAGGTTTCTGGGAAGAAGATGTATAAAAACAATGACCAGGGATCGTTTATCTACAGTGATTCCTGGCTCAGGGCAGGAGGCTGGACTTAGATGCTGAGCTCCTCTAGCCCACAATTCTAACATTCTTAGCATTTTTCTGTGTGGTGCTACTTAGCCTACTTGGGCAGCTGTAGAATAGTCTCCAAAGAAAGCAGCAGAAGCTCCGTCACTGGGGACTTTCAAAGGTTGACTGGAGTGGCGTGGAACAAGTAAACAGGGAGCTGTCATTTACCCTCCCTAACAAATAATAGAACTAGGGGACACTCTATGAAACTAACTGGCAGCCGATTTTAAAACAAATAAAAGGAAGTACCTTTTCACTCAGCACACAGTTAACTTGGGGAACTTGTTGCAAGGCCAACTGGATTTTAAAAAGCATAACTGGATCCAGCATAACTGGATTTTAGAAAGGATTTAGTAAGTTCTTAGAAGATAGGTCTATAAATAACTATGAGTCAAGTTGGTCTAGGGATGTAACCTCTAATGTAACTAATAAATGAATGGGACTGCGATCATCATAAAATACCACTCCAATGTGGTACAGAACAAACTTCATTGGAACGGCACACCTTGGTTTTCTATTCTTGGCAGGATTATACTACATACACAGTATTATACAGATAGTCCCCAGATAAAGATATCTTACGTGTCCTGTGACTGGCCAAATCCTGGAAGCACGCAGGCTGATTCAGGGAAAAGACTGGGAAAGGGCCCTTTTGATGCTGGAGAGTAGAGCTTCTGGCGAGCGAGGATAAGTTGTGATTCGTGTGTACACGGTCTGGAAGGGAGTGAAGCCATGTGATTCACCAAATTGGTGACCACAAGCCCTCACCCAAAGCCATGTTGCATGACCAGGTCTTTCATACAGTTCTGGAGTATAGTTCAGTAATAGCAAGATGCCATGTCATGGTGACATCACACAGTTCTTTAGCATAACAGAAGAAGATCTTCCTGGAAGGAAGGGCTCTGAGCATATTAGCATCTTTATCTTTAGTTGATTGTTCTTTCCTGGACTGGAAATTGGTAGTAGAGTTGCAAATGTCCCACTTGTCTGTTCACAATGGGTTTCGTTTGTCACCTCCAGGTGTTCAGCAAGATGCTTGTTAAGCATATGTGGTGGTGCCAGGAGCAGGCACTTAAGTGTCTGGCTATGCCTTTGTCCCTTTGTCAATATGCTGATGGTGCCTTATCCACATGTTGAGTCATCTCAGGCCTGCTTTCTGTTCTGGGCCCTCTCTTTCCTCTTTGCTTTTGCTTGACCAAAGTTAGGTCTGGCTTCCTTTGTCTAGACCAGGAGAACATAAGATATCAATAAAACTATATTCTATTGCTACATTGGGAACAGAGGCCCTTTTTAAATGGGCAGAAGGACAGGGGGGATTGGTGTGTGGCGGGTGGAGTGCCACTGCAGGGGCAATGGGTGGGGAAAGGGTGTAGACGGGTGAACACCTATCTCCACGCACGGAGCAACCTGCCTTTTCACCAGTTGCTCCCTGCATGGGTGATGGGTGGAGGTGGATGGGTTGCAGGAGTGCACTTGCACGCCCACACACCAACCGCAGCAGTCACACGGGCGGCAACCATGCATGCACAAGCAGTGGATCTGCATGTGCATGTGTGTGTTTGTTTCATGTAAAAAGGACCAGAGTGAATAACGGGGAACAGACAACTCCATTATGATGACCTGTTGTGTACCTCTCTGAGTGACCAAAGATGGCTCCTTTTGGAGACAGGATGGTAGGTTGGATGGACCATTGGTCTGACCCAGTATGACATTTCTTACATTCTTATAGACCGCAGGAATAGAAGGCAGGAGGCAAGGGCTTCCCTATTGCCAGTACCTATGTTTTTGCCAGTCCCAGGTGATAGAAACAGCCGAATATTTTTTGCTGAACTGTCCCCTCTATGGCTGTCTTAGAGCAACGTGGATAGCTCCGCTCATAAAGAAAGCCCAAAATAATTTAATAGATCCCTATGTCTATCTTTCAAATTTGACTCAGCGGGATGATCTGTTAGCAGTCGCGACGTTTTGCCTTCTTGCCCAGAAGAGCCGTGCTAATGGTGGCAATTGTTTGAGTAAGACCATAGAGCTGGGCTAGCGCATCTATAGTTCTTAATTTTGTAAGTTAGAAGGGAAGTCTCCTGTTTTAACATTGTGTTTCTTATCCTGGCTATGTAGCCACAGGTTTTGAGTATAAATATAATTATACTTGTTTTATTTTATTCCATTTTGTATTTCGGAATTTCTATTTAGATTGTATTTCTGTTGTGTAAATCTGTTATTTTGTAAATTTGTTAGTTATGGAGAATTCGGGATTTAATGGGCTAAAGCGAAAGCCAGGCCGTCAAAAAAAAATAAAATCAAATACATTCTTATGGACAAAACTTGAGAAAATGTACAATAAGAAGCCTTTCTGAATTGTCAGTGGGATTGATGAGAAGAAGGCCTCACAGCACTTTCCCTTGGTATCATCTGTGAGTCTGGTATATTAGTTTATTTTTGGTTTAAGCTGTTAATAAATAATAATAATAAAATAATAATAATAAATAATAAATAATATCAGTTTGTCATTTCCAAAATAAGTGTATGTGATTAATCTCAAAGCCTTTTTATTTCTGCATGTTTTTATATATTTCTAGTTGTTCTGCTGATTTAAACTAGACAAGGATCAGCCGGGCTGGGTAGTGGTGGGGGAGATCCTCTTATGCTTCCCTTGGGGATAATTGATTGATCAAAGAATGTAAGTAGTAAGTACTACTTGTGTTTGAGATTCTAAGCAGAAGTTTCTGGAAGCATGTAACTGGAATTCTGGCGCTCAGGGGGCCATGGCCCTGATGTTTCAGGATTAGAATAGATTAAATATCACTATGGCGGCTCTCAGGCCCTAAGCAAAATTTTGCTGGGCTCAGGACAAACTCATGGGCCCCATCAGACATACTAAATGATGAAGGGGAAAATGATATTTTATTTCTGAAAAGGCATAGGTAGTGCTTCTTACCTTATAGCTTTGCTTTTCTGACCTTTTTCTTTGCAAAATCCCAAATGACTTCACTAAAGTCCATGTGTGCAATCCAACCCCCCATTGTAAACTGCACCTACACCAAGTGCATAGTAAGTACGCCGGCGCACATTTGCGCATAACATGCCACGCACGCAGCAAGCCGTTCGGCGCAGTGGGGCACCCCTGCCGATGCGATCCTCCCTGAGCTCCCACATGCCGCAGCCTGGGGCACAGCTCCTGCTCCATCCCCTGGACTGTGGAGTGTGTGGGCTTGGGCGGGGCAGAAGGGAGGGGAGTCGCATTGGCAGGGGTGCCCTGTTGCGCTGAGCAGTTTGCTGCGGTGCCCACCGCCTGGCTGGGCATTGTGCCAGCAGGCGGCATATGCACCGAGTTGGATTATGAGTGCATGTTTAATAGATGAAAGAGCAAGATGACTTAATTGTTCCTACGCCAGAGCAAATCATCTGCATTGCTGATGGGTGCCACTTGCTGAAATTCTTTTGTTATTTTTAAAGGACTTTCAGTGTTCAGAGTGCCTCACAATCCTTATTTAGTTAATCCTAAAAACATTTTTGAGAAATGAGGCTGAGAGACAGTGGGTGTTTTCAGACGTGACGGGGCCAATTGGCCCCGTCACGAAATCAATGAATTCATCCCCCACCGGGATGACCCGTAACGCCCTAACAGACGTGCCGGGGGATCCCGGCGGGGAATCGGGGAGGGGGCGGGGCCGTGCGGTGCAACGTGCGGCCGCACGGCCCCGCCCCCTCCACCCGCCCTCTGGGGAGACGGGCGGCCGCCGTGGCCAATGCCACCGCAGCGCTCGCCCGCTATGGCCATGGGCCGGAATCCCTGCAGGGATTCCGGGGTGTGGCCGCCGTCCAGACGTGACGGCGGGGGTCACCACGGCGGGGAATCGCCTTCACCATGCGACAGCCTCCGGTCCCACCGCTTCGTCCGCTCGCGTGGTGAATGTGGTTCCCCGCCGTGGTAACATCTGGGGGGGAACATCTGTTCCCCCCAACAGATGTTACGTGGTCCAAGCCACCACAGGGAATTGACTGTGGTTGACATTGACCACATAACGTCTGAAAATACCCAGTGATTTGCCCAAGGCCACCCTCTGCGTTTATGGCTAAGACAGAAATTGAATGTGTCTCTCTGAGGTTCAAGTCCAGCACCTTATTCAGTAGGGTGTGCTGGCTTTTGCTTTTGCTTTGGCAATGTGCAAGCCATTTATAGGGTTATGCACACCATGGAGAATTAGTTCCCTGTCCCTGGGATGTCCGGTCTCAGCGTTTGGAGGCATCTGGGGAGCAGCTTACTTTTCAGAATGGCTCTAGTAAATCTCACAGGATTTTGCAAGATATGGATGCTGGGTAGGCACATAGAGACAAACATACTCTCTGAGATAAAATTGCATAAATAACTCTAGTGTCCATGACATGGCTTGATTTATTTTTGTTTTCCTTATGGGGTGCAGCCACACGAGCTATGGAGGATCGGATCCCTGCACGGCCCCATGGCCGGCAAGGGCAGTCACCACATTGTGGGGCCTGTGTGGGATGCAGGGCGGATGGTCAGCCCCCCTGTGAGGAAGCCGGGCAGGTGAGCCACTGTCAGGTCTCCTGCCATGGCACGGGGTGGGCTGAGGCGCTGGCAAAACAAGCAGGCGCCTGGCCCTGCCCTGCCTTCCTCCCCCAACCCAGCCACTATCCCGCATGGGACTGGAGCTAGCGGCCGCCGCTCAAAGCCCTCCAGAGGGCTGCTCGCCACACAGTGAGGCAGACGGTGACCAAGCAAAGCTACTGCGCCTTGGGCAGCTTTACCCATTTTTGGTAAGGCTGCTACTTCATGTGTCCTCAGTCTTTTCCCAAGAATGCAGCATGTAGCAGCCAGCTGCCCGCCCTGCCACGCAGTGGGGGGGAACATCTGGTTGCCACCAGGCACATGATGATGCACTGCACTGCATGGTAAGGCTGCCTGAAGTGGGGTAAGGCTACCCAAGGTGCAGTAAGTGCATCATGTCCTCTTGGACTGTTGGATGATGGTGGTGGTGAGAACAATTCCTGCCTGATATAAAGGTGTATAGGGTCAATGTTATCTCACAACTATGGGGGCCATCCCTACTTGGGGGACTGGAGGTGGTGTGGAATAGATTCTTTCGAACTGTTCTGCACACCTCCAAGAGTACCCTCATAGCTCTATTGAGAACAGAGTCAGGACTGTCGTCAGTGGCATCGCTTGCTAAATTAACCATTCTAAAATATTGGCTGTGATTATTCTACTCGGCTCCAGAGAGTCTCTTATATGATGCATTTTCTCTGCCCCTTACGGGTCCTTGGGAGAAGGCTATAAGTCAGATGCTAGCCCAATTGGGTTTTTCTACGGAATACGTTGTCCCTTCTTTGGCCCTATTCCAAATCACTTAGTCAAGTCAAATCTCATACTTTAGATCAAGAGAAGCAGATGCTCATGGAGGCTGTCACCTCACAGAGGGTGGCAGATACATATACTTTTTTTGTAATTCGGCCTGGAGGAGCTCCCTCCCTAGGGACGCTGCCAAACTGGTCACAGAGGACTGCATTAACATTAGCCAGATTTAGTTTATTACCATCGGCTGTTATTGAGGGCGGGCTTGAAAAGATGCTCCATGAAAGGAGATTCTGCAAGTTTTGCTGACACCAGAGTGTGGAATCAACGGTACATATTATGTTTGACTGTAGCTTATTTAATAGTATTCGGGCAGTAATTCTTGAGCCAATACTTATGAGTCTGGGTCCCTGTAATCAGCATGCGACTCTTGTGACACTTTTGGGTGCCTTGGACACCTACAGAACCTCCCAAGTAGTGAAATTTTGTGCAATTGCCATCAAAATGTGAAAGGATGCTATGGTTGAAATGAATCTTTTTTCCTGTTTTCTATTTGTTCATTTTTTATTTTTTCTATTATTTTATTGTAAGGTGATTTTAATTCTGTTTATTATATGAGTGTGCATGTTGTGTCCGCATACTGCTATCATAATAAAGTTTTGATGATGATGATGCCTTGGACTGTTGGGTCCTAGTAAAGTGTGCCCATTTCCTCCCTTTACCTGGGACTTGCTTGCTTTTCCCAGTGCAGTGGAATGAGGATTGGAGACTGTGCTTGATCTAATACAGTACATGGGTAGGATTACCATCCCTCTGGCTTTGACCTGGAGACCCTGGGCAGGGTCATGTTAGAATGGGGTGGAGTCAAAGAGTCACCCCCTTTCTGCCCCCTTATTAAGCATGGGGGGAAATCACAGTGCTCCAAAGGGGATGAGAGAGGTCCATTGCTCCCCCATCTCCCACCCTTTGGATCAAAGCTTCTAAGATGGTGGCAGCCTTACACAGGAAGCCATTTGGCATCTGCAGAGACTGGTCAGGTAGACACCGTTCTTTACCCTCTCATGCTAAATATTTTGTCAGTGTATTTTCATTTCTTGTTCAACTTGAGGAAGAAATCTTTGGGAAGGTAAATGCCACTGCAGCAAGCAAAATGTCCCTCTTTTGGATTTTAAATACTTGTCCTGGAGTTTCTTAATGTATCACAAAAGTGAGTGAGCAACATTCTCTTGATGTAATAAATATCCAATATTTCAGGCCACCCTTATTTCATTCTTGGGTTTATGGCCCATTTTATTTTAGCTGTTTGATACAAGCTTATTATGGGGGAGAAGAAGCATCAGGAATGTAGATGTTAATGGATGCTGTCTAGAACACAATCAATAGATCCAAGGAAAATATATGGATGAGAGGTTGAGGGAGGGGTGGAATCTATTTCCCTATGGCCTAAGGGGCAAACTCTGCTCTCAGAGCAACAGTGCCCAACCTGCAGCTTGCCGGCCACGTGTGGCTTTCAAGAGTGACTGTTTTAAGAAGAAAACGCGTAGCTGATTATGAAGTGAAACTGTGCTTTTTCAGTAGGGCTACCACCCCTCTGGTTTGACCTGGAGCCTCCTGGTTATTGCCAATCAAGTTTGATTTCTCTGAGTCATCCAGGGGGTGCCTGGATAACATGGTGAGGTGGGCCCATGTTGGAAGGGGAGGGGAGAAAAGGCTTTCCTCTCCCTTTCTGACATGGGCTCGTCCCCTGTGATGCCATATATTCAACAGGGAGTGACCATGTTGGGAAAGGAAAGGGAGGGAAATGCCCCTGGCCCCGCCTCTTCAGGTAAAAGCCTGAGGGAAGGTGGCAACCCTATCTTTTAACCATACCCTGACATTTTTAAACAAAAGTGGCTGAGTCCTCCTTTGTACTATGGGGAGTGGATAAGGCCCCCCTCTCTTTGGGAATTGTAATATTTCAAATGTCACTAAAGATGGTTACTCCACAAAGCTCAGTTTAAGAGATTTTATTCTAAAAACAACTCCCCTCCTCCCCCTATTTTTCATTCCACAGGCCCAACTGGCTCTAACGAGTCTCAACTAGACCCCAAAGCATTTCCTGGCTCCTTTAAAGGGACAGTTCACCACAGGCATAATTTAGAACAGCCTTGAGGCCTAATTGGGGCCTTTGGGTGCTATCATAATCAAACTAACAACAATTCATTGTATTAGTCAATAGTGTGGTATGTCTCAGCACATAGCTGTCAAGGTATGATCCTCCAGCTAGTTAGTGCCAGTAGTAGCACTTAGTGCCACCTTGAGTTCTGCTGATGTAAATGAGCCTTGCACCAATGCTAAGGGTTAGTGCCCCACTAAACAACCAGAGGATTGCACTGCCTGCCTCTGTAATGTGCTTCCTTACTCTCTGTTGGCTTCTACTGTATTGCAAGAATAAACACATTTTCGGTCAGAGTAACAAATAGCAGTGGGAAGAAGTCACACATTTCCAGGGCCAACTAGCAGTATGAAGCTCTAACACCCCCAGACAGATTGACATTTCTTTATAATGCAAAGGGAAATATTAACTAGACACTGGTAGAATGCTTAGATCCCCATACTGAATAACTTCTCAGGTTGCACCACCTTGTACTAGATGTGATTGGGAGGGGGGTGTTATAGGTGTAGGCCTGATGGGAGGTGGACAATAGGGTTACAATTGCATTGCCTCCCCCAAGCACAGTCTAACCTCAAAAAACATAGAACATTTTCCTTTCTAAATATTCATTAAAATATGATGAGTAAAATCATAATTGCAAGTATTGTAACTATCAGTATGGTCTCCAGAAATTGGTTTCAAAACCTAGGCATGGGGAGGCAAGGGGCCCCCAGCTACAAGGATGTACAGGGACCCCAAATTTCTCTCAGTGGGTTTGGGAAGGTATTTGCAGTGAGAGTAGCAATGCCAAAATCAGTTTTTGACTAGAGAGCAGGTTCTACTCCCTTTGTATTTTGCGGTAGCACTGAACAAGTGACCCCACCAAAACCAACAGAGCCAACACCAAAGTAAGGTGCTACTCAGTGAATGCAAAGGTATCCTAACCTGACCCAAACAAGCCTCTCTCCCTATAAGCTATTGCTTGTAGCAAGGTGTACTGGCCCTGCCTGGTTTAAGGAACTCCGCTCCCCACCCACTGACCTCCAGCTATGGGGAACTGCTAGTAAGTCTGGGTGAGTGCTTCCCTCCCTAAGTCATTTGAGCCCAGTAAAGGGGGAGAATGAGGTTGTCTGGAGCAGGAAGGGGTTTGCTGACCCTGTAAGCATAAAAACGGTGAGCTTATTGGAACAGGAAGATGGGAGGTGAGAACATAAGATGTTGCTTCTCCTCTGATGGAGCAGTCAGTTCCGTGCCCAGGAGGGGCGTTGGAGTGGGATCCTAGGTATGACTGGTTTTGGTGGGGCAAACATGGCAGTGGCCTCAGGCCTCATGCAGCAGCTTTCCTTGTGCCGTTTTTGTCCCCTCACCAGCTGCTTCCCTCCCCTAGTCACTGCAAAGTTGCGAGGGAGGAGAGGGAGGTGCCCCACAAATTCTGTTACTGGCCCCGGTGAACTTGCTTCCATACAGAGGGCCAGCATGTGGCCCATTTAGGAGGCCTAAATGTCATGCAGGCCTTATACAAGGATGAATTTCATCAACGTCGTCTCATGCAGGGAAGAGTTGGAAGCATTGATCATGACAGTGAAAGGGAACAAGAGAGAGATTATAAACATGGGCAGAAAATAGCAAGTGAGATTCTGCTTGAAAGAGCAATTACTTATACATCTGGGAGAAGAAATCAGAAACCAGTAATCAATGGGAGAGGAAACAAGCCTCTGAAGATGGGAAGAGAACAAGGGAGCAGAACAACTCAATTGATGAGGAAGTGATCTCTTCCTCTCTCCCACAGACACAGGGTGTTTTTAAACGAGGTGCTCCCATCCATGGCCACCCATTCACCATTCACCCAAACACCAACCTGAAGGTGTTTCAGATTGCATGAATGCTCCCATGGTGCTAAGATGCATGCTCCCATGACCCATGCAGTACCCACTCATGGCCGTGCACAGGGCACTGCCGAAAAATCCAGAGTGCCCCGTGTGGGGGAAGTTGAAAAAGCTCACGGGGACAGGCGCGCATGTATCCCCTGCCCTTATGAACTGGGGTCCCCACCCACACCAGCAGGCAGGTCTGCGGCCTCACTGGCTCCCCAGTCCCGCCCACAGCCCTGCCTGGAGCTCTCTGGAGAGCTCTTGAAGAGCATGTGAGTGGAATACACCACCACATTGGTTCAAAGCACAACCCCCCCTCTCACAATGCATGACAGAAGAGCCAACACCATGGAGGACAGCAGCTCAGACAACAGCGTCCTGTGTGTCCTGCCCATTGTTGGCCAGGACTGCCAGTGGCTGCACTGTCTCGGAGGCAGGAAGGGGTTACCGGCTCCTGCAGCCATTTCCATGGTGCCCAGGGCTGTGTATCATGGCAGAGGGTGGGAAGTTGGGCAGAGTTCGGGGTGGGGCGTGTTACTGGGCAGGGGGGAGGGGGAATGGCTGCCCATATGAGTTGTTTGCAGGGTCGGTCTGTGGTGACGAGAGTGCATGGGGCTGACTGAGTGGGCACCATGGCCACCCTGGGGGCCACCTGTTACAGTTGCTCCCCACTCTTCATGGGTACTATGTGGCTGTGCCACTCGGCGGCCATGGGCCCCTCCTCAAGCCTTGCTCATTTAAAAACGCACACTGAGTCTATCTACTCTGGAGTAAATAGTTTGAGGATTGCAGCTAATAATTTTGCCTGCTTCACAGCATTGAAAACAGACTAGGGCCACAACCATTAATTGATTAATTGAACCGATTATTGATTTAATCTAACACCAATTAAAATTTGTCCCCCAGTTAATTGGTTCGCTGCCAGGACCGTCTGACAGTCCATAGCTTTGAGTCCGTAGCTCAAGGGGACGTGTTCCAGCGGAAGGCAAGTTTACCCAACGCACGCAAATCAGGCAAAGCTATGCAAATGTATGCATATGCATGTAAGTTTATGCAAATTCATGCAAATTTTAATTGATTAATCAATTAGTTGACACAAAGGCTTAATCGATTAATCAACTAAAATTTCTAATTGGGCTGCAGCCCTAAAATAGACCCATTTTCAGTTTCACCCATTTTGGAAGGAAACTTTCTAGTTGTATTAAATCAAATATAGAATTAAAAAGCACGCTGTGCCAGTTCATTCACTATTTAAAAATATGAGTGACATGTACATTACAGAAGTTTGTTACATAAATGACAGCATAAGCTGTAATTTGTGTCTTCAGTTTCACTGGTAAGATTCACAGTTGGAGATGTTTTCAGGTCAAAAGTTATGTACTGAAGAAATTTATGAATCATTTTGGTAATGGAATAAACTTGAGACTTCTTGCAATGTGTTTGCAGACAATTAATGAACAGGAAGAAAAGGCAAAGTACGTCAAATAAGTTGTGTTGTGAATTATTCACTCTGCTCTAGATAGCTGACAAAGGTAAGTTCAGACTGATGAACTGAATGTGACAGACTCCAGAGCTTGCTTCCAAATCCCTGAGTCATCTATACAGATTTCTGAATTCCTCTGTTTTTCATACACATATAAATGTATATGTCTTAGTGCACTACAACCTTGTTATAACACGCATCATTATAGCGTGAACTTTGTTACAATGAGGTGTGAGGTATGGGTCCCTACACGTTACAGCACAAATAGCTTTTACATGTACAAAGCACCCTTGTTATCACACAAATTCACTCAGTTACAACATGGTGTGAGTGAGGCATGACTCCCCCAATACAGAATCATAACGAGGTTGCAGTGTAATAGCCAGATGGGACATTTCCCTTCCTCATTTGCTCAGATACCTAGAGGCACAAAGGACCAATTTCCTCCCATTGAACATTTTTGCTTATGACTGAGAACTTATCAGTGAAATATTTTTATGATAGAAGATGCCAGTGTGTCAGTCTGGCTCTTGCTGGACACACAAAAAATTCAGCTTGAGATCTCTGGCCCTTAACACCATATGCACAAATATTTTTGGAGGACGAGGGTGGAGAATTTCACAGAATACTTTTTGCTCTTTCATAGCGCCTTGTGGCTGCTGCTGCTCTCTCCAATCAACTCTTTGGTGGCATCACCAATCTGCTGCTTGGAGGGAGGCAACAAAGCCCACTTGTCCATGCCTGCCCATGGCATAAGCTCCACCTGCGCATGTGCAGGCAGGTGGGGGATGGGTAGGAGAAATATCTTTAGAAGGAAAAAGTCCTTAATGTCATATTTTTGCAGGCACAGGCCTGTTTGTGTGACTTTCATGGCTTTTCCCCCTCTTTTGTATAGAATACAAGTTGCTATCATATGAGCTATAAAAACCCAGGTGTCTCGGTTCATGCACTGCAGCTAGCATGCTTATTAACTCCTGTGTGGTCTCATGCCACCACCTGAGGAGGACAACTAAGGACTTGTTACCCCAACCAGCTTTCTTCCCAGTGAAATTTCTCATGATTCTAAAGACATCAGTGTGCAGAAATGGAATGTAGATGTAACAACCCCCCCCCCCCCTCAATTTTCCATAAAACTGGAGTCTCTTTCTAACTAGCTCTGCTGTTTTTGCCTGATATAATTTTGGATTTTCTCACTTTTTGTTTCCAAGTCATACGATAGTGTCACATTCTGGAAATGCAGCAATACCCCTGCTAGGAAATTAGAATGAACAAAACAGAACAGGAGCTGGGAGATTTTGTCAATAGACGTTTGTCCGTGAACTCAGGGTTCATGCCCAGTCTAAGGCCTCAGTAGGACTGAGAGTGCCTACCTGAGATCCAAGTGCAAAAAAATTAATGAAGCCCCACCCCATCCCAAAAAATGGGTGCAAGCCTGGCAACACACAGTTCTCTGCGCAGTTAGCAGGATTCCATGCTGCTAGCAGTTTGCATGGGTGCAAGCTCCATTCACTTCAGTAGGACTCACACCCACAGTAGATCCCTACCATGTCTCTGTTGGGTATCAGTGGACATGGGTGCAGACTATGCAGACTCATCAGGCTCTGGTGGATGGAGTGCAGTGCAAAATACTGCCTTACTCCACTAAGTGATACCCCTTGCACACCCTCTCCATTTTGGAGTGGAGCAGAGTATGTGCTTTGTCCAGCTCTGCTGCATGGAAGAGGAAGCTGCCAGCTGCTGAAAGTTAGGTATTGGGTGCTGCTAATATGCAACTGGCAGGGTCCCCTGTACCCAGAGGTGCAGCCACCTGGAAGGCTGAGCCCTATAGGAGAGGCTGATAACCTTAGGAACTAGCGGAAGGGATGGCATTGGGATCATGCAGCCTGTGCAGTTGCATGCACTCCAAGGCAGCAAGGGACCCCTGCTGCCTCCTGCAGCTGTATGGCCCTCACTAAGGGTGTAGGTAGCTGCAATAAGGACAACTGATGCAGCTACACCAGGGCCCATAACTCTGTGGGTCCCACACCCCCTGGTGCAGCTGCATCACTTGTTGCTGAGGGGAGGGGGTTTCATTCCATCTTTGGCACTAGGGCCTATTCTAACCTAACTACGCCCCTGGCCCTCTCAATTGTTCTAGCTACCATAGACCCCAAGAGTTTGTTATATCGGCAAAGTAGAGAGGCCCTGTCCATTCCCTGTTTTCAATCATCTCTGTGCTGGCTACAGGTATAAGGAGGATGTAGTAGCTGCTGGTGCAGCCCTTGCATATCCTCTTGCAGGCATAGTAATTCAGTGACTAATTTGCCTGACTTGAGGTTAGCGTTCTGCCAGCAGAGTGCTACAAGGTTGCTCTAATCCAGAGGAGAGTCTGCTTCCTTGTCCCAGTTTAGCAATATCCCATTACCTCGCGTGCGCGTGGCAAAGTTTGATTAACATTTGTAAAGTGCTGGGTGATGCTGGGAGTATTAATGCAGAGTAGTATTATTGACAGGCTCTTTCCGTCTTGGGCTTCCCACATGCACGGAAAGCAGAGGAATAGATTTTTGTAACTGTTGGGCACGTTTTCAAATGAGCATGTGAAAGTTAAGCATGCAACATCCATTAGTGCAATTAATGGACTCTTCTCCATGCATTGACAGCAGCATTTGAGAAATACAGGCCTGACCCAACTGACAGAGAATGGGCCTCAATCAAACCATAGAAACGCTTCCTGTTTGGGGCTGGTACTTACTGTTCTTTGGCAGCTGTCAAGGCTCTCTTGATCTGAATGAAGAGTTGTGTTTTACCTTGTAGCAGGGAGCAGTCCCGTGGGGCTGCTGCCCCGTTAAGAAGGGGACTGCATGGGTCAGCCAAAGGGCTGAACATGCCCAGGGGTGTGGCAGAGCCAACCCCATAGCTGGGGAACAGCCTGTGGGGTAAACAGGCTGAGAAACCCTGGGACAGAGTGGGCATGTTAATGACCCTTTAAGGCTGAGTAGAGGAAGCCTGGCCATGCCCACTCTGCCTATGTATAAGGAGGCAAGGCAGAGAGAAGAGATTCTCTGCCAGGGAGTCGAAGGAGCAACATCTCCCTGAACAAGCCTGCCTGCTCTAAGCTATCCAGGGTGCTGAAGGCTGGAGAACCAGAGGGACCCAGGCAAGTGGGAGAGGCTGTGCCCAGGAGGGAGCCTCTTGCCTGAGGAAGCCTTGGCCAGAGCCTGGGGGTTTAAGGCCTGGTTGGATGGACTTTGGGGGTTGATATTGTGGTGCTTCTGTGCTTGAGAGAGATGGACCTGGGCCTGCAGGGTGGAGGCGACTGAGCCAGCAGCCCCAGGGACTGTGTGCACTGGTTGTGTCCAATAAAGGACTGTGGACTTAATACCCTCTGGGCTGTGTGGTGTGTCCTGAGAGGGTACCCCCTTCCTTGAAGAAGGGGATTCAGCCGAGGCTTGAGGCTGAAATGGCCCAGAGAGTGGCCCCGTGTGGCCCTGGGAAGACCCCCTGCTACATACCTGAAGCTGAGTGAGGAGCTAATGCTGTGTGGATTGCTTGGTTGGGGAGGAAACGGGAATACTTTAAGGCTGTGCTCCTTGAACTGCTGGCTCTAGAGTAGCCCCACTGAAACCAATGGGAATAGTCTGGAGTGATAAGGTGGATTGTAGCTGGATAGCATGGACCTTCGGTGTAATAGCACACACTAGCAGTTAGTGTGGGCCTGAATCCCATTGAAGTGAATGGGACTGGTGCCTGTGCCCACTACTAGCATGCATGCTGTCCTGCTGGAGGGCCACACTGATATAAGTGTGAGTGATCAAGATTTGGTGGAACAGTAGAATAGGAAAAGAGAAGAAACTGATACCAATGAAAATCTTCCAGTAACCATGTGTGTTTGAATGGACCCCACACATCTCAGGGTTGATCATCAAAGAGACATTTACATGGACAGCGCCGGGGGGGGGGG
>QEPC01000081.1:2517094-2531155 GCA_003113815.1 Sphenodon punctatus
TGTGGGAAGGAAAGGGGAGGGGCCGGCAAACACCCAGCGGCCACACACCCAGCCCGGGAAGCACCCGGCAAACACCCATGCAAGTACACGGACAGTCAGGACCGGTGGGGAAGCCCCACCCGGCACAGCGACAGCACAATGTGGCCGGCTGAGGGCAAACGAAGCCATGCAACGTGGCCCTGCCTCCAAGCTGCCAGGACCTGCGCGGGTGGGGTGGGAGGGAAATGGGATGACAGCCGCTACAAAGGAGCCGGCTCCACACAGCCCCGGCACAGAGCCCAGACAGCCCAGCGCCAGGCACCCGCCCCCCTAGCAGAGCGGCACACACACAGCAGGCAACAGAAACACACAGGGACGGGCCCACGGCCCACAGGAGACATGGGGGGGAGGCACCCACACATCACAGGCAGCACCCCACACCCCCCGCAGAGGCACCTGCACAAGGGGAGAGGTCAAAGCAAAGCACAACACGGACACACCGGGAAGGAACACACAAGCCTTTAATAAAACGGGAAAACTGCAACAGGGGGCAACAGCAACAGGACAGGGAGGGGGATGGGGCAACAGAAGGAGGGGCAGCATCCACAGTGGCAGGCCTGGGACAACACCTGGTCAATAGGGCCAGCGACCCCATGCCCGGCGCCAGCGCTCGGCCTGCGCGTGGTCCAGCCGGTGCAGACGCTCCAGGACATGCAGGAGGAGCTCCAACAACTCCCCCTGCTCCCGGGTCCGCTCCACAATCATTGCTTGCACTGAATGGGACAGAGGGAGAGGACATCGTTGCACAGGCAGCCAAATGCCGGGCAGCGCCCGACCCACACCCGTGTCCATAGGCCTGTGAACCCCTTCAATAAAGCTGGGTCCTACCCGTTACATTCAAATGTGCCTCTGTTCCATGTGTGAGCTAGGGGGTCCCGGGAACGGGTCCCATGGGTTGCCTGGGTGCATGCACCCGTGGACCCCGTAAAGCCGTGCCAGCCAACACTCGCCGGCTCGCCTGTGTAGGTTCAGTGTACACCTGTTCCGGCCACTCCCACTACATGAGGCCTCACTGGGCTGGTCCCCGGCCCCGTCGGCTGGCCAGGGACTGGACAGAGCCCCCAACATGCCGGTGCCCCCCTGTATGCTGCACCCCCCTGGCCACATGTCCTGGGACAGTTGAAGCGACAGCAAGGTAGAGGTACAACACATTTATTGGAGGGGGAAGTGTACAATGGAAGGGGGTGGGGTTGACGTTTGGGGCGCCCTCTCCCCCTCTTGGCCACACCACTGGGACTCGCAGGCCAGCATGCCCTGGATGCAGCCGACCACAGCACTCGCCGGCTGGCCGGCCCAGCCTCCCTGTCATCCACTGGCCACTCCACACTGGCCTCTGCTGACAGTTCCTGCATGGGGAAACAAGACTGGGGTAAGGGATCCTCGTGTGCACTCATCCCTGTCCCATGCCTCGTGCAGGTCCCCGGATTCCCGGTGGGCCCCCCCCGGTGTTGCACCCCCTACCCCCAGAGGCCCGGGGTGCTGCGGCCTTACTGGAGGGGGTAGGGCGGTCACCATAGGCAGTTGGTCGTCATGGGGTACAGAGTCCTGGGGTGGGGGCATCGCATCCCGGTGGAGGGGTCGGGGTGGCAGCGGGAGCAGGACCACGGGGGGTGCGGGCTGGAAGGACGGCCCCGCACGCGGGTCCTGTTGCCCTATGTGGGGGAGGGGGACACCGTGGACCAGGCCTGGATAGGGTTGCTGCTGGGGGAACCACAGGTGGTCGAGGTGCAGGGGGGGGCACCTGCACCAGTGGGAAGCCGCCATGGTGTTGGTCAGCCGCTGACCCTCCTTCCGCGGTATGGCAAGGCCTGTCGCGCTGGGGGTCACGCCGCAGGGCCTCCATGGCCTCCCCCATGAGGTCCATGAGCCATACAGCCTGACCCTCCAGCCCATCACAGGCGCGCCGCTGCTCGCGTTGGAGGGTGGCAGCCTGGCGCCTACCTCATAGGTGCTCGGTGCGGGACCGGGCCATCATGGCAGCCAGCATTTCCCGGTCCTTTTCCCCCTCCCCTCTGATGAGGTCCCTGGTGAGCATGAGCTTCCGGGAGTGCACCTCGGCTAACCATTGTGACTCCTCCAGCAGCTCCCTGCCAGGGCCCTCCCTCTGGCTCCGGTTCCTGGCCCGCATCCACTCCACGCTGCCGGCAGCTGCTCCCCTTGCGCGAACTGGCGCCTGGTCTGTGAACGGGAGTTTGGACACATTGTTAGTGCTACAGTCTGGTGTGCCCCGCTGGCCACTACCGCCTGACCCGGGGTGACAGGTGGGGCGGCCCTCTTGGTGTGGCAGCTCCCCTCAGTCCTCCCCTGTGGGGTCCCCCAGCCCTGCCCTGTCGTGGGACTGCCCCCCGGCAGCAGATCACTGAGGGGGGTCCATTGATGGTCCGGTGTGCCGTGGGAACTGCTGTGGGCCCACTGGCCCCTCCTGCCTGCCCCCACACCCCCGCCCCTGTGCCCTGCCGGTTGAGGTTGCACGCCCTGGGCACCCCCCCACCGTGTGCCTCTGGCCTCCTCCGCACCAGGCCCTCCTGTGGCCCCCTGGCCGGTGTGCCCTGCTGTGGAGGATCGCCCACCTGGTGGTGGTGGAGCTGCCGGGCCCCCCTTGTCCTCCTCCTCCACAACCTCCACCTTGTGCACCTCCAAGCTGCCAATGGGATGGGATACCATTAGTATTTGCCGGCCCCCGGCCGCTGTGCCTCTGTCCGGGAAGTTCCCAACCCCCCCGGCCCCACTGCAGCAATCATACCTGGATCCAGTTCCTCCGCTTCCTGGGGGCCTTCCCGGGTCTCCGCTTGTTCTGCACGGGCCCCCTGTTCCTGTGGCCGGTAGGCCTGTGGATGTTGGGGTCACGCGTGGAGTGTGGTGGTCCGGTGCTCGGATCCCCGGGGCACCTCTCCCCCTGTGGGATGGGATCTCCCCTCCCGCTTCCTGGCTGGCCAGGGGCACCTCCCTCCCCTGCTCTGTGGGGTCTGCCAGGGGGGGTTGCGTGGTGGCCCTGCGTCTGCCCTGGCGAAGGCGCTGCTGTGTGTGTGGGAGGCCACGATGTCCCCGTCCATGCAAAGGAACCTGTCCAGCTCCTCATGGAACTCGGCTGTGCGCATGGCCCGGCCGGACTGGAGATTGTTGTTCTTGATATGTTTATGTCTGGACCTCAAGTCCTTTGCCTGCTGCATGCACTGGGTGACATTCCTATTGTACCCCTGCCGCTGCATCTCCTGGGCGATGGCTTCATAGACCAGCCTGTTCTTGTAGCTGCGCACCAGGTCGTGCTGGACCCTTTCGGACCCTCACACGCGTATGAAGTCCCTGATCTCCTGCCTGGACCAGGGCTCCCCCTTTTGGGACCCACGTGTGGGGGTTCGACCGGCTTGGTGGCATGGGGCCCGCCCTCTGGATGTGGTAGCCGTGGTGGTGGTCGTGTCCTGTTGGGGGTAGTGCATTACAGGTTACTTCGGGTCCTGCTGGCCCCCTCCACGCCCCCAAGGGGTCTGCCCCCCTTTCCCCCCAGGGGTTCCCTTCTACTCACCTGGCTGTCTGGGGGCCCCTCCTTGGCCGTCGTCCCAGTGGTGCAGTGCTCCGTTGTCTGGGAGCTGTCCTGCGGGGATGGGGGACCAGGTTATGCTGCTGCCGCCTGCCCTGTCTTCCCCGGCCCATGGTGCCAGGCCTAGAGCGCAGCCCTCCCATCCAGGTGGTGGGGTGTTCCCTCGCTCTCACCTCACTCTCACTGCTGCTCCTCGGGCCGTGCCCTTGGGAAGTGCTGGGCTGTGGGTCGACGTGCCGGGACACATGCGCAGCGTTACATCCTGGCATGTTCCTCCCCTTTCCCCCCTGCCAGGGTGCCCCCCTCGTGCCTCCTGGCCTGCCCGCCCCTCCCCTCAACCCACCACCTTCTACTTCCCGTCCAGGCCCCCCCCGTACCGGCGGTCCAAGCCCCCCCATGTGCTTTCTGCCTGGGGCTCAGCCCCCCCGCACCGCTTTGCTGGGGCTCTCCCCCCCTGGGCACTCCTGAGTCCCCATGCTCACCCGGCCCCTTCCCACGCATGGGGCAGTGTCGGCTCTCGTGGCCTTCTCGTAGGCCTTCCTGGTCGCCATCGTGGGAGCCTACGTGCATGTGCCCTGGTTCTGCCCTCCTTTACGGGCTCTGGGCCAGACATACGGTGTCCCCCCCCGGTGGGCATGTCTGTGGGGGGGCACGTGCGTGCCCCGTGGCGCTGGTACAGTGGGGCTCTGCCAGTCCAGTCCGCGTGGGTGTGGGTGTTTTCGCTTTTACATGGACGCTCGGGTGTTGAACACTCATCTCCACCCACAGAGGGTGCCGGCTCCCTCACGGCTGCTCCGTGGGTGTTGGCGGGTGGGTCGGGCACGCGCCCCCACCCATTCATGGATGTCCGTGTAAAAGTGGCCCTTGTTTGAAAATCTCCAGTGGCAGAAAGCCCATGACCTCCCTAGGCAAATTGTTCCATTGCCAAACAGCTGTTCTGTTAAGAAGTTTTTCTAACTAACCAAAATTTACGTTCCTGTAATTTGAATTCATTATTTCCAGTCATGCCTTCTGGAGCAATTCAGAACAGCTCCTTGAACCAGAAAAGAGGATTCAGTTAAGTTGTGGAATTTATTCGCTTCCTCACAAGTATAACAATACTCATCCATCCTCAACCCCTCAGCCCAGCAACTCTCAAATAGTTCATATTGTCTCTTCTGGACTCATGTGGTTCCTTTACTTTCAAGTGTATCCATCCAGTTCAAGGGCAAAATCATATCCTGGCTCCCCAGTTCAGGCTCCATCACCCTGCAGGCTCCCTGGTCTGTAGGGCCTCCTTGGTTCTCCTCCTCTGGTCTGCTCTGCTCAGCTCCCAGCTGCATACTAGCTGGCTTCTGGAACTTGCTGGCTTTTATATCCTCAAAGGGGGGAGGTTGGGTCAAAGTGGGCTTCGTTAAAGGGCCAGTGACCCGCTTCGTCACTCTACCCGTAATCTTTTCTCTGCTGAATTAAACATTTATTTATTTATTTTATTTATTCGATTTTTACCCCGCCCCTCCTGAACACAGCTCGGTACCCAGTTCTTTCAACCTTTCCTCATAAGGCTTGCTGTCCAGACCCTGTATCATCTTTGTTGCCCTCTAGTGAACTAGGACTAAATGAGTATCTTTTTTTTTTTTCTTGTGAGAATTCTTCTGAGTTCAGGCACTGGAATCGATTTCCTGGTAATTGCCTGAGCCCATGATGAATTCTTGGTGAGAAATTAAAAAAGAATAAATAAATAACCAAAATGGTGGCAATAGCATAGTCAACATTTTGGTTAAGGGCGATGGCCATTTGCATATACACAAAATGGCCCAGTGACCATTTGCACACGTGCAGTTCATTTTTTATTTTTTTTAAAAAAAATTCACTGAGAATTTTGCAAGATATCATGGGACATCCTGGGATTTCATCAGCTTTCTTGCTTTTGTGAGGAACCCGTTTCAATTTATCAACGTCTTTCTTAAAATAAAAACCCAGAATTGGACACAATGCTCTAAGTGAGGCCTGACCAGTGCTGAATAGAATGGAATTATTCGTTCTGCTGACTTGGAAGACAAGGCTTCTGTTAATGCATCCTAAAATTGCATTAGCCTTTTTTGCAGTCTCATCATGTTGCTGATTCATGTTCAGTTTGTGATCAGCCACAACCCCTAGATCTGTTTCACACATGTTGGTGCCAAGCCAGGTTTCCCCCCTCCCCATTTTATTCTCATACATTTGTTTTTTCTTCCCTAATGCAGAATTTATTAATTTCAGCCCAGATTTCCAATCTATCAAGATTTTTTTGAATTCTAGTTCTATCTTCCAAGGTGTAAGCTACCCCTCCCAGTTTTGTGTCATGTGCAAACTTGATAAAAGTATTCCCTCCATTCTGTCATACAAGTTATTAATAAAGATGTTAGTCCTAGTTTACAGGTGGGATGGAATCAAGATTAGATGATCTCATTTATAGGACCACCTTCTTTTGGAGAGAGAATGCAAGCTTTCAGGCACATGGGGCCCTTTTTCTGGCATGTAGAAAATCAGAACTACCTATGTTGTCTCCATCTCCTATGTTTTGGGCCAACACAGCAACCACAAATTCTCTCTCTCTAGACTATTTTACAGATAGGGAATAGCTGAGAGACAGAGACTTTCCCAAGGCCCTTTGGGAGTCCATGGCCATGCCAACGTTTGAAGCTGTGTCTCCCTACTCTAAGCCTTGTTTTCTGTCCCTTGGGTCACCCCAGCTCTTGAAAAGGCAACCGGGCATAATCTCCAGTGCAGAGAAAATCTCAACTGGATTAAAGCTGGTATAGATGGTATTTTTCAAGCACTGGCCTTACCACAGGGTAACCCAGGATGATCATCCTGGGCCCCGCTCTTTCTGAGCACTGCACAGTGACCACTGTTTTCACTGGAGCAGGGTGTGGAAGCCTCACTTCCTCCTAGCAGGGCCCCAAACACAACCACATTTATTTATTTTATTTTATTTTTAAATTTATACCCTGTCTTTCCCCAAAGGTTCAGGGCTACTTACAATAATAAAAACACAGGACCTGGGTTGGATGAAAAAGAGAGGTAGAGCTGGGCGTAATCAGCATAGTGATGGCACCTCACTGCAAACCTCTGAATGACCTTGCCCAGCAGCCTCAGAGACACATTGAACAAGAGGGGAAACAGGATGGAACCCTGTGAGATGGGAAGTTCCAAGGGGACGATAAGCAATCTCCCATTGCCAGTTGCTGGGACCTCCCTAACAGGAATGAACGGAACTACTCAAGCAGTCCTGCACACCCCTGCCAAGTCCTGCAGTCATGTCAACAACATCTCATGATCAACTGTATCAAAGGCTGCTTGAAAGATCTAACAAGATCAACAAGGCGCAGTTCCCTTTATCAATCTTCAGGCATAGATCATCAACCAAGGCCACAAGCATAGTCTCCGTGCAATATCCTAGACAAAAACCTGACTGGAATGGGTTCAGGAATCCAATAGCATCGAGATGAGCCTGAAGCTGCTGGGCAACCACCTGTTCAATAACCTACCTTAAAAAGGGAAGGTTAGAGACAGAGCAGTAGCTGGCCAGGGAGTCAGCGTCCAAATATGGTTTCTTGAGTAGGGGCTGGACAACTTTTTTTAAGGGTGTCCAACAACCTACCCTCCTGAAGGGAGGCATTGACAGCATCAGACACCAACAACCCGAATGTCTTGGGCAAGGATCTAATTCATAACTGGTTGCCTGTATCTCTTCAAGCACATCCCCTGCATCAGTGGGCAACACTAATTGAAACTGATCCAAACAAACAGGACCAGGCTGCACTTCCACAACCCCAAACTCTGACTCTGCAGGTAAAAGAACAGCACTGAGTCATAGTGAATACAAGCAATTTTGTCTTCAGAGTAATTAATAAAAATGTCACAATGGGCAATAGATGACTTTAGTTCATGGGAGAGACTCTGCAGATGCTATGATAGTGCAGAAGAAAGCTTTCTTTGCAGCCATCACAGCCACAGCATAGTCTTTCAAAAATAATCCATGCTGCAATCGGTTGGCTCCAGTGTGAGTTGAGCACCACCTGTGCTGTAATCGCCTACCCTCCTGCTTCAACTGCCTCAGGTCCCCGTATACCAGGGAGACCTATGTTGTTGCAGCGGTGGTGGGAGCAGACACCTGGGTGCAACCGTGTCAGTGGCAATGGTCAAAATGTCATTCCACAAGGCAACCAGGTCATCAACGGAGTAGTCAACAAGGTCAATGAGGTAAATCCCACAGAGAGTTCTGGAAACTGGTTGGATCCATTAGTCTTCGGAGGTGGACCAACTTAACTGGACTGGGCAGAGAAGGTAATGCTCTGACCTTCAAAAGGTAATGGTCTGACCATGACAACAGTGTTGTAACCACACCCCCAATAATCAAACCCCCTTTTTCCAGGCCAGTGCTTTAGGGCCCTGTGGAGGGTGCCACCATGGAGGAGGGGCCACCAGGGTCCCACATTTTATCTTTGCACTGGGCCCCACAAATTGTCAAGCTGGACCTGTGTTTTACCACTCATTCTCATCAGCATACAAAAGGCAAGCAGTGGTGTGGTGGGGATGAAATGTGGCAGAATGTTGTTCTTGTACATCTTCTGGTCCTGCTACATCACAGGCTGGAGCTTGCTGGAGGGAATGGGTGGTGCACTCCTGCTCCCTGCAAGTCAGCTGTTTAGCAGGGAGTAGGGGTGGGCATGTTGTTTTTGTTATATCAATAACGAAAATGAAATTTGTCATTTTTATTATCGTTATTGCAATAATGAAAACAACAAAAATAACTAAATCAATAATGACAACGAAAATCGCTATTAATTTTGTTATTGCCTAGCAGCCTGGCAGGTGTTTTTTGGAGGGAAATGTGGTGAGGGGAGGAGGGAGCAGACATCTCGGAGCCAGAAACAGTGTTGAACTCTTGAACTGGGCCTGTGATGGGAGGGGAAGGACCTGATGTATGTAATCACTGGCCAATGGGCAATGCAAGCAGGTCCCAGGCAGTTGAATGGCAGCCTGTGATTGCTCGATACCTCCTGCCTCCCAGAACCAATCATGGGAGCTCTGGGAGAGGGCACTGTAACCCTTATACTGCAGGGCTGGGCTGCTTGACTCTGGTTCTGTGTTAGCTATTGCTCTGCCAGGGTGCATTTGCAGAATCTGCTGGTGCTTGCAGTAAAAAATCCTATATATATATCCCTACCACCTTACCTTTCCAGTCCTTATTCCTTACCCTTACATTTTACCTTTTTTCTTCCCCTGCCTGTCTCCCCCTGTACACATATATATAGAGAAAGATATAGGTAGTATAGTTTAGATATATATAGTAGATGATAGATACAGAATAGAGATAGATAGTGGATATACCTCTGAGTTTTCTTTCCCCCTTCCCCTTCCCCTGTCTGTTTCCCCCTGTCCATATATTATATATATATATATTAGATATTTAGATACTGGGCTGTTTTATTATATATATATATTAGGATTATAGGATAGGAATATTTTGTATTATACATATGTTGGGTTTAAAATAGATCCATATACACACAATATCTATATCTATATCTATCTATCTATCTATCTATCTATATATATAAAGCTAGATATTGTGTGTATACCAATACCAATAATGATACCAAAACAAAAATCTTTGTTTGAAATCGGTACCGATAACGACAACGATAACGAAAAACAACATTTCGTTATTAACAAAAATGAAAATGACACATTTTAATAACAAAAATGATAACAAAAACCAACATGGGGTCCTGGTGGACACCCCTAGCAGGGAGTGGGAACACTTCACTCAGAGGGCAAGTCCCAGACCTCCCTACCCACTTGCATTGCAAGCCATAGCCCTGAGTTTGGACCTGCACTGTAAGTGAGGTGCTCGCCAGTCAGGACCCCACCTGCAGGGTAAGTCATGGGGTAGGAACAAGCAAACTGGGCTGAAAGCTGGGCCAGGCTTGAGGAAATGTTCCTGAAATTTAACACACAGCGCTGCCCCACTGGCAAAAAAAGTCTGTAGTGCAGAGTGCTAAAGTCAGTCCCCAGCAGGTGGGACAGTCCTTATGGGGATCGCTCTGGATGATGACTATGCTAAGTTACACTTGGAGATGTTAGATTGGTGACTCACAATTGCACTGGCAGCCCAAGGATCAGACGTGTGGAAAGATCAAGCAGAGCCATCTTCCTCCCCAGCTGCACCAACATAAGGTCGGCGGCACAGCTAGGGATCTCCCCTCTTGTGGAGTTAGAGAGCATTGCATTGCAGGATTCTCCTTCTGGATCTGTCTCTGGCAGCAGAGTGGACTTAGGTCTTTTCATTTGCTCAAGAGCCAGGGTAGCTTAGTGGATCAGGTGTTGCAGTTGGACCTGGCATGCCAGGATACAAATTTTGTTTTAGCCATGAACTCACTGGTGGTCCTGGTCAAGCCACTATCTGTTCACCTCAGATACCCATCTGTAAAAATAATAACCTACCTCACAGGTTTGCTGTGAGGGTGAGCTAGATCAGGATTGTATGGTATTATGAATAGTGAAAGTGCTGTAGTACTGGTTAATAATAGCATCAGTGTCTGAATTTAATTAAAGCTCTGTTTCCAATAGGGCAAAACCTTAGTGTGTTTTGTCAACTTGCTAAAAAACATGTCTTAAAAGCAACTTTAAAAACTACATAATAAAACACTTATAATTTTAAGCAACCAAAAAAAACCTAGAAGTTTTTTCTCCTTCCCTAGAACAGAACAGTCAGTTGTTATAGTCATCATCACTTGAGTGCTAGAGGCACAGTCTAGCCAAGGAATGTTCAGGCAGATGAATATTCTGATTAGCTACGTATTCCCTAGTGCTTTACAATCAGACTAGTGAACTCTTCTCCTGAACAAACAACTCTGCATGTCTTCCCTTGCCACTCATTTTTCTCGGCTCCTCCATCTTGGCTGATTTCACCATAACCAGTTTGATTTCCTTCTTAGCTGTGATTTCTTTCTGCCCCTTTGCTGGCATTATTTTATTATCTGGCTTTCTCCATGGTGGATCAAAAATTCATTTAAAAAATCCATACATTACAATAATGCAACTAGGCAGATCAGGAATATCTGGTCCCTATCTATAATACAATGCTAGGCACCTCCGTTCGTTGTCAGGCAAAGCAGTTTTGGAAGCACTCGCTATGTTTCAGCAGCAGGCACTACTACTTCCCTCCTTTTGTACAGCCTCTTTATAGAACTATGCAAGGGGCAGCAGAGGGTATTTTCAGACGTTACGAGATCACAGTGAACCACGGTCAATACCCACATGGGGCCAAAGCGTCCTGAACGTCTGTTCGGCGGCCGCCAGATGTTCACCATGGTCAATACCCACATGGGGCCAAAGTGCCCTGAACGTCTGTCCGGTGGCCGCCAGATGTTCACCACGGTCGATTCCCACATGGGGTCAATTTCAACCACACTTCCGGGGCTCCCCGCGGGACACTTGCCGCAAGCATGGTCAAAGAGATTCCTGGCAGGAACCAACAAAAAGTAACGTCTGGCTGGCAACCACGATTTGGAATCCCCGGCGGGATTCCGGGCCATGGTCAAATCGGGCGAGCGCTGCGGCCGCATTGGCCATGGCGCCTGCCCATCTCCCCAGAGGGCGAGCGGCGGGGGAGTGCAGGGGGCAGGGCCGTGTGGCCGCAAGTTGCGCCGCGCAGCCCCACCCCCTCCCCGATTCCCCGACGGGATCAGCCGGAACGTCTGTTGGACGTGCCGGAGTGATCCCGGAGGGGAATCATTTGGGTGATTCCGGGATGGGGCGAATGCCACCCCGTCTCATCTGAAATCACCCAGAGTCACAGAAAGGGCTTTTTAGCTCTTCCCAAAGAGTGCTTTCAAGGTGATCGGGTCAGGGAGGGAGGAATGAATGAACTGGAGGCTGGAGACAGATTATCCTCATCCTGGTGTTAAGAACTGTGGTGAGGGTTGGGGCTTATTGCCAAAGAAAAAGAAATTAGCAGAATATTGCAAATTTTCCTTATTGCTAGAAGTTTTCAATTTTAATAGAAAATTGGAAACTTCTTTTCAGGTTCTGAAAACTAAAAAAATCTGGATTTTAGGGTTTTTTGGGAATGAAATCCCTAAACAATTTAGATAAGCACTTTTTTTTCCTGAAAAAGGCAGCTTTAATCACAGGTTTTTGGTCAGCTCCATTGCATAGACTTGAGTTTGGGTATTAGCTGCTGATGTTGTATAACATGTTGGCAGGCTTGGGTCTTATGTGGAGTATGAGTAGGTTGCAGTCAAACTAAGGGCTGAGTCAGGTGCCTGCAGATTGTCTGTGAGAAGCATCTGAGCATGGGGGCCAGGCAAGAATTGTGATGTGTGGATGTGATGGGGTCAAGAAAGCAGAGGATTCCATTCAGAGTAGGTGGGCATGAGTCAGGATCAAGCAGGGAATTGGAGCACAGCAAAGTGAAAAGCAGGATAAGTGCAAAGACAGGATGAGATAGGGTGGCTAGGGAGGCAAAGCAAGAGCAATAGCAATTAGCTAGCCATCTGCTTGCCCAGTCCAAGGACTAATCAGAAAGGAGGCTGAGCTTGACTAATCAGGTGACTGTGCTCAGACTGGAATTCTCCCAAGCAGCCAGACCTAAGTAAAACATGAGCTAAAGGGCATTTTTACACAAGACACTCTCCACCCACCCCCACCCACTATACATGTTACAGGGCACCCATAGGACAACACTGCAGCCCTGCAACATGTATCGTGGGTGGGTTGTGGGTGGAGAGTGCCTTGTGTGAAAATGTCCTAAGTCAAAATTCTCAGAAGGCGCAAGTATGCATTTTTTCAGTATTCATTAAAGGAAGGAAGTGCTGGTGGCGTTGGATTTATGATTACAGAAAATCTATTCATTTCAGCTCCACTGTCTGTCTCTTCCCAGGTCACTCCTCTCACCCCTACTGTGTGAGCACACCCCTCCCTTAATACAGCTCCTGGTGCCTCTCTGACTTTCCTTCTCAGCTGAAAACATACTTTCCTCCTTGCCAGTGCCCATTAACCAGGGTTGCTCCTGAATCAAAATTCCCATGTTACAGGGAATCACAACATCTTAGATGTAATTTCCATCCCAAATGAGACTGAAATGTCACAATTTCCTGAAAGTCAAAATGGTGCCAGAGCTATATATACCGTGAGACACCAGCCTATGGTCTAAATATCTGCTTGTGTGAATGTTGTTGAATCTTAGGGTAAAACCACACGTGATGGTGGCCAACATGATGCAGGTTGGGTTGAGAACCCACTGCTAACATGGCCGGGGGCAGCTCAGGTCACGGGCCACACGAGTGAGGCCGAGAGAGCCGCGCTGCCACCCAGGAGGCCCAGCCCAGGCAGTGGCTGCATTAGATGTGCCGGCAACTGTCCCTTTCCCTGCGCTTCTCCCAGCACTCCACCCCACCCCACCATGATGGGCATCCATGGCAGTCCAGCCATGGCGGACCCAAACCGGGCCAGGTCACAGAACAAATATTCTAACCCGCTGTAGCCCACTTTGCCCCTAACCTGGGCTGTTACTTCGGCTATATGCGGAGGTGAGAGCCTGGGCTAGCCAACAACACAACCCGAGACATCCTGGGTCAACATCTGGCGGCCCCAAACCACACGTGACAGTGACCCACAGGCCATAGTAGGGCTAAGTGCACCACTGTTATACTTGGTTTTACCCTTAGTGGAAGGTGCTTTTTGTTCTGGCTTACTAGGCTACTCTATGGAATCCATGACAGAACTTGTGTTTGTATTTTTTTTATAGTAAAAATTACACACACACACACACACACCCATTACTCATTCCCTGATGTCACTGCCAGCTTCATGCCTCCAGCTGCAGTTTACTAGCATGGATCAGGATCTCTGAGTAGCTCTTAAGCAAAAGAAAGATTGTGTATCTGGTTCTCACAAAAGCAGACCGCTAAGCTAGGGAAGGAGGTGGAGATGGAAAAGGACACTAAGAACCCATAACTCAGTAGCACTGCTAACAAATGGATGAAAGAAAGAGGCAACCACCTTGAAATGAGATTTTGGTTTCTTGCCCAAGTGCCATAGGGAAAGAAACAGCTACAAGCCACGTCCACTCCCCTGAACATTACTCAGCTGTGGTTTGCAATGTGATGGTTCTGTAGTACAAAACTTTTGTCATCTACTGTCTGTGAGCCATCCTGCTCAGAGTTTTAATCTGCACAGAGAGCATTTTGTTTGAGGGGGGAGGGGGGGCAGAAGGTGTTGGTGGTTGTCTGGAAAATCGGAAGTATTTATTTATTTATTATTTAATGACATTCAGTATTCCACCTCCTTCGTGCCCCAGGCACCTTGGGGTGGCTCACAACAATATATTTAAAATAACAATATAAAAACATTTAAATACAAAAACAAAACAACAAATTCAAACATATCAGGAGCTAAAATACCCACCCAGCCCCCACCCATTACCCCTCCCCCCCCACCAAACACCTGGC
>QEPC01000081.1:2543592-2566480 GCA_003113815.1 Sphenodon punctatus
GGCGGCCCGGAGTCCGCACTAGCAGGGACTTCGGGGGGAAATATTTTTTTTAAAGCCAGGCTGGGCAGGATGGGTGGGGGGTGTCCCCCCTTCCACCCACGCAGCCTGGACTGGGGAGGGAAGGTAAAGTGGTGTTTTTTTGGTGTTTTTTTTTTTTATATTGCGGCCATTCATTTGAATGGCCGCAATGTAAAAAATCTGGTACGGGGGAATCCGGTAAACGGGCCCGATTACCGGGTTTAATCCAAAACTGCCAGTACACCAAATATCGGCAGTATTGGATACCGGATGATCCGGTAGTCCCACCCCTAGTATTAACAAGCTTCTTACTATGTACTTTGAGAAAACTCTCTTTGTCAGCAGTCTTGACATGACATCATCTAAGCTGACTTCTAAGAATTTTCATTCTATAAGAAGGGAGAGGAAAGATGGATTTTTCAGAAACAGTTCCTTCCTTGGAGCTTTACTCACATCCATATGACAGTATGGGACAAAGGACTGGGTGAATATGAATGTATATTCTTTTTGATGCATTGCACCAACCATAGAAATAATACTTAGAGCATATGTTATATCTTATAGATGTTAAGATCTTTGAACTCATAACAACTGTTTCTTGAGCAGAAATGTCTTTTTAAGTCATGTATTTTTAACTGACACTGTTTCTCTTTTGTACCATGTTTCTAATTGAATTTGAGTAAACTATGCTTTATATATTTATAATATTCCTTGTCTCATAGCCTCATTTATAAATAATATTGTCTTTTACAATACTTTGATGAGCTGGCTGGCTTATTAGCATAGTGTAAACTGAGTTTCCACATATTGGAAAAGAGCGCCCTATATCCAGACCAGATTATGTCAGGCCTGGACCACTAAGAGCATTTTCCCTTTGACGAAACTGAGGCACAACGCGACATGAGTGTGCGGCCGTGGCAGATGGAGGTGGGTGTGATCCCTTTCCCATGAGCGCACATGCATCTTCACCCACAGAGCCTCCTCCATTTTGACAGATGGCTCCGTGGGTGGGTGATGGGTGAAGATGGGTGTGCGCCGGGAGTGCACATCCACCTCCACCCACTGCCCATGGTGTTTCCACAGGCAGACACTCATCCACCCCACCTGCCGTTGTGCTGTGCACACGGATGCCCCCCCCGGGTGTGCGGGGGGGGGAGGGCGTGTCGGTGCAAAAACGGCCTTAGTTGTAGAGACAGTATAATAAGTATAAACAAGGAATCTATGGGCGTGAGGAGAAAGGGAAAGCCTGACAAAAGAGGTAGGTTTTTAGGAGGGGTTAGAAGGGAGGGAGCAGAGTGTATGCGTGTTCAGAGTTCCAGGCATAGGGGGCAGCATGATATCATCTGAACTACTTTGACTCCACCACTTAAATTTGGGACCAACATGGCAACCACACTCTCTCTAGACTAGTTCTCTTTGAATCTGCTATCCATAAGTGCATATCTTGGGATCCACAGCTCTTTTCTTCTGTTTTGCTTCCCACATCTTGCCACTTAAACAGAGTTTTAAAGAGTCTCTGTGATTTCTGAAAATTCCTTTAATGCCACTCTTGAGAGCTAGATTGAACCCCCCCCCCAACTTTTTAGCTGTGCAAGCTTTGAGGCTGCCCCCTCTAAACATATCCATGCAGCCCAGTCTTTGCCAGAGGGGGTCTCATTATAGGAATTCCTCCTCCAGTGACAGACCCCAAAAAATCAAACCCAGGCCTGTCACATGGCAATGCAAAGCACTAACCACTACTACACCAAACCTCTCACTCTCTACTTTTCTTGCCCTAGCATAGCATTGCTTATAGGGAACAAGTCTTACTTTTTGATGATCCAAAGAGAAAACTCCCTGTAGTGAAGCTACTAATGCAAACTTTGCCTGTGATAATCTACTGTTCCTTGTTTCATTTGGTGGTGTTGCTATGTTTAAAAATGCTTTTGCTGGAATGAAACTGCATCCGTCCTTTGCTCACAGTGATGGCCCCTGGTGGCTGGGTTTTTTTGTGATTAATCAACAAGTAGGCATTTCTATGCCTTCCTCCACTGTGATTTCTGTTACAGGCGTTGCCATTAAGCTATACTAAGTAAAACCCCAGGGAGTCCAGGAGAAACACTAATGTGTGTGTTTTAGGGGAGAGTGTTATTTTTAGAGTTTGGAGATTTTTCAAGGAGTAGGTTGTTCCACTAGGTTGACTTGTTCTCATCACAGCCTCTCTCAGAATGGCCGATGGCCCATTATAGACATATTAGGTATCCCCTTAGGTCTTCTGCTGACCTTGCCCTCACTGCACTTTAAGCATTGTCCCTTCTGAGACTCAGAGTACCAAACATAGCCTCTGCCAAAGTGGGAGGCATGGGATGAAGGGGAATATGGGTAGCTGCGCATCTGGCCAGTCCTCGTCCTAATTTTGTGTTTTTATGACATTCTTAGTTAGATACGGAATTAATAGCATTAACATTAATTGTAGTTAGAAAATACTGCTCTCTTGAGGTGCTGAGCTACGGTGCTGTAAAAGTATTTACTCACAGAAAAATGGCTCCAGTATGATTAAAGAGCTGTCTTCTTAAAAGCTGATGGGGAAAACAAAAGGGAATTTTGTTGGCTGTCTGATACAGAGATTGTTTCTTTTTATGTTTGTGACAGTGGGGCCGATTAGGGTCCTCAGAGGTTGTCGTTATAACGAGCCAAAAGTGGATTTGCCAAAAACGGGGGGGGGAGAAATGTCGTTCTTCTCCATTCTCTTTTAGAAGCAGAGGGCCTAGGGGAGGAGGTTGTCAGTGAGAGGGTAACAGGGCCCACCAAGATAAGGACTGCAAGAGGCAGGTTACCATGGAGCTGGCTTGAAAACCTGTGGCCAAGGGCAGAACCCAGCCTAGGGAAGACCTAAGGTCAGAGCTCAGACCCCATGACAAGAACTGCCTGGGACTGACTTGGTGGAGAAGGGGCTTATGGGGCTGAGGGAATGGGGAGCATTGTGTATTGCTTTGCACTGTAAATAATAGGGCACTGAGAAGGAAACCCATGAACGATGTGGATTTGAATATGCAAAGACTTGCAGCCAAATTAGGCTGCACTGTTACCACGGGATGAAAGTTCTACTATGGATTTTAAGAAGAGTTAATTTCCACATTCTGGGTCATGTGACAGCAAACAACACTATTTCCTAGTGACCTCAGATATGGTGATTGAACCTTGGCCTGGTGGGAAAATCTACAGAGGTAATACTGTATAACATGCAGAATTGTTAAGGGGTTTCAAGGCCAGCAGGATCAGCACAGAGTCAATTAGTCCCTTTTATAGGTAGATGTGAACTATGCGTGGTATGAGGAGATGTGGCAGTGTACTGGTCAGAGTAAGTCCTGGCAGGATGAGCTCCCTGATTGGCCAGCACCCAGCCGCTAATAACCTACCTCTTCCTCCAAGCTTGCTGTGGCTCCACACCCCTCACTGATGCTGCTTCTACTGTGCTATAATTCAGGGTCTCCTCCTCCTTTGTAGCTAAGCACAGCACCTGTGACTTCACAACTTCAGGAATGTGTTTCTGTCTCTAAACTGTGTCCCCCTTTCACTTGTCTCCCCTAGACTGTAAGCCCCTTGGTGCAGGGACCTGTCTCTAATTAATGATTGCACAGTGCCAGCTACATTGCTGGTAGCTATATAAAAAGTTACTAACAATAATAATCATAACTGCACATGTGTGAACACAGCTAGGTCTCACTAGGGCTATGTAAACAGGAAAGCCCAGCAATTAAGTGATGATGCACTGAGGCTGCTGCTGGTCAGGAAAGTTGCTAGCTGGAAACTTCCAAGCTGTTGGAATCACAGGTATCCCCAGGTAAAGGGCTATTGTACCCAAGAGCCCAGGGGCCTGGTGCTTCAGCCTGTTGGGACTGTGCCTATAGCTAGGGACCTGTTGCTTCAGACACACTGCTGGGTGCATTGTATACTGAGGCTGTATATAGCTTGATTGATCGATCTGTGAAAGCACTGTACCGGAAATAAAGGTGCAATGGCTCCACTCCACCAGCACACAGTCCGCTTTGTAGATGACCAGTAGACGGTGCACAAAACATGGCTTAATGTTAGTTCTCCACCTCCTGGAATAGGAAGTGTGCTCCAAAGGGTGTTTTTTAAATGAGATGCTACCCTGTATGGCCACCCAGGAGCCAGGCATCTGATGGCCTTTCTGAAGGTGGAGCAGTGGGATGTGCACCCCCATGAGCCACACAGCACCCACTCATGGGGCACTGCCAAGAAATCCAGAGTGCTCCACGTGGGGCAAACCAAGTAGCTCCATGGCAATGGGAGGCCACGGAGACCCTGCCTGTATGAACTAGGGCGGCCGGCCATGCCAGCAGACCAGTCTGCTACTCCTAGGCACTGTGGGCAGGGAACATAGCCATTGTAAGTCACAAGAACTGGCCGGGAGCGCTGGGGAGCCCGGGTTCCCCCGTGCTCCCGCAGGGACATGTCAATTGTAAAGGTCGTTCTGGTGCGCTTCCCCCTCCCTCACGGTCTGTCGCAGGGGGCGTGTATGGCGGTTTGTGTCTATGGCCGGGGTAGCAATGCTGGGAGCCACCTGTTTGAATCCCTCCCCGGCCCCACACTCCAGCCGAGTGGGTGCTCTGCGGCATTGCCTCTCAGTGGCCATGGACCACTCCCCAATGCCTTGCTCATTAAAACCACCCAAATAAAAAGTGGTGGGAAGATCCTTCAGCTGCTTTATTTGTCTGGACTGCGCCATTATATACCCCACGATGCATTTTGCAACATCACTGCATGCCCTTGTTTCCACGAGCATTGAGAGCCTGGACTAGATGTATCATTACTCTGAGCCAGTGTGGCCGTGCTTATGTGAAGGAGCGGTCTATTAAGCACTTTATGCCAGAGCAGGGAGTTAGAGCAATAGGCAGTGAGGCTACTTTAACGTCTACCAGGGCCTGGCAGCTATGGATTGGGCAAAGCTGGACTTGCTGTGGCAGCTGCTGTCTCTGGCCATTTTTAGCTGGACTCGCCTGGGGGACGGGTCCATGTGCGCCGCCGCGCACTTCCAGCGAGGGGGAGGTGGGGCCTTCGGGGATGGGCGTGCGGTCGGTGTGCACCAGAATGCACGCACCGCCCATTCATGCCCCCGCATGGAGCAACGGGGAAAAACCTGGGTTGCTTCATGTGGGGGCATGGGTGTGTGGTGTGTGGGTCACAGGAGCGCGCCGTCACCCACGCTGCCTTTAGATGGGCGCCCGGGTCCATGAGGGATGGGTGGAACTGGGTGGGCACATCCCAGCTAAAAATGGCCTGTGATGCCCAGGTACAGATCAGACAGAGTGCCGAATCAGGGCCTTTAATGGGCTTTTTATGTAACATGAGCAAAGCATTACACAAGTTTAACACATCAATCAAAATGGACGGGCCAGCAGTAGGCAGCCCAAATGATAGAACTAGATAGAAAAAATTGGGAAAAAAATATATAGAAAAAAACCAGGCTCGGCAATAACATCAACAACTTGTTACAAATCCCCAGGAAGGTACCAGTTGTCACACAAAATACGTCTCATCCCAGCCTAGCCTGAAAGAGCTGACATTTATTTAAATAGATTGAGAGTCCATTATTGAGAGAAGGAAACTTTTCTCATCCAAGCAGATGCCCACTGAGAGGTTAGTACAGTCTTGGGAGCACTTCTGTGCAGACAGTGCTACAGTCCCTTGCTTGCAGAAGCGACTTATATCATTTGTGCAAGTGATCTACCACTTTTCATAGCCCATTGTCTGCACTGCCAACCGTATTAGAGGGCGGTGTTTAGAAAAGCTTCTCCCAGTCCAATGGAGAACAGTTTCTGGCCAGAGCAAGACAGACTGGGAGCATTTCCACTGTCTGTCTGGTTGGGCTCATTAGTGGAGAGAGATCCTCACAGAAGCTCACAGTCAATGAGTGTTTTTACACACACATTTCTCCTGAAAGTTTGCTGTTACATCCTGAAAGTTCAGTGTGTCTAAATCACTCACCCAGATCTTAAACATATGTATCTTTGAACTTCTGCATAGAACTTCTCCCAGAACGTTTGTGTGTAAAAAGTTCTCCTGGTAAACTGCTTTGCTCCAGGCGGCGATCACTTGGTTTCCATGGCAGCCTATCACATCTACAGCTGTGGCTACTTTAGGCTGCCTCAGGGCAGCATGTGTGTGAAAAATGAATCCGGAACTTATTTGTGGACTTGTAAACCCAGAAGACTGAAAAATCCAGAACTTTAACATGTGAGTAAAAATGCCCAATATCATTAACAGTGGATCATACGGGCCCCAAGGCATAGCTATAATAGGATCAGGTGTGCAGCTGCACCAGGGCTAATGAGCCAGGGGTGGGGGTTGCTCTTGAGAAAAGGGGATAGGGGGCTGGATGCTTATGAAAGATACACGGTGCAGGGCTGCATTGGAACCAGTGCAGCCCTGCACCATGTACTTTTGATGAGTGTGCTGGATTAAAGGGGAGGCATGGCAACCCTAGGCCCATTGCAACCTAGGGGCACCCCTGTACAGGGGGCAGTACTGCTAGATCCAGGGGCCCTGTGCAAAACAGTGCTGCAGCACCCCTTCCAACACAGGAGTGTTTGAGAGACACACACTGTCTTACTCCTTAGAAAAAAGGAAAATTATTACCGTCATTAACTGCTGAAGTTCAATCTGCAGGGTACGAAGCTGCACAAGAGAGCCTCGGCCCCTTAGGCTTATGGGCTGACGTGCAGTTGTACCACCTCTCCCGATTATAGTTACGCCTCTGGGGCCTGCTATATGTTGTACAGTCAACGTGATTCCTAGTTTATGCAAGAGCCCCATGTGGTGAGGACCTCCTGAATCCCTAGGCTGGTGCTCCACATGATTGAGGTGAGGTGGGCCTGTGTTTTATACCAACATTTCTGTACTCATGTTGTCATCCTCACTTGTGTGCCCCTCCAACACCCTGTGCAGTCTGCCCCTGCCTGGATCCAGCCCTGAGTGAGTAGCAGTTAGGTTCACTGAAACAACCTTCTTCAGGCAGCCATAGCACAGCAACAAATCTCACCCAAGAAGTAGGCACCTAAACACTTTGATCAGCCCTGATTATATTGTTATTGCCCCCTATCATGGGGTGGCCCTCATGGTAGGTGAATTGCCACAGTACCAGGTCCATAGCACTTGTCACAGAGACTCACACCACCAGATTTTGCTCCATGGGGAGCTTTGCCTTTTCACACCGGTTTTTGGGCTTCAACTATTGGTGCTGCCACCCAACAGGCTCCCCTGTTGGCCAGAATCCATCGTGTGGCAACATATTAAGCACAGAACAGCTTCATGCTGCTTCACCACGAGATGATGTTGTAGTAAGTGCAGGGTTGATTTCCCCCATAATTAATGTGACGTGTAGAAGAGGGGAGGGGAACCTTTTCCCTCCCAGGGGCCACTTTGAAAGTTAGTACAAACTCTGAGGAGCCGCATAGAAGTTGGAGCCAGGGGATGCATAGGGAAGAAGTGCTCAGGAAGTTGAGGGTCCAGATGATAGATCTGTGTCACGAATCCATCCACTATCCTTGTGTGCGTCCTCTTACTTATGGTTTGGGGATAGGAATTAGATTTAGGGGCCAGATCCAGGAACTGGAAAGGGGCCAAATAATAATTATCTGCGGGGCACGTTTGATTCCTGGGTCTGAGGTTCCGCACCTCTGGTGTCGAGCCACCCTGTGTGCAAGCGTCAGACTCATGTGGCACAGAGAGTCAGAGATTCATATTCTGACTGACCCTCAGGCCACCATGCTGCACAGTGTCAGTGTAATTGTTAATCCATCCCTGTTCTACCCTCTCCTCATCCTCTGGTCCTTCTCCACATCCACTTCTGCTGTGATACCTGCAAGAAATAAATCAACCAACCATGGCAGTGTGGTAATAGGAGAGAGATTATATTTATTATTTAATTAAATATCCAAGTGTTTCAGAATGATTAAACTGTACCGTGGTTAGCCTGGGGCAGCTGGGTGGACGTGCATGATCATATTACTGTTACCTTTGTCGTTCCTCCTCATGTTCCACACCCTGGCTTCATCCTGTTTCACCGGGATGGATCCAGGCAAGTGCAGATTATGCAAGCACACAGGACCCCATGGGTTGGGGGCAGGGGGGTATGAATAAACACAAAATGGCAGCATCTGTAAGAGGCACTGGCATTAAATGCAGGCCTGCAGAGTCAAACACAGAGAGTCCCTGGCAATTCAGAAGGGGCCCACATCACCAGTTTTCTCAGAACATCAACTCCCCTGGATCCAGCACTGTTGTTTCAATCTAGATTTCATCAAGGGCTTCAGAGCAGAGACTGCCATTTCTCACGTGCTTGCACAGCATCTAGTGTAATGCGGCCCTGATTCTGATGCTGTAACCTCACCATGGATATGGGGGTGATTACGTGATCCACTCAGTGCCCAGAAGTTGCACAGGAGCAGTACAAGTGAGTCTGTTACAACCTAGTGATGGTAAAGTGGCTATGTAGCTCAAGCTGCAAAGACTCCTGCACTTAGGCCGCATTCAGATGTTTACTGTTTAGCAAGGAAAAAAATCTTATTGGTGAACCATGTGCAAGGTTTAGGTCGCAGGATGCACCAGGTGTAATGTGGGTTAAGTCCAAAAAGTTAAACTGGAAAAGTAAGGTTTGACATTTGTGCTAGATTCATCTTGTGCATTTCTGGTATTATGTGAAGGGTTTAATCTGCGTACCAGCCAACCTTAATTGCTGTAGGTGGGGAACAGAGGTGATTTCCAGCTCAGGAGATGAAATCCCCACTGCCTGGCGCGGACAATGCATGAAGCAGAAGCAGAAGAAATTTTGAAGCTGGAGGGAACCTTTGAAGCTGGAGAGGGAATGTGAGAACAATTAAAATGTGCCAATGTAAAGTCCAGCATCAAAGGGTACAGCCTGGAGAAGAGTCTGGTGTGATCTCGTGGGAATGGTACCCTTAGATCTTGGAGGTCTCCAATTCAGTTCCTCTATTTGGCAGACTGGCAGTGAGTGTCATATTAGTGACAATAATATAATTGCAGATGACATAACAAGAAACAAACACACTAACAGATGGCTTTCCCCAGAGAGGATGTATTCAAATAGGAAAACCAAGGATTATATTATCATCAATTGTTTATATAGCATTCATTGTTTATATAGTGTTCAACATGTTTTGTAATCCTTCACCCTCACAACAGTCCTATGAGTTAGGTTATTATTACTCCTATTTTATAGATAGGGAATTGAGGCTGAGAAACTGTGACTTGCCTAAGGCAACCAAGTGAGCTGATAGCTGAGATGATTGTGCCAGAAGATTGGAGGTTAGCTAATGTAACACCAGTTTTTAAGAAGGGCTCCAAAGGCGACCCTGGAAACTACAGACGAGTAAGCCTGATATCAGTACTAGGCAAGCTTGTGGAGACCATTGTTAAAAACAGAACTGAAATATTGACACGCATGATTTGATTGGTAAAAAACTAGCATGGCTTTAGCAAAGGGAAGTCTAGTCTCACTAACCTCTTAGAATTTTGTGAGAATGTCAACAAGCCGCCTTTGCCAAGAAGGGCAGGGTTAGATATTAAAATAACTAAAATAAATAAAATAAAACTAGCATGTGCATAGGGGTGATCCGATTTGATATAATATATTTGGATTTTCAAAAAGCATTTGATAAGGTCCCTCACCAGAGATTCTTGAGCAAATTAAATAGTCATGGGATAAGAGGAAGAGTCCTAATAATAATTATTTATTTAGTTATTTATATAGCACCAGTGGTGTACTCGGTACTGTATATCAATAGTTATAGACAGGTCCCTGCCCTCAAGGTGCTTACAATCTAAGAGACAAGGGGGAGGCGAACAATGGGAGAGACAAGAGTACATTTATGAGGTTGAGAAGTTGCAGCATGTGCACGTGCTTTGCTTAGGCCGCTTTTAGACATGCGTGGCGAATACGCTGCATAAAATCACAGTGTGTGTAAATATGCCGCGTGTGGGATTTAGACGTGACATTTCGCGCGTTAAAGCCATTTGCACATTCTTTTAAAGCCATGAATTAAATGCCTCAACATCCAGGTATTTCATGTGTGGCTTTAAAAGAACATGCGACCGGCTTTAATGAGCCAAATGTCATATCTAAATCCCACACGAGCGTGATTTTATGCAGCATGTTTACCATGCACGTCTAAAACCAGCCTTAGTTACAGGGAACTAGGCCGATTTTAGACGAGCAGCTGGGATCAGGCACGGGACCGGCAAAACAGCCGCGGCGCTGTTTTAGACGAACCAGAAGCGGAAGTTGTGCGCGTGATCCGGGGCCGCGCATTCTTTGCCGACCGCGAGCGAACCACCCTGATCTCTCTGGGGTGACATACGCGGCCGGAAAAGAATGCGCGGCCTCGGATCAAGCGCACAACTTCCGCTTTCGGTTTGTCTAAAACAGCGCTGCGGCTGTTTCGCCGCTCCCGCGCCTGATCCAGCTGCACGTCTAAAATCGGCCCTAGAGTCTGAGCGAGGAGGAAGAGGATGTAGTTTCACTCACGACAAGCTAGGGAAGATCTAATGGAAAGCACTATAACTATATCACTTGCTTTAAGCAAATGAGATGTACAGGTAGCAAGGTTGCCAGCTCTCTGGATTTCGCTTCTCTAGCATCCAGGAGAAGCCCTGATTTCTCTGGGTCAGCCAGGGCCACGAAGCTCCAGGGGCATCAGGGGGTGGCCACATCAGAAAGGGGGAAGGACTCTGGGATTTTTTTGCCTCCTTCCAATGTGGCTCCACCCCTGTGGGGCATTATGATGTTCTGTAAGGGGCGCAGTTATGACAAAGGAGCGTGACATCCCCTTTGCCCTGCCTCCTGCCAACGTGCTTCCTGTCACTCCCCTACTCCCCCCATGAAAGCCTTAAGGAAGTTGGTAACCGTAATGGGGAGATGTGGCAATAGAACAGCTACTGGTGAGACCCGGGGCACTTGCAGAAAGAGGATATGCTCATCGGAGACAAGGCAACAAACACATAGAAACAACCACTTCAAAGCCCATGACTTTCACAGTTGAAAGGCCTAGAGAGAGAGGGCCTCATTGAACGAGACAGTCTATCTTATCTACAAAGCATGCAGCAAATCCATCGCAGAGTTCAGTTTGAAAGAACTCTTAATGGGCAGAGCAAGTCTGCCTTAATCAGTTTTCAACACTTGTGAAGGAAAAAAATAAAAAATACTTTTCTATCTTTCCTGTGTTCATCACCAGGTTCAGATGTTTTAAGGAAGACATTCTACGGAGGCTGTGAATTTCTAGTGATAGCTTCTGCTAGTTATCTTCTATTAAAGTGTGCTAAAAGCTACCAGATTTACACTTGAAGTTATGTAATTTCCTAATTACTTTGACCAAATGAAATCTGCCTCCTCCATGATTTGAAATAAAAAAGACACCAAATTCAGGCGAGAACTACCTTGACGACATGCCATCTTGGAAAGCATCTTAGAAGGCATTTAGCTTTAATGTTTGTGTGCAAAATTCTGTTTCATTCTCAGAAATTCATATCCAAACTCCCCACAGGGCCCGCATGGAGCTCATGAGATCTCCCAATGTAAAACCGAACTCAAGGAGTTCACAGCAAGGTGCATCAATTTGATATGGAAACTCAGCGAGTTTTATCTAGACACACAGACCAATCCACATGCATGTTCTTTTAATAAAGTGATCTTTAGAAGACCGAATGCTCCAGCGCACTGGAGCAGGCTGGGCTTGGAAGTGTGACCTTTTGGGAGATGAGCTGAGACATAACACACATTGTAGCTCTCTCTGGTGGGCTGCCGTTGAGCACTTGAATTATTCCTTTTGTCACCTGCTGCTAGGCGCTGGGTTAAAATACTGCAAAAGCCTTAGCCAAATGCTCTGGCTGGCATGGCAGTTGCACAGCAGCCATAAACTAGCCACCATGGAGAACGGGACAGCAGGAGATGCATTCCTTCTGGCCAGCAGGAATTGCAGGAAAAAGCAGATAAGAGGAAACTTGGAGCAGCAGCAGAGAGAGAACAGCTTCCCAAGATAAGGAAATGGGCCACCTATATTTTAGTACGCACAGAGGACCATATCCTGAGTTGGTGTAAGTCAGTGACTTCATTTGCATCCTCTAAGGTTCCTGGCCCAGCTTTCTTGGCTACAAGGCCTGGGTACTGTCTGCCTGTTTTCGCTCTAATTTACACCACTCTCCATCTGGAATAATTGCTTTAAAATCAATGGATCTACTTAGGTACAAAAGTGATGAGTATGAGGAGTGTCCAGACCAGGATGTTCATTCAGATGGGTAAGGACTTTGAGCTCACATCAGCACAGAGGGTGTTTTAGATGAGTGCCTCCCCACCTATTACCCACCAATCATGCATTTGCCGGGCTGCATAGGGTGCCAATACAGCCCTGCAACATGCATGATTGGTGGGTAATAGGTGGGGAGGCTCTTGTCTAACACTCAGAGAGTGGGAGTGTTGGAATCAGTTAAAACATTGAGTACAGTGATGGGAGAGGAGCTTTCTCTAGATTAGAGTGAGTTGCTTCATACATTGACAAACATGGCAGTGGAAGGAGGGTTGTGTATTCCTCTGGGCAGTGAGTTTTGTGGACTGAAGCTGAACTGAGTGGAGGATCTCCCTCATGTTCATCCTCTCCCTCAGGTACTATAAGAGGGCTACTCTCCCTGAGGCAGCATCCTAATGGTGATGCCATAGGGCAATGGCTGTTGGTGGGCCATTTGGGGCTGCTCTGGCTGTGCCCCCCCCCCCTCCTTCTTGCTGCTCTGAAGGACTTGAGGTGTTTTCTTCTCCTTGATTGACGTAGGGGTGGGACTCTCGGTATTGGATTAATCCAATAATACCGATAATTGTTGATATCTGATTAATCCAATAATACCAATAATTGTCAGTATTGGATCGGTATATCAGATTTTTAACATTGCTGTTTTTTTTTACTTTTTAACATCAACACCATTTAACAATGGCCTCAATGTTTAAAGAATCGAGAAAATTGGCAATGTTAAAAATACGATATACCGATAAATCTGAGCTCGGACTAATCCGGTACTGATAAAACTGATAACTGACCATTCCCTTGGAGTCCCACCCCTAATGTAACTACAAGTCAGAATGCGGCGGTCTGGCTCCTTACAGGGTCGGGTCGCCGGGAGCACATTACACCAGTACTTCGTTCTCTGCACCGGCTGCCTCTTTTCTTCCGGGCCTGATTCAAGGTGTTGCTTCTCACCTTTAAAACCCTACACAGCCTCAGTCTGACCTATCTGCAGGATTGCCTTACTCCCCAGGTCTTCGATTGGCCCCTGTGGTCTGCTGGGGGCGCCTTCTTAGTAAATCAGGGGGCCACTATGGAGAGGGTGTTCTTGGTGGCTGCACCTTGGCTGTGGAACTCCCTCCCAGAGGAGGCTCGTCTGGCCCCGGACCTGCTGACTTTTCGTTGGGTTTGTAAAACCTGGCTGTTCCATCAGGCATTTGGTGGAGGGGATGGGTGAGGGAGGGCGGGAGGGATGGGGGAGTTGTTTTACGTTTATATTTTTATGGCTTCACCATGTGGTGTTATATTGGTATTTTATGTGTTTTATATTTTTGTTTTAAAGTGTAAGTCGCTCCGAGCTGCTTTGCAGAAGGGGCGGGGTGTATAATTGTTAAATAAATTCAATTCCGTTCAATTCACTTTTAATTTGTACCCAGTGCTCTCTCGCCAAGGAGACTCGAGGCAGCTTACAACCAAAGCAAAAGACAAAAATACAACAATATTCACAATAAATAACAATAGTAATGTCCAATATGGACCAACACAAAAATTATCACAGTGCAAAAATTACAAATTATCCCATCATCCTACCTCCCTACCCATTCACCCCATTCCTGCTGCCACCAGGAAAGGATGAATCTACCACTTCCTCCCACCCTTTCCTTCCCTCAAGGAGGGAATTCAAAACAACAACAATGTATCAACATTATTACAATATTTCACAATTTATCCATATCATCCCATCCCTGCTGCCACCAGGGAAGGAACCCATCAACTCCCCCCTGCTCTCACCAGGAAGGGGGGACCTATCATCCACACACTTCACAGTAATACAACAACGATCTAAATGATATCAAAATACACATTTCTTCTACAAAATCAATAACACATAACCCTTCCATAAATAAATAAAATAAATAAGTATGGTACAACCAAGAATACAGCATTCCTGATGATCTGATTATCAGATCATCCCTTTTGGCACCCCTCCTGGGGAATTAGCTGGCCCACTGCCACAAAATGTGGTGGAGAATGCAGGCATCAATCACCCCTGTATAAATTGGGGCTACACAGTTAATCAGCAAGGCCAACTGTTGCTGTGGAACCATGGAGGACTGTACCCCAACAAGAGAGTGCTGAGAGACTAGCAACATGGGGTGAAAACAGACATGACACTAACCACCCTTTAACCACCCTTGGTGGTTATTTATGCATGTTGCAGGGCTGCATAGGGCACCAATACAGCCCTGCAACATGAATAACTAACCACCAAGGGTGGTTAGCGTCATGTCGGTTTTCACCCATGGAAGCAGGTTCCTTTCCAACTTGATGAGAGAGTTGCAAGAGTTCCAGAGACAATGGGAGGAGTTCCTGAAACAAGAACTGTGCAGATTCTGGGATCAGCTTTGGCAGCGAGAGGTGAGGCAGCAGAAGCAGCAAGCTGACACAAAAGAGCAAGTATTGCAACCAGCAATGCCAAGGTACTGGAGAAACCAGGGAGAATTACCACTCAAGGAGTTTGTTTTACTTGGGGACTTTTGGGACATGTTACTAAGAACTGTAAGCAACAAGGGAGAATGGGTGCCTGGGCGTTTGGTGAAATCCAGATAAAATATTGGGACTGTGGGAAATTTGGGGCACAGACAAAGAAATTGTGTTAAAGTAATTGGATGCAATGAGGGGAAAAAAAGTGTTGGGAAGAATTACAAAGAAGGATTCCTCTGTCTAATAAGAAGGTGGTAATGGAGACACCTATGGCCCCAGAAATAGTGCCTAATAACTTCATGGTAGAAAGAAGACACCAGCAAGGGGAGGCTCCTGAGCAAAACTCAGCTCTTGAGCAATGCCCAGCAGCTGATCCCAAGCCTGCAGGGCTGAGATCAATCAAATTGTGTTGGTGCTGCAGAAAACCAGGACACCTGTGTTGGTGTTGGCATATTTGGTTATTTAGCACAAAAAGGAAACTGGCTATAACCTTGAGAACTACAAAGGGTAGTGAAGGAGAAAAAAATCCTCTAGTAACAAGGAAACCCAAACTAGTAAAACAGATACACATGTAGCAGTGACAAAGGACTTACAGATAGACCAACAGAAGCTGAGCAAGTAGCTCAAACTGAGCTAATGAGTTCAGCTGTCTGAACTGATCAGGGTATCCAGACAGAGCAACAGGGAGTGGAGCAGGAGGCTCAGCTTGGGCAATTAGCTGCACCTGTTGTGACACTGGAAGGAACTGTGACAGGCAGGTATGGGCTAGAGCAAGAGACTCAGACTATGCTAGCAGGAGTGCAGCTAGATTCCTAGTGAGAAGGAAGATCTCAGCTGTCAGATGGCTGGAGGAGTGGAACTGCAATCCAAAACCCTGGAGCACAAAACGTAAAGGATACAGGTAGCTTTAAACCCTAGGGTGGAGCATTTAGAAGCTCAGGTGCAAGCTTCAGTAGTAGTAGTAAAGACTGCTGAGTCTCAGTGGGAGTCTGGCAGGGAATTAATACATAGAGAAACCCAGACCACTGGTGAGGCTAAGAGACTTCTGACCAGGGATTGTGGGCTACAAACAGCTTTGACTGCACTAGACTCAGAGGAGCGGGAACAATTAGAAAGGAGAGCTAGAAAAGCTGAGGGTGATGCTATGCGTGTACAGCATTGACTGATGCAGGCCATTGAAGAGATTAATATCCTTAGAGAAGAACCCTGCCAGAGCATAGGAATTCCACATGGGAACATAGACCTTGGAGGTGTTGCGCATGTTGATTCTCTCTTTGCAGATTTAAACTGTAAGGTTGACCAGTGTAAAGACTGTAATACTGACTGGACAGGATTTGTCCCAGGGAAGAAGACAATACCAATGGCCTGTGGGGCTTGTAGCCCATGGGAATACCATGGTCCCCCCAGTTATCAAAAGCAAAATGTCCCCAAACAGGGAGTTAAAACAAAGAGAAGGGGAAGAAAAAAATGAACCCCTGGGAAAGGAAATTGTAAAGTGCCTGCAAAGGTTGTAATTGCAAAGGCCCAAGGGGGTGAATGTGGGTTTGGAAGCCCTAAAGATTTAAGTGAGGTATGAGTTGATGGCCTGAATAGCTAAAGGGCCTGATAGTGGCTCAAGGAAGCCATAATAATCCCCGGGAGCACATTACACCAGTGCTCCGATCTCTGCCCTGGCTGCCAATAGTCTTCCGGGCTCGATTCAAAGTGTTGGTTTTGACCTATAAAGCCCTACACGGCCTGGGCCCTGGCTATCTGCGAGATTGCCTCACTCCCCGGGTTCTAGACCAGCCCCTGCGGTCATTCAGGGGCGCCATGTTGGCGCAGGATAGAGCATTCTCGGTGGCTGTGCCACGGCTTTGGAATTCCCTCCCGGTGGGGGCCCGTCTGGCCCTGGACCTCCCAGCCTTTCATAGGAAGTGTAAGATCTGGCTGTTCCGTCAGGTGTTTGGCGAGGGAGAGGGGTACGGGTGGGTGGGGAATTGGTGATGGTATGGTGGGTTTTACTCTTTTTTTTATTGGTTTGCTATGATGATGATGAAGTTTTAACTTGTTTTTTAAAAATTTATATTTTTATTGCTGTTGTTAGCCACCCCGGGCTGCCTGTGGTAGGAGGGGTGGGATATAAAATTCTTTATAAATAAATAAATAAAATAAAAAAAATAAAAAAATAACTGGACTGCTGTAGATTGTAAGCCAAGTGGAGCATGGTCTCCCTGGCAGGGAACTTTAGGTTGGTGAAGGAGCCAAAACCGTAAGAAAAAACTTTGTAACAGGGTTTAATGGAAACCCTATGGAACTTTTGGATGCTGTGGAAATTCCCACCACTAGAGATCATGTATACCAAGTGCAGAAATACTTTCCTGTAAGCAAAAGCCTTAATAGAAGCCTGAGTGGATGGGAGTTCTAAATATTAAGGGTTTTGGAGTATTACAAAAGGAGTCTGGATAATGTGAAAATGTCCACCACCAGACATTTCTTGGTATTGGTTGCTATGAGCTCATTAAAAAGGGCACAGTCTAAAGGAGCTATGTCTTCTGGGCTCCAAAGAAAGAATGACAGACTATCAACCTTGTTAACTTTGGGGAAACTGAGGCACAGAGCCTTATCTGTTTAAAGAGTAGTAAATATTGACATTATAGAATACTGGGATGCTAAAGTACTGTACAGCATGTGAATATGTCTTATGTATATTCAAGATGTTATGTTGAAATGTTGAATAAGAAAATGAGGAATGAGGCCTAAATATATTGTATGGATTTTGAGATTGTTATGAATTATCTGTATGTAACAGAGCTTCAGTATGATGGTCGCCCTGCTCTGCTTAAGAAGTTGTGAGACAGTCCTAATTTTATTAGCCCTGTCTTGTCGGCGGGGGAGGTGTGTAGCAGAGCAGAAGCTTGACTGGGTGCTAGCTCTTTAAGAAGACAAGTAATGGGCCTCAGAGGCACAGCCAGTGGGCGTGGCTAAGCCAGCCCAGGGATATAAAAAGCCTCTATCTTGAATCAGTTGGGGTTGAGTTAGGCAGGCAGCCTGCAGATGAGAGAGAGAGAGACAGAGACAGACACTGAGTGACTGACTGACTTGTGGATCTCTCTAAGGAAACAGAGACCAGGGGGCCTGGGTATAGTGAGAAACTTTGTAATGCATAGTGAAGGTATTCTGAACATGTGAATAAATAGACATTTGCTAAGACTTGTCTGTAGTCCTAAGAGGAGCTCCTTGGGCCAGGACACCCTGTGCCAGAGTTTGTGGCAGTGGGCCAGCTAATTCCCCAAGAGGGGTACCAAAAGGGGTTGCACCCAAGGCCCTGCCACACTTCTGCCAGGGTTTAATGGTGACACCTGGGAAGAACCCCAAAAGCGTATGGAAAAACTTTGCCTTGCCTACTGACTGAAGACACTGGGTGTTTTTACACACACATTTCTCCTGCAAGTTTGCTGTTACATCCTGAACTTTCTTTGTGTCTAAATCACTCACCCAGATCTTAAACATCTGACTCTTTTAACTTCTCCATAGAACTTCTCCCAGAATGTTTGTGTGTAAAACGTTCTCCTGGTAAACTGCTTTGCTCCAGGCAGTTGTGGTCACTTGGTTTCCATGGCAGCCCCTCATGTCTACAGCTACGTTAGGCTGCCTCAGGGCAGTGTTTGTGTAAAGAATGCATCCAGGAACTGCCTCAGGGCAGTGTGTGTGTGAAGAATGCATCCAGGAACTGCCTCAGGGCAGTGTTTGTGTAAAGAATGCATCCAGGAACTGCCTCAGGGCAGTGTGTGTGTGAAGAATGCATCTTTGTGGACTTGTAAACCCAGAAGATTGAAAGACCAGCACTTTAAGTTGTGTGTAAAAATGCCCATTGTTTTTGAATAGCTTGTAACAGAACTTTTTGAATAGCTTGTAACATCTACTGCCATGTACTGTACCTTGGAGCAGGCCTGCCTTGTTGCCAGTGGCTTTCCTTTAAAATGGGGGTAGAAGATCTGCTGGGCTGTTTGGGCATTGTATATTTGGATTTTAATCTGGCTCTGTGGCCAGTCTTCTCTTCAACATGGTCATAACACCGAGCAAGAACACCAAGATGCCCTCAAAAGACATGTCCTCTATTATTTCTGATGCTCTCTCTGCTTCATTTGAATCTCATAGGGCAAAAGAAAACCAGACTTTATCCTTACAATGAGCAGGGAAGGGCATTTAGAATGTGAGAAGAGGAGTAGCAGCAGCAACCCATCTCCTGGCTCTCCCATCCCAGCAGACATTGAAGAACGTTATAGATCTACCCCCAGAGTGGGTCTATCCACCCTCTTGCACTTGAAACAGCTATCCCACTTCTCCTGTTCCCTATGAGAAGGATTATTCCGCCTCTCTAATGAAGGCTCAGATACATCAATCCCTGCTTCAGATTTTTATTTCATTTGCCAAACTCACTAGAAGCAGGTAATTCAGAGAACCCAGGAGTCCCAACTGGCTCCATGAACCGAGCCTTCCACTAGCTCTGATATAGGGGCATAGCGGGTTGAGCAGTAATTGCGCACTACCCTCTGGCCTCTGACTCATGCTAGATTGGGCCGACAGGCAAGTCTGTGCAGAACTGGGGTTGACAGGTCAGTAGCGGCTTGTGGGGTGGGGAGAGGGGGGCTCAACTCTGAGATTCTACTCGCACATCAGAGAATCCACACAACGCTGTAAGAAGAACCACAACACAGAGCTACACATCTAAATAAGGAAGTTTCTCATGCTACCAATAAAGAACATACTGTGAAAACAAAGTTGCAGTACTTATATTTAAAAAGTACATAAAAATAAGTGTAAAGACAAAAGTGGTAATCAGTACAAAAGCAGTAGTAACTAGTAACAAACCATTAAAGAAAAGTAGAACTTTTAAAATCAGTAAATAAAAGTAAAGCTTTGAACCAATAAATACAAAAATTAACTACAAAACTGAAAAATAAAACTTTTGAACAGGAAGAAAATTGGACCAATAAATACAAAACCTTTATCGGTAAATAAATCAGTAAACAAATTTTTATTTAAACAGTAAAATAGGTACAAAAGTTTTGCAACATTATTAAATTGCAGTAAACCAAACCAAGTTCTGAATTGGTTCTGTGTGGACATGATGAAACTGTGCAAAAACCAAAAGGTTTGAATATTAACATCTGTACTGGAAATTTGCTCTGAGTTCCACGCACTGTGCAAACAGATCAATTATCTTGTTGTTGAAGTTCAGAATTTCCCTGACCATACTTTGCTCAATAGACAGCACTGCTAGGCCATTCAGAGGGTTTTCACTTATGGTACTTAGAAAAGTTTTAATTTATTTTCAGAGTTGAGAAGCTTCTCTCTGATTCTACAGTTGTGAGAGGTGTTGTCATTACAATCTTCAAAAGTTTAACAATCTCTGAAAAAGATTTGTCAAGGTTGTCCTCTGTCAACACAGCAAGTAGTCCAGAGGCATCTTCGGCAGAATGGAATTCTGACCTGTCATATAAGGTCCCAAACTCAGTCCTCAGACTGTTTTTCTCCAGCATTGGGTATGCTTCTGTTACCGCAAGAAATGCTTGTAGGGGAAAACATTCACTGTGTCTCTCAAAGTCACCTGCACCAAAGTTGCACTCTAGATGGTTTGTGAATTTAAATCTTTCATGTGCATGAGAAATTGTAATATACTACACTTCCACAGCTATCTGGCCTAGCGTCTCTATGGTAGGTGCATGTCTGCCCATCTGAGTGTTCTCCAGCAACTCTGAGCATAGGGTTCTAATGGAATCCCTCACTTTATTGATGCTTCTGATGAAGTCTGTATATCTTTGAATACCTAAGGAGTCTATGCTTCTTTTTTGGAACTCCTTGTAAAGCACATCAACATGGGGTATTATTCTTTGGAACAAAGACAAGAAGTAGAGGAACTCCCCGTCTGATTCCAGCATTTTCATATATGACCTGGCCTCAATACCAGTCTTGGAACATGACTCTACTCATATGTGGTGAAAGCACTTAATGAGATCTTCTCTGTGCTCAAAGATGACATTGACTGACCATACATTCAAGTTCCAGCATAGTCTAGGTGCCTTAGGGAGCCTTTTCTTCACCAGCATATCCAGAACTTCAGTCCTTTTTGAGATGAAGTGAAGAAAGCTGGAAAATGCCAGACAGATCTTGGAAGAATATCCTTACTTGCTTTATGTGAGAAACAGCTTGCTTCATAATAAGGTTCTTCAGCTGATCGGCAAAACAGTGAACAAAGTGTGTGTGTTTGGGTATACATCCTTTCTCTTCCTCTGGACTCCACCATGCTCTCTATGCATCACACTTGCACCATCATCACTCTCAGTTTTGTTTGTCACTTTCCCCTGGGAGAGTAGCACAGAGTTTTTCAAGCAATGCTGCAGTACTTGTTTCTGCATGAGAGTCTACCAAGTGTGTGAAAATGAAAAAAATGTTCCACAGTTGTACCCCTGCCATCAATGTACTGGAAAATGAGTACTGACTAGCAGTGAGTTGAGAAATCTGCGGTGTCATCAGCTTTGATAGCCACAAAAATCTGCACTTTTTATTTGCTGAATTATGAAATCACGAGTAATTTCCAACATGCAGTCCAGAAGTTTGTTCTACAGTTTTCGAAGTTCCCTCGAAGAGTGTTGCAGTCTTCAAATTTTGCTCGAGGTTACTGTCAACAATGGCTAGTAAATCCACTGTGCCAAGAAACACCCCAGGATTTGCAGATTCTGCACTTTCGTCATGTTCACGCAAGTACCAATTCAGAAGCGCCACAGAACTTTATACAGTTCATTGTTCTGTAGAGAACATAACTGTTGTGCTCAACCTACTAGTTGTGTTTCCTAACAGCTACACAGTAGCCTTCATTCAGTCTTTCTTGATGTTTACTTTGCCCAACGTTGACAGGTTTATGCAGTTGTCAAGGTGGCTTTTACAAGTGTCATGTTTCTTTGTCTTCTCAGATACGTGCTTTAGGTCATGTACTCCAGTCTCTGTTCATGCTGCTTCTCCACTGGAAAACAAAACAAATGCGTTCTTGGAAACATTGCCACACAGCCACCACATCTGCTCGTACCAGGAAGTGTTGAACCTGCATGTATAGCCTTTTCCTCTGTCACATGCAGCGTGTGCTATCTGAAGTTCAGGATGATCAGGTCCCAGTTGATTCACCTCAGGGCCAGCCCTAGACATGTGCAGCCGCACATGGCCCCGCGGCCAGCAGGAGCCCCACACTTGCCTAGCTGGGCAGCAAGCTGCAGCCAGCTTCTCCCCCAATAAGTTCTTCTGTCTCCCCTTCCTGGCTCTGGTCCCCATCCCTCACCTGCCTCTGCCTGCTAATAGTGCTGCAGCAGCAGTGGGACACTCGGACTGGGAGATAAAGCTGTTTGTTTACAAACAACTCCTCCCCATATGAGTGATCAGAAGGTTGTTACCTTGTAAAGAAGGTTCTTCGAGATGGCCTCCAACATTCTCACAACTGGGTTGTGCATGCTCACCCTATTCAAATAATAGACCACGTGATGGTCTCGAGCTCCTCTAGTATAAAAAGCACTCTCCTCCTCAGAATGACAGTTCCTTCCAAACCTTTTTAGGAGTATAAGAAAATTCCATGCGGGGCTGGAAGGGTGGGTGTTGTGAGAATGTTAGGAGCCATCTCGAAGAACCTTGTTTACACAGCAGTAACCTTCTGTTCTTCGAGTCGCTCCTCACAGGCTGTTTTTACATGGCTCTGCCAGGAGGGGGGTCTGTGGGCACCAGTGCATGGGTGGGGTATGCACACGACCACATACGCATCCCTACTTACCCCCCACTCATCTGCATCACGGAGTAACCACTGTTTTCCCCGGTTTCTCCGTGCATGGGGATGAGGGGGGAGTGGGGATGCATGTTAGGTGGGCGCACACAGGCACCCCCACTCACTGTGGGCATGTGCGCTGCATCATTCACACAGGGCTCCGCCACCCATGAACACACAGAAATCTGCATGTTCATGGCTGGGAGAGGCCCGTGTAAAAAGGGTCACATTCTCACAACTGTCTTACTTATACTATCTTAGGTAGGAATTTAGGATGTAAAGCAATATCTATTCTGTCTTGGAAAAA
>QEPC01000081.1:2573184-2607624 GCA_003113815.1 Sphenodon punctatus
GCCATTTCGGTGTTCGGTGTTCGGTCCGTTCGGTGCGTTCGTGTTCGTGTTCGGTTGTCCGAACAGGCCGAGTTCGGGCCGAACACCGAACTACCGAACCGCGTTCGCCCATCCCTACTTTTTTCCACCTTGAGTTCAGAGGAAACGAATTCCTAACCTCCTCTGTGCGGACGACATGGTGTTACTGTCAAATGCTGAAATTGGTCTGACGAGTTTATTGTTGGCCCTGAATGATTATTGTAAATGTAACCACTTATGTGTGAATTATGATAAAATCAAGGTTATGCTTTTTGCCAAAAAGCAAACCTCATATAAGTAGTATTTGGATTCAGTTAGTGTGGAACAAGTTAAAAGCTACAAATACTTGGGGTTAGTATTTACACCAACTGGAGCATGGCAGGAGCATCTGAGTTTGGTTAAACTAAAGATGGCCCAAGCAGCAAATGGGGTAGTTACGTTTTGGAGATCCTCCAGTGGGAGATTGACTGCCTCTGCTTTTTAGCTTTTGGAGCTAAAACTCTGCCCCCAGGCATTGTATGGTGCAGAGATATAGGACTATTTTGCCTGGACAGATCTGGAGGTCTTTCAAAACAGCCTGATTCGGAGTATACTAAGCGTTCCCAAAAGCACACCATCATTTTTGACCAGGGAAAACTGGTGTCCTTCCTGTAAAGATGAAGGCCCACTTGCACATGCTCTATTACTGGCTGAGAGTGATCTCTATGCCAAATGAGCATTTGCTCAGGTTATGTTGGAATAAGCAACTGCAGTCTGACATTGGCTTCTCATGGAGGAGCAACCTTGATATATTGTTAAAAACAGCAGGTTTCTCCATTGAATTTCCCAAGGTATTGGCCAGGGTAAGGCTAGGACTATAATTAAGAATTGGTTGTGAGATATTTTCATACAAATTGCCTTGGCTGCCCTTCCCTTAGCCAGAATTGCCCCACGGTACTGCAAAATTAAATTGCAGCACCAGCTCAAACGCTGCATGTAGGGCCTTGATGCTATTAAGATTTCAGCAGATGCCTTCAGCAGTTCTGGAGGGTAGATATAGAGGGATTCCGTATGACCGGAGGCTTTTGCTTTTGTTGTTCGGGGCAGATTGAGGATCTTCTCAATTACCTGTTTGGCTGTATGGCTACAGCACGAGTATGAATAAAATTAATACGAGCTGAATTTATTAAAGCCAATAGAGATTGGTGGGCTCCTTTTTTGGCTGCTGTGTTTTCGGCTGTTAACAATTCTGGAATCTTTCCAAATGAATGGGGAAAAGCGGTGGTTATCCCAATTTATAAAAAGGGTATAGTAGTGAATCCCGCAAACTATCACCCCATTAGCCTGTTGAGTGTGGTCAGTAAATTATATACAAAGACCTTGCTGGACAGGCTTACACTATGGTTGGACTCTAGTAAAATAATTTTTCCTGAGCAAGCCGGGTTTCAAAAGACCATTGCTTGATCCTTTTCCATTTGATTGAAAAATACTCCAGGGCCAATAAGAGATTGTACACAGTGTTTTGGGATTTAAGAGCTGCGTTCGATTCAGTAGATAGAGAAATTCTATGGGACAAATTGAGTGGGTCTTCAATTGATAAAAGATTATTCTTTCTCTTAAAAAAATCTTCATAAACAATCTTGTCTGGTAGTAAAGTTGAATAGTAGTGGTCAGCTGTCAGATAAAAGAAGTACACCCTTAGGTGTAAGACGGGTGTCTGTTAGCCCCTGCCTCATTTAATTTATTTATTAATTATCTTGTTCCAAGGGTGACGGATAACAAATATTTCCTGCCTAGACTTGCGTCTTGTCCTTTAGGGTGCCTTCTATGTGCTGCTGATCTTGTTTTGCTGTCACAAACTAGACTAGGACTTAAGAGACAGTTGACAGCCTGTGCTGCCTATTGTAAAGAAAACCTGCTTCAAATAAGTTATGACAAATCAAAAGTGGTAATCTTCACAAAAGAAAAGAAGGTTTATAACTGGGAAATTGGCCGACATCCAATTTTTACATGTTAAAACATATAAATACCTAGGAGTTACCTTCCAAGCAGATGGTAAATGGACGGCTCATTATAACTTGGCTGTATCCAGCCCACCATGGGAGGTTTCTCTTTTGCAATTGTAAGATTCTTTGCCCGCTTTGGGAAATCAGATTTAGACTGGGCCATTAAAGTCCATAATGCTAAGGGACGGGCTAGTTTCTTCTATAGGGCCGAATTATGACTTTTCCCTAGTGATATAAATAATTTCCAAAATAAATTTCTCAGAATGTTACTTAGACCCCCGTGGGGTATGCCCATGGAGGTGATTAGATCAGAAGCAGGTCAAGCTAGTTGGACCCAGATTGTAGGGAAAAATTCCTTAAATTATTGGATAAAATCAAGGACATCAACATCTAATGTCCTATTTCAATTTATGATGGAAGATCCCTTTAAAAATTCATGGATTAAGACCATGGAGAATTATTTAGCTTCATTAGGGTTCTCTGAAGAGTATATCAATAATAAGGAACCATGATTAATAAAATCAGAGATACTCCAGAGATTTAGTGATATTAACAGGCAAAATAGGATCATGACAATTTGGGCCACTTCATTCTTATCATATTATCTATGTTGGATTCCTGAGTATGGCCACATGGCTTCATTTCTGTTACAATGGCTATCGTTCCACCGTAAGCAGTTATTTCTGGGTGCAAGGATTAGTTCCTTACCTAGTAAGGTATTGGAAGGGCGATATTCCAAGATTGACTATGCTCTTCGTTTGTGCCCCTTTGACAACTCAACAAGTGAATCTGTTGATGATATATTGTTGAACTGCAATTTATATGATTCCTTGAGGGAGCAATATTTAGCTCCTCTCTTGATTAATTACCCTGGGAGATCTCATTTATTTTTAATTCAATTTTTACTTGAAGATATTCACCCTGAGGTAATGAAAGCGGTTGCTAGTTTTCTGGAGTACACTTTTCTTCGTAGGAATAAATTTCTTAAGTTTAAGCATTATGATTAGGATAATCCGGCTCGTGGCACCTCTCCCTCTCTTTTTCTTGTGTCTTGTTTAAGTGTAAATTTCAAATGATTTTATTATTTTTTAAAAAACATTTTAAGTCAACTTATTGTAATGAAGTATTTTTTACATTTATATTTCTATGATCTATTTTTGTCTTTTAACTGACCAATCAATTTTTATTGTTATTGTCATTGTTATTTGTATGTGAATCAGCTATATGATAACCATTTGGTTAAGCACAATAAATAGTATTGTATTGTATTGAATAAAATGAATGACCCTTCTTTTGGTGGGGAAAACACATTGGGACACAGCATTAAAACTATTCTATCTGTTGGCAAATCCTAAAGATCAGGTTACATTGAAAGTGGCCAATTTAGCTCATGCCCTCGTCCAAAGATGTACTTTCCAGGCTAAGGAGTCTGCTGACATGCTTTCTTAGGGAATTTTTTGGTTCCCTTACTATGTCTGGCTGTGATTATTATTGTACAAGATTTTATGTGTAGGGGTCAGGCCTGGTCAAGCCTGTGCTCCATAGAAGAGTAAGACCATTGAAATATGGGCATTGGTTCAAACGTTCATCATGACTGTGGTAAATTGGGTTTGTGTGAAGCAGATTGGAAATGGAATTTCCTGCCTTACAGTCTTGGTCCTTATAAGAGTTTCTCTGTACTACCTTTTAGTAATTTGAGGCTGCTGATTCAGCTAAAGTTCCCAACTAGTATTTTATTCCCTTACTTGCACACTAGAGTAATTTAATGTAATTTTATCTTTTGTGTTGTCTTTGTTGTGTCTTGACTCTGTATTTTGTTGTGAACTATGGTCGAAACAAATAAATCTTACTACTTATTTTCTGTCTAGGGATCAGATCCTCAAAGCCAATGTTTTAATGTTCCCAGGAAGGTAGTAAAAGGGTAGTGATGTATTTTAAAAACTGGTGGGCAGCTAAAAAAAATTTGGACTAAGGACCACCTTCTATATGGAGGAGTTAAGAATAAGATTTAAAAGGTAGAAAAGAGGTTTAAATCTTGCTATGAACCTAGGCAAATGAATAATGTGGATGCAACACTCCTCTAGGTACACCAAATTCAAAAGAGACACTTGTGCCTGTTAATGAGCCACCGAAATCCAGGACCCAAGATGTAGGGATCCCAGTGTCAAGGCAGAATGAGGCAGATAAAGAATGACTCTCTGAGGAACACGTTGTGTGGTATATACCAACCAAGGCCTGAGAATTCTATTGTGGAATATTTCTGGTCTAAAAGCAAAGTTAATAGACCAGGAGTTCATATCCTTTTTAGGGGCATTTGATTTGATACTTTTTCAGGAAAGCTGACTAATGGAGAAGGATACAATTCTTCTGCCAGGTTATTACGGTTTTTTGAAAGAAAGAATTAGGTTTACCCATAAAGGCCGGACTTCAGCAGGTTTGGCCTTACTTGTCTCTACCAGAAATCACAGAAAAGTTAAACAAGTAGAGGATACCAGTTTTTACTTCCAAGTTTGTTCCATTATTATAAATAATAAGGTGGTACTGATAGCAATTAACATCTGTTTACCCCCAGCCAGCTCTCCAATTTATGCCGAATACCTTTGGAAAGACTTGGAAAATCTTGTTAGTAACCTATTAGAGAAATACCCCCATGTAGATTTTGTTCTTCTAGGGGATTTTAATGCCCATATGGGCACAGAGAGAGAAAGGATTTTAAATACTTCTGTTGACTTATTGGTTGATGATCTTCCAGATATGCCAAACAAGGTCTCCCAAAATAAAAAGAGCAATAGGCTGGGAAGGAAATTCACTGGTATGCTGAGTAGTTTAGATTCTGAGAGCTTGAACAGAAGGTGCAATGGAGATAAGGGAGGCCACTTTACATGTTTATCTAGTGTTGGGAGTAGTGTAATAGATTACATTGCTATTTCTAGAACAAGTTAGCTCCAATTAATTGAATTTAGGGTGGGCACATGGATAAAGCAACCACTAGCCTCTTATGGTCCTGTTCACACCTTTCTACTTGTCCAGATACGGAGATACCACCAGCTCCCATATTAGTTAATCCTGATTTTTGAGATTATTAACCACCAGTGTGTAAGGTGGAACAAAGTTGTGAAAACTAAAATTAAAGAGACACTTTCAACCAGTAATCTGCTAGAACCGAAGATTGCAGCCTTAGGGAAGTCTAATCCCCTTCAGGTGCTGGAATCTTTTGATATCATTACAGACCTCAGGAAGTGCTTGATTTTGAAAAAGGCGTATACAAATGACCAAAATACCAAAATAATGGCCTTTGGAGCCAGATGACGGGTCTATAACTGGCATTTCAATGGGAACCTCATTGAATAAGTGCAGTCTTTTTGCTATTTGAAATTGTGCTTTGCTGCCAATAACAAATGGAATATCCACTTGCAGAAAGCTAAGTGCTCTGCTACCAAAGCCATACAAAGAATCCTACAGTTTACTTGCAGGTATGGAGGCAACCTAGTAGCCCCAGCTCTCAAGATCATTAAGTCTAAGGTGCTTGCCCAGTTTCTGTATAGTGTTAAAATATTTATTTTATTTATTTTAACAATTTGTACCCTGCTCCCATCCTGCCTCAGGCAGCTCGGGGCGGCTAACATATAAAGTAGAGCAACAATATAAAACATAAAAACAGCTACAATCATCACAAATATAATAAATAATGGGGGAAGTAGAACAAAAAGCAGACCCCCACCCCACCCCATCCCCACCTTTTATCCCTCTCCCTCACCAAAAGCCTGGCGGAATAGCCAGGTCTTACATATTAATCGAAAGGAGAGGTCTGGGGCCACCTGGACTGGAAATTATTTATTATTATTATTATTATTATTATTATTACATCAGCCGGTGTACCTGGCACTGTACAATCAATAGTTATAGACAGATCTCTACCCCCAGGGGGCTTAAAATCTAAGAGACAAGGGAGAGGCGAACATCGAGAGAGACAAGAGAGTACATTCATGAGGTTGAGAAATTGCAGGAAATACCCCAAAGCGGTAGAAGTGGTCCAAAAATACCTCCTTTAGGCAATTATTAGCTCTTCCACAATATACCAGCAGAGGGGAACTGTCACTGGCCTCCAGGGTGCAAGGCCTTATGTTGAACTATTGGCTGAAATTATCCAGTATGGACAATTCAATTCATGACTGCCAAAACTCTTTTGCAAGAATAATTTAGTATGGTGCCTCTCCCTGTGGGCTTTCGGATCCCAAAAATCCATGATTTACTTAATTCCAGTGGTTTGACAATTATTGGTACATGTGAGTTTCTGTTGGATAAAGACCTTTCAATAATCAAGACACAAATAGACGATCTTAACAGACAAGAGGCCCTAACGGTTGTCCATGCCAATAAGCTGTGTCTCAGGTATTCTTTCCTGAAAGATAAGCGTAAGTTTGAACCCTACCTAGACATATTAAATGCAAAATGTGAGCCGCCCAGAGCTTCCTGTGGCAAGATGGGCAAGGTAAGACAATTTAAAAATAAATAAATAAAATGTCACAGAGAGCCTTTACTTCTTTGAGATTTCAGACATTTCCCTCCCAAGTTGTGGAGGGCAGAATCATCCCAATGCCCATGCAGGTCCAGAGCAGTTGAGGACCTTGTCCATTACCTCTTTAAATATACCCTGTACATAGAAGTGCGACTGAAGTGTCTTCCACCTATCTGGGACAGGAGACCTTTCCCCTCTAATTACGCCATTGCTGCAGAGAAAATTAGAAAGAACTTATTTTGGCAACATCTGGCTGAATAGCAATGTTTTAGATTTTGGAAATATTATTATTATTATTATTATTATTATTATTATTATAAGCATTTATATAGCACCAGCAATGTACCTGGCGCTTTACAAAGAGTAAGATAGACACGGTCCCTAGCAGCCCTGCAAGATGCACGATGGGTGGGTAATGGGTAGGGAGGCACTTGTCTAAAACCACCCAATGTCAGAGAGGGCTGGGAGAGTCTCTTTGCCCGCCCCCTGGATCTTTCTGATGTGGCTTCCTACCCCTCACACACACACCCTCATTTTGTGGCACCTCTGGATAACTTGGGGAACTAGGAGTTTCACTTGGAGCCTGGAGTTGATGAATCAGAACTCAGAGACTCCTAGTCAAACCCAGAGATGTGGTAGCCCTAATTTGGATTAAAAAAATGTCATCTTTAGCAGTTCCTCCTTTCTCTGGCCCTATCCTGCAAGGCAATACCTCTCCTTGTGCACTGTCATGTGTCTGGCAGATCTGAGATTTATATTTGTTCAGTGATCTGCTGGATCATCAGTGAGTCTTTACTGGTAATTGCTGTCTCAGTGACTCTTTATTGATCATTTAATTCCTGTCTCCAATCAAGCAGGAATAAAGAATGTTCAGCTTTTTTAACCTCTTCTTCAATGCAAACAGCTAAAGCAAGTGTATGTCTCCTCTCCTCTCCAGCACCACATGGCCCAGATATTGTTGTTAATCGATTTAAAAAAAAAAAAAGAAGTTTTTCATAACCATCTTTCTTGATCCTGTCTCCTTCCCAGCAACTTTTCCTTTTGTCCATGGAAATAAAGTGTTAGCTCATCTTTTTCAATGTAAATTCAGAGCTGGGTCTCATACTAGACGTCTTTCATGAGTGGATTATTTATCCTTCTGCCAGATGAAGGCTTTCAGCACACTGCGGTTTGCCAGCTAGTGTACGTAAGGAATGGGGTTGTCAAAAATTCTTTAGATGCTATTTCCTTCCCCACACTTCAGATGTACTCTCCTCTCAGGGCTTCCATAGGGGATGCAAGGGTGAGCTCCAGAGCACTTCCTCCCTAGCCATGGAGCAATCAGAGCTAGAAACAGAAGATAGCCCTAGGGCAAGAAATATCCAGCATCATGGCCCCCCAACTCAATCACAGGCCTCTCCTCTCTAAAAGGAGGAGGAGAAAGCAGTTAAAAAATTAGCTGAAAGCAAACTTACAACCAACTACAGGGTGAACACGTATTCTCATCTGGCTGATTGTATTTATCCCTATTTGAAATGGTCAGATGAATAAGTGATTGCCCACTAGAATCATGCAGCTGGAAGGGATCTCAAGGATTCTAGTGTAATCTCCAATGTTGTTGCAGGATTTGCATTGCCAGAACCATCCCAGAGATATGTTTGCCCCATCTTTTCTCAGTGTCAGGACCTGGGTCTTGAACCCTCTATCCTGGAGTAGCACCTTGCTTCACAGCATCACCACAATTGTCTGACTCAGCCCAGACCTGGCCTTGTTCCTTCTCCTCAGCTGGAGCCATTGCCACATCCCCTTCAGTCCCTGACAAGCCTCACAGCTTCCTGGTTGACTGCCAGGCAGAATAGAAACCTGGCCTCCCGTTCTGGCAGTAGGGGTGACAGTGAAATTTATTCCCGGTTCTGATTCTGTCAGAACCAGGTGGTTTGTTTAGTCCGATTGAAACTTGGACTGAACAAAAAAACATTTTTAAATTTTTTTTGTCTTGCATGGTGGCTGCCATCTTGTTGTACAGCAACGGCGATTTCGCGCATGTGCATGCACAAAATGGCCCAGTCGGAAATCCAATAAGTCATTCCAATTTCACAGAAAAGTTCCATGAAATTGGAATGTCTTTTCTGAACCAGGACTAGCTGGTGGCAGAAGGCAGCTGGGTGGAGTAACTCCCTCACCTCTCTTGCTGCTTCCAGCCCTGTCCCTAGCTCTATTCCTTGCTTCTAGGTCCTCACCCTTGTATCCTTGTCTTCCCAACCTTGTTCTCTGTCTTTCTTTCCTGTTCCCTGATCCAGCCCTGATCCTGACCCTGTGCCCTAATCCTTCAACATCCGCTCACATCTGGGACGCCCCCTCATTCTGTGCCCCTTACAAACCTTCAGTGGAGAAAAACCCACAGCTAACATATAGTCCTCTCTACATTCCCAAAGTCTGTGCTATGCTGCATCCTAGACAGACTTAAGTTCCAAAAACCAAACTGTGACCGGGTCACAAAGGTCCCTGCAGGACCAGGCATAGACTGGGGTTGACCTACTGCAGGGTGCAGCCCTTAGAGCCAGCCAAGGGCTAGCAAGCCTCTGTCCCTTTAAAAAGGCCAAGCTGAGGCACTAAGAAAGGAGGTCAACTGATTGGGTCAGCTAAGTGACTCCAGCTGTGTTGGGAGCCTCATATGGGGTATAAAAGTGCCAGAGGGCTCATAGATGGAAGAGATTACCAGGAAGCAGCAGTGAAGCAAAAGGCTCTGACTCTAAGGGTCTCATGAACTAAAACCAGCTCAGCAGCAGAGGGTTGTTGCTGGAAGCCAGCTGGATGGAGGAGGCCAGGCCTGGAAGGGACCCTACGGACTTGGCCAGGGGAAATATAGGCCAGCCCAGGGAGGAACCTACTAAACAGGTGCATGGGATCAGTAAGACAAAGGACTGGAGAAATGCAGTGTGTGAAGGACTGCTGTATATGTGAATGGACTGTGCTATCACTGTAAATAAAGTGGACAATTAGTGTGGTCTAAGTACTTGGGCGGGTTGGATCCTGCAAAGAATTCCCCACAGGACCTGACCCTGTTACAAGGACATTAGTTCTTTATGTAAATAAAGACCATGTATTAGTCATTGAATGTGCAAATGAGGATATTTTTTCTCATTTGCATAGAATCTCCAGATCTCCTGAACAGGTATGAACAAGAACGGACCGAATTTCCCCACAGCTTCAGAGCAGAACTACGCTCTTCACAGCTAAGACCGCTTCAAAAAACTTAAGAACTGCCATGCTGGGTGGAACCTAATGGTCCGTGCCGCCCAGTATCCATCCCCTGATGTTCACTCCCAGCTGCTGGAAACCACAGGTTTAGGGATACACTGAGCATGGGAGGTAATGGAATAAATCAGGTGAGTCCTCACCTGGAATATTATGTTTAGGGTTTGGGCACTGCACTTCAAGAAGAATGTTGATAAACTGGAACTGATTCAGAGGCAAGCAACCAGGACGATAAAGGGACAAGAATGCAAGCTATAGGAGGAAAGGCTTGAAAAACTGGGCATTTTAAATGAAAGCAAAGAAGACCAAGGGGTAGGGGACACAATAGCAATTCTCAACTATCGAAAAGATTGCCACAGAAAAGATGAAGAAGATTTGTTCTTCCCTGCCACAAAAGATAGACCAAGAAGGAATGGGCTCAAATTGCAGCAAGGGAGCCTTGGGTTAAATATTAGGAACAAATTCCTACCTGTAAGAACCACAGAGCAATGGTATCAGTTGTCTAGGGAGGCTGTTGAATCTCCTTCCATGCATATTTTCAAAACCTGGCTGGACCAACGTTTGTCTGCAGTGTTGTAGGTAGAATGTATCCTGCCTTGCAGTAGGGGGTTGGGCTAGATGACCTTTGAAGTTCCTTCCTATGTTACAAGTCTATGATTGCCCTCAGCTGGCTAGCAGCTTCCTCCTTTACTCTCAGCTGCCAACGAGGTGCTGATATGAATGACCACCTGCCCAAGGGCTGCACCCTGAAGCTTCTTAAGAACATAAGTAGCGCCATTCTGGGTCAAACCAATGGTCCATTGAGCACAGCACCTGTCTCCGACAGTGGCCAATCTTGGTCGCTTGGAGAAGTATCCAAGAGGTCACTAAGGGGCGATCCATTCCTTGTTGTTCACTCCCAGCTCCTGACAGTAAGAGGTTATATTCCCCAAACCTACCTGGCTAATAGCTGCTAATGGACCTCTCCTCCAGAGACTTGTCCAACCCTTTCGTATGGCAGCCCATACTCCAGGCCGTACCTTGAGGACACTTAGGAGGAATCTGTTTGTACTGTATCTTATAAAAATAAGTAGGTCCACTCCTTACTATTATTTTTGCAACTGTGGGTTCCATGTTGCCTCTCTAGACATGTGCTATTTGTAGACAAGTATCCAATAACATGATGATTAATTCCAGACAAATAAGCATTTTCCACCTCCCTGCCAGAGCTTCTGAACCATGAATGTAGCTGAGCAAAAGGGGAGCGAATGTTTTTCTAAACCAGCTTGACGACTTTAAGTGGATCGTGGCTAGGGAGGCTGCATTATTATTATTATTATTATTATTATTATTATTATTATTATTTTATTTTTTATCATGCTAGCTTTTTCTTTCAAAATACCATTCTTAGCTGGAAACTTTCATTCTGGGTGTACATTTGGTGCCCAGATGGCACAGGCACATGCAGAAGCCCATCACGTTGTCAGGGCAGGCGGATACATATGTAAATATTTTTCCTTTCTCCCTATAATATTTGGCTTTGTCTAGTTTAATTGCTGTCAAAGGCAGGAAGCTAAGAACACTTAAGGAAAGCAAACAATGAGCACCTCCAGTGTTTGTGCTGCTCTGACTTCAGAAGATGCTAACAGCCTGGGTCGTAACCAATAATTTTGTTGCACATTGTTTTCCTGCCCCTGCAAATGTGCATGGCATATTGCCTCAGTTCATGCCAAGGAATGCTTTATGACCTGAGGCAGCATCAAACCTAGGCTTCTAGTGGCAAATGGTGAAAGGAAAGCCCATTTGGGGGCTGGGACTCAGGATTTCCGACTGGCCACAAGTGGGGATGGGAAACGTATGGGTGGCTCTGGTGCCAGAGTACTATGGAGAATTTGATCTTGACTCAACTGGCGGGTCTGGCAGAAACAGTGGGCATTCTTAGACATACCTTAAAGTTCTGGTCTTTCAATCTTCTGGGTTTACAAGTCCACAAGTAAGTTCCGGATGCATTCTTCACACACACACACGGCACTGAGGCAGTTCCTGGATGCATTCTTCACGCAAACACTGCCCTAAGGCAGCCTAAAGCAGCCGCAGCTGTAGACGTGAGGGGCTGCCATGGAAACCAAGTGACCACAGCTGCCTGGAGCAAAGCAGTTTACCAGGAGAACTTTTTACACACACAAGTTCTGGGAGAAGTTCTATTCAGAAGTTCAAAGAGTCAGATGTTTAAGATCTGTGTGAGTGATTTAGACACAAAGAAAGTTCAGGATGTAACCGCGAAAATGCAGGAGAAATGTGTGTGTAAGAACACCCAGTGCGGGACCCAGGGAAGCTGGAGCTTTGTGGGAAATGGCAGTGTGGTTTCCTTCCTAACAGAGGAATGTTTATTGAGCCCAGTGTGTTGGGGACCCCTCCCAAATTGTTCCAGGCCCTCCTTAAGCCAGGCTCTCTCTGCATTTGGGGCCCTTTGGACCCCTATTTTATGCTAGTGTTTCTCACACTTGTGGTGGTGTTTGAAGTTTACTCATAGATCCCATGTATTGGGAAGACACATGAGGACCAGCCATATCAGGATCCCGAACTGATTGGGTCTCTGTGTTCACACAGTCTGCACTTGTCTGAATCCAGTCCTGTCTGTATACTCAGCATCTACCCGATTGCCTTATTTAGGGTCAAATTGACAGTTAACTCCGAGGTCCCCCCCTCCCCACATTCTGCAATGTGGGGCACAGCTCACTAGCTTGAAACATCTGGATATGTAGCTTATAAAACTACACTCTGTCATTGCATGCATTGGTTTGCCCTGATCTCTCCTGCTGTCTGCTTGTGGCAGATTTAATTGTCTGCTCTATTCTACTGTTAGTAAATCCATCTGCTGGGGTGGTTTATGCAGGGCGAGTCCTGCCTTAGCCTTGGTCAACGGCCTCAGTAGATATGAAAGGAGATGACAGCACCAGGGCCCACAAACCTGTTGGGTGGGGAGTTGCTTCCTAGTGCAGCTGCATCTCCTGCCACTGGGATACGGAGCAAGGACTGGGGGCAGATTCCTTTTCTGCACCAAAGCCCATTACAAGTTACCTAGCTACATCGCAACTCAGGGCAAGGCGTTGTACTAGATGACCTTTGAGGTCCCTTACAAACCAATGATTCTAACTTATGGGTGTCCCATTCCATTCCTGCCCCTGTAAGTGCCTGCACCTCTTTCTTGCTTGTTTTGTTTGCTACCAGTTTATTGCTTTAGTCATTTGAAAATATGTTATATTTTCAACACTGAGAAACACTTGCATTGTCTTCTGAAACAGCTTGTATAGTTTGCCTTTCTGTCTGCCACCCTACTTCCCAGTGATGAGCTGAGCATGGTCAATCCCACTGACAATCCCTACATACATATAAAGTTGCTGATGCTTTTTCCTAAGCTCATTGAAACTGAGAGAGGGTAGGGTTGCCTCCTCCGCTCCCTCTGGGAGGAAGCCTGGGGTGAAGGTGACAGAGGGGCTGTCATGCCCCTTTCTGATACAACCCTGCTCCACGGGGGGGAAGGAGGGGAGGGGGTCAGAAAGCAGCAGGGCAAAGGGGCCGTCCTGCATCCTTTCTGACATAATCCCACCCCTGTAGAACAGCTTGACGTCCTGCACTATGTAGGAATGGAGCCATGGCAGAAAGGAGGTGGAAAGTCTCTGTATCCTGACGTTCCATCCCTGCAATCTCCCATTCTCTGGATGTGCTTCTGGCTGACCCAGAGACGTGGTGGCTTCCTCTGGAGCCTGAAAGATCTAGATTGAAACCAGACTCCAGTTGCTCGGAGAGAAATAAAGGATAATGGCGATAGAGATACTGAACAAAGGGAGCTAGGAAAGCCTTCTGGCTTTGAGGCCACCCTTGCATCATTCCCATTTCCCTCATTTCTGATCAGATGCAAGCTGTTATTAGGGCACCGGCTAGGTCAAGTCCATTTGTTCTATGATCTTTTCCTTCACCAAAAGGTAAAGGAACTGGACTTGGGGCAAAGATTGCTTTGGTGAAGGTAGACGGAAGGAATAGTCATGAAACAAAATAGTATTCCTACTATAAAAAAATAAAGCAGCTTCCCATTTTGGAAAGTTCAGCTGCAAGATAAACAGAGCCTGAATGCTGGTTGTTTGTTCGTGAGCATGTCCTGGGTTTTAGGCATGTCATCTTCTGTTCAATCAGTGATGCCACCACATTATATTTCGCTTCTATCCCTTACACTATTTGCATCCTTACCACCATATCTGAGAACCTGCTAGAGGTCAACATTACTAGCATCTACCACACATGCTTCTATGTGTGCATCTGTTTATTCTTGTGTTCCCCTCACCCCTTGTCCATCTTAGATTGTAAGCCCACTGGGCAGGGACCTGTCTCCAAAAATCTGTGACTATAAAGTGCTGTGTACGCCTAGTATTACTATAGAAATGATTAGTAGTAGAAATCCATTTCCTTATGTGAGGCAGCCTGAGTGTGCCAAAGAGAGCAGTTGCATAAATCAATGCAATCTTAAAGAATTACACAAGGGCTACATCGGTGTCTACTATCTGTATTAGTTTGAGTTTATAGTTAGTAAAGCCTATTTAGGACCTTGACTGGAAGTAAATGTTGCTCCTGCATTATAACATTGCATTTTTTTGCTTTTTGTTCTTTCCAGGAGCAATCGATCAATGCACGTACATCAAATACCACTACTCCTCAGCGACAATTCCCAAGAACCTCACTTACAACATCACCAAGACCATCCGCCAGGATGAGTGGCACGCCTTGCGTAAGTGTCCTCCGCTTCTCCCTTTCTTCTTGGTATGTGCAAAATGGGTGGGTTGGGTAACCAGCCCACGCAATTAGGGGTTCTGCATCAGCAACTTGATTTTTTTGCTTGCATTGACAACTCTGCTTATTTCTGTGGCTGGCTGGGAAATTCTGCAACAGTGTGAGAAATATGCATGTGGAGGAAAACATTCAGGTGCAGAGGTTACTATTGATTTAAAAGTAAAAATGAATTTTAAAAAATCAATTCTATAATTTTAATTCAATCAGATCTTGGGCATTTGAATATTTCTCCATGCATTTCATGCCACTGCAGAATTTCTAGCTGCCAGTGGAATACAGTATCAGGAATTGGGGAGCTCTGTCGCAGAATCTGTGGTTCTCCCTCTCCCTCCTCATGAATGGGAGAGATTGGTCAGTGACACAGAGAGCCTGGAAATAGAAACATTGCTCTTTGAGGATGCTGGGGAGGATCCTGGCTTCTGGTGCCAGTTGCTACCAATAGCCACCAGCTTGTAACGGTCACTGAAGCAATAAGTCAAGACGGAAGGAAATTGCCTTAAGAGACAAAGCTGACCTTAGAGATTCTCTTCCTCCTCACAGGCTTGGAGGTGGGAGGAGGGATTCCATTGATGGCATGGATTAACTTCATGTTAGAAGAAGGATGCCAGACGAAACACAACTTTCCATTACCACATGTGGACACATCAGGAAAGGCCAGAGGAAGCTTCTGCTTCTAAGAATTCAAGTGCTTAGCAGTTCTTTGAAATCTACAGGGAAAACAAATAAGAGGTGGCAGCTTTGGGGGGAAATCCTGAAAGGTACTGAGCACACACAAACTCATAATCAGGGATTTGTGTTCACAGCATTTCCCCCATTGTAGCCAACAGGGAAGACACAGTGAACACAGATCCCTGCTCATAGTGGAGTCAGCTGATGAGAACAAAAGCAAGGCCACTGGCATTTTTGCAGTTTGGAATACCTCAGGCAAATGCTGAAATGGCCGACAGTTCTGAGGGATCCTGAGGAAGCACTGAGAGGTTGCTTGTTTCTTTTTGTCTCTAAAGCCAGTCTAGATCTGAGATTTAGATCAAGAGAGAGAATGACGCTTTAGGGTCCAGTTAGTCAAAAACGGGCACATTTTAAGGCAGTTCTTGAAAGACTCATTAAATTTGCTCTCTGGTTTTAAATTTCTTGATGATTTTATTTGAATCTGTCTGTTTTCTTCCAGTTGTAATATATACAGATGAGTAATTGACTGCAAGAACTGAACTGGGTAGCTCTTGCTCCATAGGAATGAGCCTTTACTATCTGAAATAAAAGACCTGACTGTTATCTAGGGCAAGTAGCAGACTCATCAATTTCACCTACCACCTACACAAGAGGGGGGAAAGAATTTTTCTCAGGCAGAGTTTTATGTTGGGAATGTAAACAACCTGGGCACCTGAAGTGGGGGTGTCCACAAAGGGACCACATAGATTATGTGTAAACTAACCCCTTTCTTAAGTCATATGATGGGGGGACCAGCTAAGTGCAAGTCAAGTGAACCCTGAATGGGGAATGTCAATATATAGGCCAGGAGGCTTAATGAAGAAGATGCCTCTGCCCGATGGGGAAAATAAGGAATTGGAGACTGGTTTACCCAGTAAAGAAGTCCAGATATAAGGTAAATAGAACAAGCAAGTATGATGACAGTTATGGGGCTGGAGTTCCAGAGCAACAGTACAGTAGTTTAGGGACCTACATCTCCTCAAATCACCAAGCCCCGCTCCTTTTGCATAATGTGACAGGTTCCCCTCCCTCTGGAAGTGACCCTGACTCTGGAAGGTCCTTTGACTGAACTTTGGTACAGCTTCTGGGCATCCCCCCTGACCTTGGAAGGTCCTTACGTGTGAATTTGGGATAGCTTGCCACCCTGGAAGGTCCTTGCCACCCTGGAAGGTCCTTACGACCCCAGGGCTTAGATAGCATTGCCACCCCAGAAGGGCCTTATGTGTGAGTTTGGGATAGCTTGCCACCCCACAAGCTGACCCGGAATCTGTACCGAACTTCAGCGTAAGGACTTTCCGGGGCCAGGAGGATGGGACCTTTGGTCCCACCAACCTTGACTCAGAAGGTGGGACTTCCAGGGGCTGGGGCACCTGTCACATTATGGAAAAGGGGCGTGGTTTAGTGATTTCATGATAAGTAGGTTCCTTGCTCTGGAACACCAAAGGTTTCACCCCTCCTGAATCCGCAAGGTCCTTGGATGGGTGTGGGGGTCAAGTGAGATCTCAAACAACTCAGGAGATCTGACTGGACCAGGAGAATGAACTGGACCATTTGGGCTGGGTTCAAGAGCTCTAGCCCTTCCCGTTCAGTAGAAAAGGGACCCAATGGTGTAGCATTTCGTGGGTAGGCAGTGTAGGCAAATTGGGGTTATGTGACTCCTCAACTAACTTAGCTCACCATGCTGAACCAATTGGCAATGGTTTCATCATCCTGGGCCCCTCCGTTGTGGAAATCTGGGCCAATGGGATGGCGGTTCACAGGTAGGCAGGATTGGCAGAAGGGGTTCATGTGACCCCTCAAAAAACTCACCCCACTAGCCACAACCAATCAGAAAGGTTTTATGACCCTAACGGTGCTCTGTCGAGGTTCCCATTGGGTTGTGGAAAGGGGCCATTTTGTGCGGTAGGGTATATATTTCTGAATAGTGCACAGATCAGAGAGGCCTTCGCTAATCGCTACAGCTTACATGCAAAAAACCCAAATGGCTTCCCTTGGTGACGCTACCCCTGTGAGGCCTTTGGAGCTTGTTGATTCACTGCCCGTGGTGAGATGCTTACCACTGGCATTCCTGAGCCGCCTACTACAAAATAAAACCCCAGTGCCTTACCTTGGCAGTGCAACTCCTGTGGCTCAGTTTGAGCCCAGTACTCCCTTGAACATTATAAGGCAAACAGGAAAGAAAATTGCTGAAACCATGATCGGCCCCTGTGGTCATCCACACTGAGGTTGTGGAACTCCCTTCCAACAGAGGTCCACTTGGCCCCGAACCTTCCCTCTTTCCATAGACAATGTAAGACCTGGCTATTCCACCGGAATTTTGGCAAAGGAGATGGGTGGGAGGGTCTTTTAACTCTGCTGTGTTGTATTTTATTTGTAATTTTATATTGTTGTTTATATTCTGTTTTTATTGTTGCTGTCTTTTTTTATGTCTTCATCATGTTGTATGCCACCCCAAGCTGCAGAAGCAGGATGGGCCAGCCTAGAAAGTGAATAAAATAAATAAATAAATAAATATGAAAAGTATCCAGCTGCCTGCTGAGGGACTGGTGTATGAGTCTATGGTTATTCAAGCCAGCACTCCAACAGAAGATCTAGTAAGTTACAGACATTCATGGCTGTGTAAAGAGAAAAGCAGAGATGCACGGATGTATTTTTATTTTTTTAATTTCAAGAGGTAAACGGTGATTTTGTAAAGGCTTTGGAAAACCTGAATTTAGGAACGCTTGCAGGGATAAACATAACTTGTGTCTCCTGATTTTGCACATACTCAAGTGGAGGTGATCAACTGTATACCTGCAGCAAGAAGAAACAACTGAAGTCAGAAGAATAAAAACTTTTATTGAAATGTCTCTTGTTGTCATTACTGTTTTGTTTTTTTTAAAGCTGGCAATGTTAGAAACATGTCTGCGCACAAGACCCTGTTAAAAGAAATGTATTGTTACACAACAGGAGAGGCTGGATGATTTGGAAGGGGTGAATCTTCTTGTTCAGACTGAGGACTTGATATATTTCATGTTTGTTTTTAAAGTAAAAATGCTTTTCTTCCCTTGGTTCAGATGTACAATGACACAACTGTATGCTATCACTGGGATTTCATTTTGTAATCTATTACTAGTAAATACTACAAGTAGTTAATACTAGGACTGAAGCGAGGATATTTTTTTTTTGTGAGGATCAAGAGGAGGGCCTGAAAAATTGGGTGTTCTGGCCCCCCTCAAGTTCTCACGATTACTCAAGGTGCCAGGGTTGCAGGTGGGGGGGATGGCACGGCGACCGGATGTGAGCAGGGGGCAAAGACAAGCCCCCTGGGCACCTCCGCCCCTGCCTGGCCTCCCCGCCTGGGGGAAAGAGAAAGTTGGGATGGGGCCAGAAGTGGAGGTTTGGGGGACTAGTGGGGGGTCAGGCAGAGGTTTACTCACAGTCTGGGGGGAAGGGGAGTCCCAACCCCCCAGCTGTGCTGTGCTCTGCTCTGCTGTTCCCTGGTCCTCTTCCTGACTTTGCAGTTTAAAAGGAGAAGACAAAAAGACTTGAGCATGTTCAGAATAGCTGCTTGGCCTTGGCTGCCTTGTTCAGAGAGGGCGCTTACAGATCCAAGCAGCTCTTCTGTACATACTTGGCCCTGCAGGCACCATCTCTAGAAAGGGCTGAGCATGCGTAGAAGAGCTGCTTCTTCACTTACAAGCCTTAAAACATTTTTAAAAACCCACTTAGAACCCACTTTGCACCACTATAAATAACCTTTTCCTGACCCATTACCCACAGTAACCACAGGGTGGTAAAACAAAACTTGGTAGATATTTAAACTTTGGTATGAAAAGATAAGCACCCCTGTCAATAACCTCTTTCTGACCCCTCTACCCTCAGTAGTCAGGGTAAAGGATAAGAAAAGCCTCAATTTTTCTAAGTGCTAGAATGTCCTGCCTGAAAAGAGTTGGAAGCAAATGATTCACCAGCCACGTATCTTATCATCTATCTTTCTAAATAAGCTACAGTTAGGTATGCATTTCCTACAGCCACAACTCTTGGTAGCCAGGGTAAAATAAAATAAAATAAAAAGACTTGTAAATAAAGAGCACATTTGTAAATCCTCTCTGATTTCTCATCAAAACTATTCTGAATCAGAGAAAGTATCAAATGCTATGGGGGGAGGGTAATGGAAAAATGGCTTGAAAAAAGAAATATCCAAGTTCCTATTGGTAGTCTAACTGCTAAGTTAAACATAAGACGGATACTGCCCCCTACTGAATTTCTAAATGCTAGACTGTCCTGCCTGGAAGTGGAGTGTTTTTATTAAGCATCCCTGCAAAGAACCTTTTCCTGACTCTTCACCAGGGGTGGGGGTTGGTAAAACAAAGCTTCGTAGATATTTAAACTTTAGTAAGAAAAGGGGTATAAAAAGGCCCCCATTTTCCAAGCTGAAGTCACCTCTCTCTGTAAACCTAGGGAAAACCATGGGTAATTTCAGACTTTACAAAATTGCTGCTCACCACAGGGGGTATTTTCAGACATTCTGAGATCACAGTCAACCACAGTGAACCACGGTCAATCCCGTGGCGGGGTCAAAGTGCCCTGAACATCTGTTTCGCGGGTGCCAGTTGTTCACCACAGTCAATCCCCACCAGGGATCAAAAATAACCACGCTTCTGGCGCTCCGGCCCAGACCATCTCTGAAAGCGTGGTCAAAGCGATTCACACCGGGAAACAAAAAAAAGTAATGACTGAACAGCAACCACCGGCCGGAATCAAGCAACAAGATTCCCAGCCAGGGATAAAGCACGCAGCATCGCTGCCAGGCAATGAGCAACAACACAGGCCGGGGAGGGAGATTTAAAGGGCACACAGCAGCAGGGGGACGTGGCGGGATGGAGCGAGTTGGAAGGGAGAGGAGAGCAGAGGGCGAGAGAGCAAGGCAGGAGGAGGAGGTGGAGGAGGCGCAGGCGGCGGAGGCAGTGGTTGTGCTGCACATGGAGGCGGTGGAGGAACAGCAGCAGCCGTAACGAGTCGCACCGGCGTCTTCTGGGTGCTTTGACCACGGCCCGGGATCGGCATAATGTCTGTTGTGCTGCTCCGGGAAGTGGTCTGCCGGTCCGATTCCCTGTCACGGTCCCGCTCCCGTCACGTCTGTTTGGGGCCTTTCTTGCCCATGGGGGGTGGTTAGCCGGTTCACCACCACTGGGAATCCACTGTGGTGAATTGGGCACCCGTAACGTCTGAAATCACCTAGGGAATCCTAGTGGATTCCCTGTGGTGGCAGCGATCGCGGCAACGTCTGTTTGATGCCCATCAGATGTTCACCATGGTGAATTTCTGGCGCGCAGCAAAGCTAACCATGGTTCTGGACCTCCGGCCGGCCAAATCGTGGCCCCACCATGGTACATGATTGGGCACAGCAGCCACATTGGCCACTGTGCCTGCCTGTCTCCCCGAGGGCGGGCAGCCGTGGGAGTGTTGGGGGGGAGGGCTGTGCGGTCGCACGTTGAGTCACACAGCCCCACCCCCAGAGTGATGGAGTAAGCACGTCTAAAGGATGGCCGGCTTCATTACGGACCGAGATCGGAGAGAGATCTCGGTCCAGGATTCAGTGTGGCAGACCAAACAGCTTGTAACATCTGAAAATACCCCATGTCCACAAAGCTAGCCCTGTAGAGATAAGTCGATTTTTCTGGATTTTTTTCTTATATATTTTCTAGGTGCTGTAATACTCTATATAATGGCTATCCTCTCTGTCTTACAGCTCAAAGACCTATGCCTAAACAACACCATGAGGGTGGGTAACTTTTTATTTTTTTAAAGTAAGGGTATTGGGTTCTGCTTATAAAAAAATATTTATTTATGGATTCCTTAGGTGCCCATGCTGATTTGGATGGGGAAAAGATGCGGGGTGGGAGAGGGGGTTCTTCTCTCTCCTCTCTCTCCAGAAATTCCAGGTAATGTTTATATTAGTTGTCTTTGTCACCTGTATGTATTTGTGCCTAAATATTTTTTTTATTTCTTTTAGTCTCTGGAGGAGCTGCCTGCTTTAGAGAATCTATTTCTCCCTCTCTCTCCAAAACTTTGTTGATGAAGGGTTGTTTTTTTAAAAAAAAATATCTAAATGCTGTTTTTTTGTTTAATGGTTTATGGTACAACATTTCAATATCTTCTGACACAAGTTTCATAAAGCAGGAAGAAATGGATGTTAGTACAGTTCTGAAAATATTTGATACATCATATTTCCTTTATAGACTGCCTCTGCAGCAGAAGCACATCAAGAACTAATGAAGGGTAAGCATGGGAAAAGGCCTTTCCATAATTTTTTCAGTAGCATGTGTATAATGAATTTTAAAAGCCTTGTATAAGCCAACAGGCATCTTTTACATTTTAGAGACACTAGTACATAGCGCAGCATATTTTCTTAAAACTAGTGTTACTACAGAACACTGAACAACTTCTTAACATTGGGCTGAAACTGTAACTTCCCCCACCTCACAGGGTAAGCTTGATTTTTGGTATTCCTCACTCCCTTTTGTCAACAATGAAAAACCTTAACCTCAAAACAAGATCTAGGATTCAGTAGAATAGATAGATTAGATAGATATTTTAAAAATATCTATAGTGAGAAAAGCAAGGAGGATTCTGAATCATGACCTTAAAAATTGTTCATAGGGTGATTCCAGACGTTACGCGGTCCCGATTCATCACAGTGGATTCCCAGTGGGGGTGAACCGAATAACCACCCCCCGTGGTCAAAAAAAGCCCCGAACAGACGTGACTGGAGCGGGACCACGCCAGGGAATTGGGCCAGCAGATCACTGGCCGGGGCAGCGCAACAGACGTGACGCCGATTCCCGGCCATGGTCAAAACACCCAGAAGGCGCCAGGTCAGCCTGTCCCGGCTGCTGCTGTTGCTGCTCTCCTTCCACCGCCTCCTGGTGCAGCACAACCACCTCCTCCCGCGCCCACACCTCTACCGCTACCTCCTCTTCCTCATGCTCTCTCGCCCTCCGCTCACCTCTCCCTTCCACCTCACTCCATGCTGCCCCGTCCCCCTGCTGCTGTGTGCCCTTTAAATCTCCCTCCGCTGCCTGTGTTGTTACTTGTCACCTAGCAGCGACGCTGCATGCTTTGTCCCTGGCTGGGAATCATTTCCTTGGATTCCGGCCGGTGGTTGCCGACCAGACGTTACTTTTTGTTGGTTCCCATCAAGAATCTCTTTGACCATGCTTTCGGAGATGGTCCAGCGGGGAGCTCCGGAAGCATGGTTGATTTTGACCCCATGTGAGTATTGACTGTGGTGAACATCTGGCAGCCGCTGAACAGACGTTCAGGACGCTTTGACCCCGCCGCGGGATTGACCGTGGTTCACTGGTTGAGTGTGATTCGTAACATCTGAAAATACCCATAGTTAAATTATACTTTTAACATCTAACAAGATCAAAATAAAGTGATAATGTTTATTAGGTGTTTATTGGTCTAATTTAGTGCCTAGTGTGTGAAGCAAAATATTAGCTGATCCAAAAATCTAACTATCCGAACTAACCAAGTATTTTATAAAGGAATTTCAATGCTGTCTAACCAGAGTAAATCCAGAAACCAATTTAGGAAGCAACAGATTGAGTAAGAGTTATTCATTCCAAGTCTGCTGTCCAGAAGGCATGGTTAGGTTTTGCAAGGATTAGAAATTTTCATTTAGAAAAATATGTGAGATACTCTGGTGCTAGGGTGATGAGGGCTAAAGTAATGCTTACAAATTTGTGATTTTAGATAAAGCTAGAGCATAAGATATACACTAGGAAGGGAATTACACTAAAGGGAAGGGAACTCCCTATAATTAAAATGGCCTGCCCTAAGCCAGACTGAATCTTGAAGGTATAAATGTCAGTTCATCTGACAGTACATGCCAAAAATGAAAGATAACTCTGCTCTTACTTTGGTTCTCTTATATTAAAATAAGAATTGTAAAGAGAGACATGGTAGAAAGCTATGGTCTAGGGAACTTTCCACAGTCCTCCTATCCTGCATGCACACTGAAGGAGTAGTTTTCTTTTTAAAAGCCTCAGCACTCATATATACCCCACTCCTGCTGCAACCTCAGGCCTTCTCCATTCTTGGAGCTTTCACCATAGCTTCTTTTAAGTTTTTTTTTTTTTTTTCATGTAGAGATAAACACTTCTATTAAAACATGGCCATCAGACACAAGAAGCTGTTAGAAAATTTTAAACAGCCACATTAGACTCCCTAGCTCTCTCACTGACCAGAAAGAAAGCACCGTTTAGCAAAAAAAACCCCAGCATTTATACATTTTTAAAAAACAACAACCCTTCATCAGCAAAGTTTTAGAAAAAGAGAGAGAGAGACAGAGAGAGAATTAGATTCCCTAAAGCATGCAGCTCCCCCAGAAACTAAAAGAAATTAAAAAACACTTAGTCACAAGTACATACTGGGGGGACAGAGAAAACTAATATAGACATTACCTAGAATCTAGAGAGAGAGCGAGAGAGAAGAGGATCCCCAGCTTTCTTTTCCACTTAAATCAGCATGGGCACCTAAGGAATCCATAAATAAATATTTTTATAATCAGAATCCCACTACCCTTATCTTTAAAGTTAAAAGATAACCAACCTCATGGTGTATGGAATCAGTTTGGCTAGGAATAGCACAGAGGCCTTTAAACTGTAAAACAGGGAGGATAGTCATTATATATAGAGTATTATAGTACCTGAAATATATATAAGAAAAAAGATCCAGAAAAATCCACTTACCTTTACAGTGCTGGCAGTCTGGACATAGTTTCCGCCATTATTCAGAGAGAGATGACTTTAGCTTGGGAAATGGGGACTTTTTATATCCTTTTCTTGACATAGTTTAAATATCTACAAAGCTTTGTTTCCCCCCAATTCAAGGTACTGGGTCAGAAAAAGGTTACTGAGAGGGATGCTGAGTCATTTGCTTTCTCCAACTCTTTCCAGGAAGGTCATTCTAATACACTAGGGGCTGTATCCCTCCATGTTCAACTTAGCAGTTAGAATACCAAGAGGAACTTGGATAGTTTTTATTTATTTGTTCCAAGCCGTTTTTCCATTACCCCCCTTAGCATTTGATACTTTCTCTGATTCAGGATAGTTTTGATGAGAAAGCACAGAGGATTTACAAATGTGTTCTTTATTTACAAGTCTTTTAATTTTATTTATTTTATTTTATTTTACCCTGGCTACTGAGGGTTGTGGCTATAGGAAATACCCACTTAACTGTAGCCTATTTACAAAGATAGATGATAAGATATGTGGCTGGTGAGTCATTCGCTTTCTCCAACTCTTTCCTGGGAGGACATTCTAGCATTTTAGAAATGGGGTTTGGGGATTTTTCAAACCAGTTTTCTATTACCCCATAGGATTTTATACTTTCTCTTTTTCAGAATAGGTTTGAGAAAAACACATAAAGGTTTTACTTTCATTCTCCGGAGACAAAGCAGGGGTCACCATCTCTTTTTCCCCCCTTTACCCGTGCCTGCTGAGGGTTTTTTGGACAGGAAAAAGCCTACTTAACTGTAGCCTATTGACACAGTTGACTGATAAGGCACAGGACTGCTGGTTCATTTTTTCCTCTCCAGAACAACTTCCAAACAGGTCATTCTAGCACTTAGAAATAGGAGCTTTTTTTTTCTTTCTCCCCCTTTACCCTGACTGCTGCAGGTAGAGGGGTCAGGAAGAGGTTATTGACAGGGGTGCTTATCTTGTCTTAACAAAGTTTAGATATTTACCTTCCCTTCCGCCCCTCCCCTAGCTCTACCAGGTTGTGCTGCTAAGACAGCTCTAGGTGCTGGGGTCATAAAAAGGGCCGTTTTTTACACAGACGTCCCCACCCCCACTTGATTTGGGGGCAGGTGTGTGGCAGGGGAGGTGTTCCTATAAATGGCCGGTGGTGGGTGGAGGGATGGGTGTCCACTCAGTGTTCACCTATGTGAACACCGAGCGGGATTGGTGAGGGATGCATGTGCGCTCCCACGCAACATCCACTTCCACCCATCACAAACCCATCTTCACCCACCTCCACCCACGGAGCCCTTTGGAAAACCGGAGGAGGCTCCGTGGGTAGAGATGGGTGGAGGTGTGTGTGTGTCCATGTAAACGGACACACATGCACCTCCACCCACCACGGTCAAACACCCATCCTCCCACCCACCTCCATCCGTATAAAAACGGCCAAAATTATTTTACAGGGATGCAAAACTTCCAGACAGTACATTCTAAGTGTTTTTTAAATTTTAAGGCTTGTAAGTGAACTGCTTAGGTGATATATAAAGCTTTAAAGATATTGATTTCAATACTATGTATGAAGATAGATATATATTGTTTCAGGAGGCTGTGAGTTTGAAGTCTTTATGACTTTTGTGAAAGAGTTTGGCTTTATAGCATGTTTTAATTTGACTCTGTAAAATTCAATCACTTTAACTCCTTTACTTGCCACTTCAGTGCTGTGGATGTGTCATCTGATCCAAGTAAGGCTTGTTAGACAAACGTAAACCATACAAAATGAAAGAGGATGAATCAGTTCTCCTCTTGAGAAAGAGCAAGTTTGGGAGTGTAGTTTTGTTTTAGAAATTGCTATGCATCATTTTACAATGCTAACCAGGTTTAGAACTTATGTCATTAGGAGATTTGATGAAGTAAGTTTGCATTGTGTTCCAAAATTGAGAAAACACAAGTAAATTGGTTGCTGCAGCAAACCATATGTGTTACTGAGTGTTTTACCCAAAACTGGGGTGGTGGTGGTGACTTGTGAAAGTGGTTAAATAATATGATAAGTGGGGGCGGTTTGCTAATGCTCCTTGCTGAATTTTGAACAGTAACTTGTAAAAGCAGCCTAGTATTGCACATTAGCTTCCTTCTCTGCTATGGGGTCATCTCATTGCTCTATCCTCACAAGAATAAACTTAAATCCTAAAGGTGTCAGAAACATTGTGAAGCATCTTAAGGAGGACAGCATGTGCACTTGGTAGCCCACAGCATCTCCTTGGTAGTATTTTGCACTATACAGAATAACTATTTGTAATATTTACTAGTAATAGATTACAAAATGAAATCCCAGTGATAACATACAGCTGTGTCATTGTACATCTGAACCAAAGGAAGAAAAGCATTTTTACTTTAAAAACAAACATGAAAAATATCAAGTCCTCAGCCTGAAAAAGAGGACCACTCCAAAATGTCCAGCCTCTCTCAGTATGTAATAGATCTCTTTTAGCAGGGCTTCATGGGCAGACATGTTTCTAACATTACCAGCTAAAAATATATAGAAATGACAAGAGACATTTCAAACAAAGTATTTATTCTTCTGACTTTAGATGGTCCTTCATTTAGCTGTCCTGTTGATCACCTCTTCTCAAGCATGGAAAAAAACAGGAGACACAGGCAACGTTTAGTCCCACAGGCGTTCCCAAATTCAGGCTCCCAAAAGCTTTTAGAAAGTTAGTTTACCTGTTGAAATTTAAAAAAAAATAAAGATACATTGGTGAATCTCTGCTTTTCTCTTTACCCAGCCAAAACATCTAGCCCTGAATGTCTATGACTTACCAGTGGAACTTCTGTTGGAGTGCTGGTTTGAATAGCCATAGATTCATACACAGGTTTCTCAGCAGGCGGCTGGGTACTTTTTATCATGGTTTTAGCAATTTTCTTTCCTGTTCATGCTCGTCTTATAATGTTCAAGGGAGTCCCGGACTCAAACTGAGCCATAGGGGTTGCACTGCCAAGGTAAGGCATTGGGGTATTACTTTGTAGTAGGCGGCTTTCAATGCCAGTAGTAAGCATCTCACACTGGGCGGTGGATTAGTAAGCTCCGAAGGCCTCACAGGGGCCATCACCAAGGGAAGCCATTTGGGTTTTATGCGTGTAGCACTATGGGTGAAAACAGACATGACGCTAACCTCCCTTTAACCACCCTTGGTGGTTATTTATGCATGTTGCAGAGCTGTATTGGTGCCCTATGCAGCCCTGAAACATGCATAAATGACCACCAAGGGTGGTTAAAGGGTGGTTAGCATCATGTCTGTTTTCACCCTATGTCTCTATGATCTGCGCAGTGTTCAGAAATGTATACCCCACCTTACAAAATGGCCCCTCTTTCATATACAATTGTTGAATAGGGTGGTGCTGATGCGCCACCCAATGAGGAACCTCAACAGAGAGCCCCTAGGATGGGGCTAGGGTCCAAAAACTTTTCTGACTGGTTGGGGGTTGTGCACTGAGTTGTTTGAATGGTCACATAAACCCCCTTCTACCAATCCTGCCTACCCATAAACTGCCATCCCATTGGCCAAGATCTCCACAACAGAGGGGCCCCAGGATGATGAAACCTTTGTTGATTGGTTCAGCTTGCTCTCCTGAGTTGTATGAGGCCTTACATGACCCGAACCACTGCCCCATTGGACCCTTTTCTACAGAACGGGAAGGGCTAGAGGTCTCAAACCGAACCTGACTGGTCCGGCCAGATCTCCTGAGTTTCTAGAGATCTCACATGACCCCCATCCAAGGACCTTGTAAGGCCAGGGTTCCCAGCTCCCAATCCACAAGCTACCCCGAACTCTCACGTAAAATCCTTCCAGGGGTACTACCCACCATGACCCAGAAGCTGTGTTGAACTTCAACATAAGGACCATCTTGCTGAATGCTCTAAACATCAACCCCTGCCACTCCAGACATTGTTACAAGTGCCCAGTTCTTCAAGGTGCATCAAGTCCTCAATCTCCCACTGAGATCAAAGAAGCTGGGTGGTCTTAAAGGCACTGAGAATTTGGATAATTGCTACTGGTTACAGGAAATTAGTTTTCTATTAAGATTAATTTGTCAATAAAATATAATGTTTAGTATTTTGTGCTTCATGTCTGAGTGTTTGAGCTCCAGTATTGTGACTGCATCTACACTTTGACTGTATATTTGTCTCTTTATTTTGGCTTTCCTTCTCTTCATGAGTAACACTGTCTATTCCCTGTCATTGGTTTCCAGGAATCTCACTAATGTAGGAGTTATTGTTTGGAGCTTTTTTTTTTTTTTTTTAAAATTAAACCACCTTTAGTTAAGCAATGAGTTGGGCTGTGTTATGCACCTGGTTTTTTAAAATTCAATTTTACTTCTGACATGTCCAGCCTGATTGGTCCCTCAAGAGTGTGCCCCTTTTCTGTTCCACTGCTAAGCTCTATAGGAGAATGCAAAGTATCAGAAGCTGAGTGGAATCTTTCGAAGCACATATCTGCAGTCTCTGAAGGAGTAGTCTAGACACAGTTTGCTCACACATTTACATACTCAATTTGATTTGAAGCACTTTCAGGGTGAGGCTGGTGTTTATTTCCTCACCATGGAAGGTACAGGGAGTGGGTGTGCATATTTCTGGCCTAGATTTCCCTATTGCTTTATGACTCAGATAAGAATGTGTAGATGGTGTGAGTGTGTCTTAATACACAGATAAGGGGAAAAGTGATGCATTCTGTCAAAACTTTATTTGATAGATCGTTATGTTTCATGATGGCCCTTGGTTTTAAAGCATTGGTTTTGAAGACGAAACCAATGGCAGTCTGGAAGGTTTCTGAATTTAAGAAGGAACCAGTCTGATACATATGTTCACAATAATGAGATTACAACCCACAAGCACACCTAACTCATTAGTGACCTTATATGANGGGGGGGGGGGGCTCAGGTTGTTTCCTTTAACAATTTGCTTCAGTTCTCGTGTTTGGCAGTGCCCTTTCAGGATCCTTATAGAATTGTAATAGGCTGGTTGATAGCATAGGCAGAGATCCTAAGATCACTTACTCTGGAGCAGTCCCATTGACTTCAATGGGATTGCTTTGGAGTAAGTGGTTTAAGGATGATAACCTCAAAGAACAACACCGTAAAGTTTCTTTTAAACTCCATCCTTTGTTATTCCGCTCCCTATCCAGGGTCAGTTTATTGTTTACCTAGACTAGTTTTATGGAGGCCACAGAATATCCAATTCAGGTACATGCTATAGTTCTCCCAGCAGCTAATGGGTAATTGGTGTCAGCCCTATTTCTTGTGTGACGTTTCATGTTCGTAAAGATAATTTGCATATTTGTTCTTATGCGCAAACATCTGCATTTATTTCTCCTGCATTATTAAGCACAGAATGCATTATGAATGTTGTAACTTGGTTTTGCTGATTTTCGGTTACTCTCTTCACTTTGGTACTACTGCCAGGAGCCAGGTCTTCATGCATGTGCATTAGCTGGAATTAAGTAGTTGAATAACCAAATACCCTAATAACTGAACAAGCAGATATGCAAATGTCCATTTTGGCTGCAGATATTATTTGGATAGCTGTCTGAAAATGAAAATATCCATGAATACAAAATCCACTATTTGTTTTGGCATTGCTCTGAATTTGTCCAATTTGATATTTGTGCCAATTACTCATTTCAGCCCTATTTACAAGAGCATATCAGTGGCATCCATGTTCAGTGCACTGCTTATGTACAGAGAAAAGGTACATTTCAGTTGCTTACCAACCATCTCCTGCACAAAAACTAAATCTTCTCTCTGCTTTAGCCAGAGCCATTGCTCTTCCTTCCCCATCTCTCAATCACTGTCCTGATTGCTATCCTTCCCTCACAAGGGGGATGGAGATTGCTTTAGCAGGAGTTAGGAAGGAATTCAATTGCTCTTGTCACCTTTTCAGCAGCACTCCTTGGCCTCATAACAGGCTGTTGAGCAGGGGAGTGAGGGATAGCTGGGTCTCGAGTGGTGTTCAATATCCCATTTCTCACAGATTACCAGACAGAACTGCCACTACTATCCTTTTGCCTTTCAGGGAGGGATTGGCTGTAGGGTTGTTCATTTAATGCAGAGGACTTGGGCGACTCCAGTCAGCACAGCATGCACGCTGCTCTAATTTTGCTATCTCCAAAGCATCAGAAAGACACAGGGGAGCGGCTTGGGCCCAGAGGAGTGGCTGGAGCCAACTTGATCATTTTTGATTTTAGCTTTTCTTCATTCTAGTTGATGTTTTCAAGATGGAACTTTTGCTGCAAACTGATTGCCTGTGGCAGTGGGTACTGCAGAGCTAGGACTTTGCATCCCTACTATCAGATCCTCTAAATCCGTACTATCCAATCTCTGTTGGGGGTAGAGGGATGAATGGTTGGCTGCAAGTGTTCCAACTTACTTCCTCCCCCACCCCATCCTTCCCACTCGGAAAACAAAGGTGCATCTAAATGAGATGAAGCAAGTGAATATCACAAGCTGGAAGGGGAAGAACAGCTGTCCCATAGGTTTGAGTACCTGTCTGTGATACAAGATTAGCCATAGGTCCCACATGCTGCAAGTGTATTTATCAGAGCTCGCAAGGGGGAAGAATTAGCAAGAGGGAAATTTTCGTCACCCACCATGCGGGACATATTTTGCTTAAGACTTAGGCTGCTTTTAGACGTGAGTGGCAAACACGCTACATAAAATCACGCTGCATGTAAATATGCCGCATGTGGGATTTAGATGTGGCATTTTGCGCGTTAAAGCCAGTCGCGCATTCTTTTAAAGCCGTGAATTAAATACCTCGACATCAAGGTATTTCATTTGCAGCTTTAACAGAACGTGCAACCGGCTTTAACATGCAAAATGTCACATCTAAGACCGCAGTTATGCAACCTGCTTGTGCAATTTTTCAGAATCCTGCAAGGCAAGATTATACATGACGATGGACGCGATCACACGCATTCAAGGCGGTCGCATGTTGTTTTCCGACTGTGAACTAAACACCTCGATGTGTGAGGTATTTAGTTAGTGGTCAGCAAACAACACACGACCGCCTTGAATGAGCATGATCGTGTCCGTCGTCACTGTCCATCATCACTTATGATCCTGCCTTGCGGGATTTTGAAAAAGCATGCGAGTGGGTCACGTGACTGCAACCCGCTCGTATAAAAGCACCCTCTATCCCACACGCGGCATATTTACATGTAGTGTGATTTTATGCAGCATGTTCACCGTGCACGTCTAAAAGCAGCTTACATGTTAAGCAAATTTACGAACACCACCACTCTCCTCCCCATCAGCATTTGCATTTAGAGGCAGACGGACAAGTGGGCAGAGTTGTCCCCGTTTTAGGGGACATAGCCTTTGGAAGGATTAAGGGGGAAGAGCTTTTTCCTCAGTCTGGTATGGTGAACTGTTACTGCACTACTTAAATTGCAAGCTCTTTGCTGCAGGGACTGATTATTCATTATGTATTTGTACAATGGGGCCCTGTTCCTGTCTGGACCTCTAAGGCATTACCATAAATCAAATGAAATCAATAGTATTGACCTAGTTAGTACTAGTTAGTTAGGTTACTTTATTCGGCACTAGCTTCCGCCATGGCCAGTAAAAGACAACAACGATAAAAAATAACAATACATAAATAATAAAAAATGATTGGCATAATCAGAATACAGTCAATCCAAATAGTATTAACCAATGGCCAAGGGCCCGTGAACTCAGCAAACTGGACTGAATTTTGTGACACCATTGTTATATTCTTCAGTGCCCCGAAGTTTCTTCAGCAGTCTCCTTCATATCTTTAAAATGGAGGTAACCACTGAATTAAGTATGAAGAATAAATAATCCGGTGAGAACAGTTCCTACGTGATGATCTGGATATTGAATTTAATGGATTTTGTGTTAACCTCACATTTTCATTTTTTGGATGGGTTGCAGATTTTTTGTATGGGCAGGCAGTAAACTACCGCTTTGTGCAAGGTATTAGTGAGGGGAAACAGATTTGGCCAGCTGAGTGTCAGGGTTCACACAGGCCAGGGTGGGCTTGCAAGATCAGATCCAGGAATAAGTGGGCTTGGGTTGGGGGCAAAGTCAGAATCAGATTGGGTCCAGGAGCAGACACTGGTGTGCAAGCATTTTCAATTGACTTAGTTTAAGACAATTCCTTGTGGACTTAAGGTGATTTGATATAACTTTTAAACAGGCCTGTACCTTGAAAGAAGGGTACTGCCCTTTCCACTGCAAGTATTTCTCCTCCATAGAAATCTTTAAGGGGTTAATGTTATATTGAACAATTATAAAAATAGATTATTTTTTCTTATTTAGGAAACAAAGGATTTTTTTTAAAAAGACTTCTGAGAATGCATTTTTAGCCAAGCACATGAGCTTTTGAAGGCAGCCACAAAAGAGGAAAAAGAGGGAAAGAACTGTAGCCCTATCCCCTAGTTACTCAGGTTTGCAGCCTCGGAGTGCTTCTGGGCCCCTTGCTGCATCTAGATTGTAAGGTTGCGGCAGTGGCCAGGAGCGCTTTTCACCAACTCCAGCTGGTGAGAAGGCTGAGGCCGTTTCTGAGTCCGATCTTTCCACCATCATCCATGCTTTCATCACCTCAAGGCTAAACTACTGTAAGTGCTCTATGTGGGGCTGCCCTTGGTGACTGTTCGGAAACTGCAGCTGATGCAGAATATGATGGCCTGGCTCTTTTTGGGGGTGGGTGACTGTGAGCACATTACATCTTTGCTCTATAGCCTGCCCTGGCTTCCTATAGCTTTCTGGGCACAATTCAAGGTGCTGGTTTTTTGACCTTTAAAGCCCTAAGTGGTATGGGCCTCCTCACGTATCTGAAAGATCATCTTTCCTTCCATGCTCCATTACGCCCCCTTCGGTCAGCCGGAAGCGCCCCCTTGTGGATACCACCTGCCAATCTTGTCTGTACAATAGTGGCCTGCAGAGAGGCGTTCGTTCTTGGTTGCTGCCCCAGTATTATGGAACACCCTTTCCCCAAAGGTTTGCCTGAGCATATTCTGGATGCGGTGCATAAATTTCCTCTTTTGCAAAGCATTTGGCAGTTGGGGATAGGGGCTTAGGTGAGTGTGTTTTTGAGGTGATGGTGGGCATTTCAGAGGATTTTATTGTATTGTATTTTTTATCATTTTAATGTATTTTTATTTCCATAAATTGCCCTGAGCCTTTGGGGAAGGGCGGGGGTGGGTGGGTGTGGTATACATTTTAATAAATAAATAAATAAAATAAATAATTAAAATACTTATTTTATCTTTTTTAAAGAAGGAAATAACTTTTTTCCACTGCTCCAGCATTGAAACATACTTTCCGCTCTTCTGTGGATTTAAAACCAATAAGAGAGAGAGTATTTTTTCAATCAGCACACAATTAGCTTGTGAAATTTATAGCCAGAGGAAGTGGTCAAGACCAGTAGTGTAGCTAGCTTTAAAAAGGGATTGGATAAGTTCTTGGAGGATGGGTCCCTTAATAGGTCCATTAATAGGCCCATTAATGGCTATTAGCCAAGTAGGTTTTGGGAACGTAGCCTCTTAACGGTTGGGGGTTGAAACAATAGAGAATGGATTACCCATTATGACCTGTTGGGTACTTGATGGACCATTGGTCTGACCCAGGATACTGGGCTTGATGGACCATTGGTGTGACCCAGCATGGTACTAATGTTCTTATGTTGCCACCTCTTGCAGGCTGTGGTGGTGGGCTCTCTAGGGAAGGAGGGGCAATGCCCCTCCTGGGCCCCCAGGGCTCCCCCGGCCGGTGGCAGCTACCGCAGCTTTACCCCCTCCCCCCCAAAAAACCCGGTCCCATCGGCATCGCGCTGAATGTGCGAGCCACCTCGAAGAAACTTGTTTGGCAAGGCATAGACCTTCTGAAGGTCTCTGCCTTGCTAAACAAGGTTCTTCGAGGTGGCGCCGCACATTCTCACCGGCTGGGTGCGCACACGCACACACAACCGGTGACTCACCCCACCCCCCCTGCAAAAGGGAGGTATTCTCCCTTTATGTGGAGTGGGCGGCTAGAAGAGCCATCCATTCCGCATAAAGGGACCCTGCAATGCAAGAGTGCCTCAGGGGGCACTCTTTGCATTTCAGGGACCGAGCAGGGGGAAAGTTCATACGGGGGCACCCAACAGAGGTACCCCCGGTATGAACTAAGAGCTGCGCATGCGTCAGCAGCTCTTAGCCTCCCTGAGTCCCTTCCTCCCTCCCTGCTGGATTCCAGCAGGGAGGGAGGAAGGGACTCGGGGAGGCAAAAGCTGGATACAGTTCTCCCTAGCCTCCCTGGATGCAGGCGGCGGCGCTGAGGATGAGGAGGGGGGTAAGTAAATTGCGGGGCCCGGGGTGGGGGTGGTGGAAGTGTGGGCACACGGGGGGAGGGGGGAGCA
>QEPC01000081.1:2608406-2635195 GCA_003113815.1 Sphenodon punctatus
GGGGTGCTGGGAGCCAGGGCTCCTGGGTTCTCGGGGAGGGGAGTGGGAACTAATGGGTTCATGCAGGGGGTGCTGGGAGCCAGGGCTCCTGGGTTCTCGGGGAGGGGAGTGGGGACTAGTGGGTTCATGCAGGGGGTGCTGGGAGCCAGGGCTCCTGGGTTCTCAGGGAGGGGAGTGGGGACTAGTGGGTTAGTGCAGGGGGGACGGTGTGTGGTAAAATGGAGGTTTGGAAATCCTGAGAGAGATGTCACTGCAAGTCATGTGATTTCAGTTGTGTTAAAAATGATGGAAATGGGATATCCGTGGTAAAGCATCCCAGTTACTCAGGCTGTGACTGGCATGCTTTACAAGGATGGGTCCCTGTGTTTTGGATTTATAAAGTATTTATTTTAAGCTTGATGTGCATGTAGACTGTGTTTTCTTCCATCCGATGTTAACCCTGGGAACTTCTTGCTGCAGGGTTATGCCATGCCACTGGCCTACCGTCTCCCTGACTCCGCCCCTAGGCCCGCTGACCCGGCCGCGGCTTTGCTGCGGGCGGGCCAGCCTGGCCTTACTGCCCCAGTGCTCCTCCAACATCAAAAGCTACCAGCCGCCCCTGCTTGCGGTTTTGACCCTAACACTTCCATAGGCCAAAATGGGAGTATCGGAGTCAAATTCATGAGAGGTGGCCACTCTAAGTACCCCTCCAGCAAGGGTGTGCAGGCACCTCACCAGTGCCCCTCCCCCTTAGCAGCCTTGCTGGGTTGGCTGCTGAAGTGGGAGAGCTGGCTGGGTGCCCTCACGCTACATGCAGCAGCTGGGAAGGGGCAGCGTTGCTGGCATATTATCTACCCATGTTAGTAGTGCTGCTTCTTCTCTGCTCCTGCACAGGCTCCTCCTGGATGCTCCCTGCAGCAGTTGAGAAGGAGGAAAGGGGTAGATATGCAGGTGGTGCTGCTCTTTAGCTGCTGTGTGGGTGATGGATTCTCCTCCTGGCAGTTTCCCAGTAAGGCTGGGAGGAGATGCTGGTCAGACACCCACAAGCAGCAGTTTCACAGTTGGGGATGGTTATGTGCTGGGTGGAAATGAAGCAAGGCTCCTTGAAAGCCACTTTCCTGCCCCTAAAAAGCCCAGAGAAAGGTATTGGAGCCTAAAAAGAGCCTAATAAGATTTCTTCTTCATAAAAACAATACAACCCCCTAGTGATTGAAAGGACCATAGGCAGCACTACATCACGTACTGGCCATTTGTAATCTGAAGCACCTGAGAGCTTCCCCTTCAGGACTCGCACTGTATCATGTGGAGGCCTCCAGATCAGAAGGGAGATAGAAATATATGCTTCTCTCTTGCCAGAGCCCATTGTTCTGCTGTCTCCCAGGATTCCAGCATTGACCATGCTGGATCTGTCTCTCTAGTTCTAATACGTTGTATTTCAGCCTTCCTGTACTTCCTTGAATTTATATCTCAGACTAAAAATGGCAAGGAAAGAAAAAAAAATGCTCTCTTCTCCTCCCGGTCTTTCTACTGCCACCTCAGCCTTCCCCATCAGCGGTGATGGATGAGCAGCTGTGCTTCATGTTCTGGAACGCATGGCACGTGTTTTATCTGGGCACAAAGTGACACTGGGATTGCTATGGAAACTGAGCTTCTTTCTCTGTGCTGCTTGGGTAGAAATTGTGTCGCTAGGCTGCTTCAGAGACAGCAAACTCACAAGTCAGTTCCTGACGCTTCCTCCAGAATATTTAGAATCCTATGAGGAAACAGTTCTGACTCCATGTCAGCTCTTTGCATGCTCCTCTCCCCTCCGTAATCACGGTTACTATAAGGACATTGGCAAGGAGCATAGAGTTTCGTTAAGGCTGACTCCCTTGTCAGAGAGAAAGGAAACTTTCTGTTTTGGCATGTTTAGTGGAACACAGGCTAGCTGCTTTTATTTCATCTTGGGGTGCAGCATGGTCAGCTATTTATGGCATTATTCAAATCATCTGCAGAAACATCTAAAATATCACCTCTTCCCCATTTAAAAATTATTATTATTATTATTATTGTATTTATTATATACCCCACCCTATCCCAAAACTGGCTCAACACATATAGAAAAAATCCCCACCCCCCATGCCCACCCAATCCATCCCTCCCACTCCTGCTCCTCTGTCTCTCATCCAGAGGAGTCCCCATCACCCCAGGCCAACACTTGTCTCACAGAAAGGCCATCGCTAAACTACCAGAACTTCCCACCTCACCATCACCCACTCTCACATCTCTCACCCAGGGAAGAGAGCCTAACCATCCCACCCACACACACTTTATCCTCCCTGAAAACCCTCACAGACTTAAGATAAATCTCCCTACTTCCCCCACCCCCCAGAGGTAGCTGTCCCATTCCCATATCCCCCATTGGAAATATTAAACCTATGTGGGTTGTTTTTTTAAATGTTCCCTGTGTTCCACTGTGGTCGCTAAGGACAGCTGGGGTGCTCTTCTGCCGGTTCCATTCCTGCACCAGGTGGGTTTGGCGAGTCTCAGAGAGAGGCATTCTCCACAGCTCTGGAACTCCTTTTCCTTGGCATTTCTCCAAACCCCGACCATGAGCATTTTCCAGCTGCAATGTAAGAACTTCTTATTTGGCCAGATATTTGGCAGGCTAGGATAGTGTTCAGAGAGCTGTGTTTAAGGGAAATTTTAATATGTCTACACCATTTGCATTTTATCGACTTTATTATATATATCTCCATATATTTTATGTTGTTTTCTACCCTGAGTCTATGAGGAAGGGTGGGCTAGAAATCAGTAAATAAATATTAACTGTGAAATCTGAGACAGAAAGAGGACAGTGGCTCCAAGGAGTGGGGAGGGCCAAGCATCGGAAAAAGAGAAGATGACAGTAATATTTTCATTTATGTATTTCTAACTTCCCAATGACCTCTGAGTGCTTTATTGGCAGGAGTGAATTGAACAGTCTAATGTCACCTCTGTGGGGCAGAGGGCTGTCTATCCATCCCCATGACAAGCCCTGTCCAACAAAGTGTTACTACAGTGATGAGCCCCATAAAAATACTTGCATAGACTCCACCCCCATTGAAGTCAAAGCAGAACTGCATGTGGGGATTCTTCTAGGGTGCTAATATAGCAGCCAGCAAGAAATGGCATGAACCTCCCTTTTTTCCAGTCTCTGGGAGCAAAGCACTTCCGCGTACCTCCTGGAAGCTCTGCACAAGACACAAATTGGCACACAGACTCCGACCTTCTGCATGGCAATGCATTAGCAACACCACTAGGCTATCGGGCTAACCCTAGTTGATATTTTTTAAAAGCACCAATAAATATTTCATTGTTGTATCTCTATTAAGTGCTGACCCTAGAGGATTTTTGCCTTACTTATTTTCTAGATATTATTGAAAGCTGTGTTTATGGGTACTCTAAAATAAATAGTCACCAGGCTTCTTTCCTCACTCCTTTCTCTCCTCCTATTCCCCCTCCCTCTTGCAGTCTCTTCCTTCCTCCCTGCATGGGGAGATCTGTGTTTATTTTATTTTTTTTAATGATCTGATTGATTCCCAAATGTATGGCTACCACTGTATGACATTACAGTACCAATCAATGCCAATTGGCTAGCAGGATGATGTCAATCCTGAAAGCACAGAGGGCAAGAAAGGCCATTAGGAAAGTTGTTTGGCATCTAATAACAATGACATTTTAGCATGGAAGCCTAAGAGCTCTACAGCTATTAGCTGATTGTGGGTAAAAACAGATGTGTTGCTGGTGCAGCGGCTCCCCGGCCCAGGAAACTGCAGCTGACACGGCCTAGACACACATGCCTATGGCTGGAAAACCATCCCGCTGCCCCCATGGCCTGGGTAGGGTCAGGAGCACAACAAACGTGGGTGGCCAGCCCTGCTTGCACCCTGCTCCCAGTGCTCCCACCACACCATGACAGACAGCCATGGCGGCCTCCGAGCTGGAGCGGGTATGGTGAGGCTGCACAGACGTACTAGCCCACATGGACAGCCCTTAGCCCACGGCTGTGACCCCAGAGATTTTCCAAGGACACAGCCCGGGCTAGCCGCCTACCTGCCCTGGGGCAGAAGTGGGCTAGCATCTGGCAGTGCTGCAACAGATGTGCTGGTGGCTCGTAGGCCACTGGCACATTTGGTTTTTACCCTGTGTCACAGGCTGTTGGTGATTGAGGTCCAGGGTCTACGAGAGTCAGTGCAGGATCAGGTCCAGGAGGGTCAGTGCAGGCTGGGGATGGGACCGAGATCGGAGGGAGTGGGACAGGTAGGCTGATGTGATGGAATAGCAGGAAGCAAAACCAGGCAGACAGATGGGGCAGAAGGACTGGCCAACAGACAAAATGGGCAGGCAGGGCAGATTCCAGGAGACAGTTCAAAGCGGGTCCAAAACGAAGGGTCACGGCAGAGCCAATCCAAAGTGCAAAGCTCAGGAATCGGGGAACAAGTCTAGCGGCCAGCATCCAACAACAGGAAGGAGAAACCGTAAACAGATTATTTGGTGGTTGTAAGTATGGTGTAGGCAGTCAACCAGGAAGCTAGGGGTGTGAAGTAATGCTGGGGGAGGGGTGTGGCCTGACCAGCACTGAGGGGGCTTTAGCAAAGCCCTTGGGATCTGGCCAGGGTGCATTGGTGGCACTGTGGCGCCTGCTGGCATGCTCAGGACCAAAGGGTGCTGGTTCAAGTCCTGGTTCCTTACATGTTGGTCCTCACAACAGCCCTGTGAGATAGGTATTTGATCTGAAATGAATATTTGAAGGGAATATTGAATTTGACAAATCTGTTATAGTCACATTGGTTTTAGCAAAGTGACTATGAAAGCAGGATTCACTTCCATCTTGGTTTGCAGTTTTGAATCTTCATTTTGGTTCTTCATTTTGGTCAGTTTGTTGCTTTTGTCGCTACTACACTCCAGTATTTCAGCTACTTTGTGTCTGTGAAGGTCCTCTACCAGGTGTGGGCAGAGTTTCCAACCCCCAAGAGCTGCAGATTGAAATCTTCATATGTCTGAGAGCCATTAGAGACATATGCATGTAAAGTTTTTTATGATATGTGGTGGGGAAGGAATCTTTCTGATTTTTATCTCCTATAAGCTGCCTGAGTCCTAGAAAAAGGGCATGATATAAATCAGTAACAATAATAATAGTATCACACCCCTTTGAAGCAGGGCAGGATATGTCAATAAAATAATAATATTAATAATAATATTAATAATTAATAATAAATTAATACTGTGCCCCTTTGAAGCATCTCTCAGGCTGAGCCTCTCTTGCTTTGTGATTGGCTGGCAGAGCCAGTGTTCTGCAAGCCTGTCTGCAGAGATTCTGAGCAGCAGCTGCAATCCAGCTGCTGAGGCTTGGGTGCGGTGAACTAAGACACAGGACCAATAAGGTAGCACAGGGCCTGGCTAAGAGCAACACGTAGTCCCTGAGTCGCAGTTTGCCCACCCCCGTACAGTCTGGTGGTGGGTTTTTTTTAAAAAACCCAATGGGAATATGATTGGCCCATCTCTGTAATGTAACACAGCAAAAAGTCACAAAAGTACCAAATAATGGAGAACAAAGGAACAGAGGCGACTGAAATTAACAAAGTACCAAACACTGGAACACTAAAGGAACAAATTTCACTACGATGGAGAAGAATTTGGATATTCATTTGTGGAAATGAAAATGCTAATTATTTTCATAAATACAAAAATGCCTATTTATTTCAGCCATGTGTCAGCATGAATACTCCAATTTTACAGAATAAAGGCTGAGAGACAGGGATTGCCTTAGGTCATCCAGTGAGTCCTTGTCAAACCAGGATTTGAACCCAGGTCTTCCAGCAACACAATTTGTGTTCCATTTATTGGACCCATCAGCTGTCTAGCAATTGTTGGAAGACTAGGCTGCTAGGATTTCCATAATACCATCATCTCTAGGAGCAAGTGGCTGGTCATTAACATATTATCCTCCCATTCTAGCCAGGAGTCTCTGTATTAGGGCTTTTTTCCTGGTATCTTTTTCATTTCTAGATCAGATGTAAAGATGCAAACTTTAGCACCCAGATCAATGCTATGTTTTGAAATCCATACAGGATTTCCTGCCTCATACTGGGTCTGGGTTATTAAATTAGGATCCATTTCCATGGCAGGAGTTTCCTTCACTTCCAATTATTGGTTCTTCCATCTGTACACTAGTTTTCAAGGACAAACACATTATCAGAGCGACGCACAGCCCCATAAAAACCCATCCAGGAGACCTTTTGTATTATAGTCCCTTTTGAGACAATGATTTTCTGTGCCTGCAGAGATGGAGAACGTACAAAAACTTTGTACATGTTTGCAGATACCATCAGTGCCACTTAATCTGGGTACTAGTAACTAGGATTTCCACTTTAATGGAACAGAACTCTGGGGACAGTTCTTTCCAATGTTGTTTAATTGGGGTATCTTTTTTTTTAATGTTGGATCTGGAAGTTGCTTTTTAGAGCAAACACCTGAACTTGCAAATGGTGGCCCACCTTGGACAATGGGTGTTTTCAGACGTGACGGGGCCGGTTGACCCCGTCAAGAAAACAATAAAGTCATCCCCCGCCGGGACGACCCCGTCACGCCCTAACAGACGTGCCGGGGGATCCCGGCGGGGAATTGGGAAGGGGGCGGGGCTGCGCGGCACAATATGCAGCCGCACGGCCCTGCCCCCTCCACGCTCCCCGCCGCCCACCCTGTGGGGAGACGGGCGGGTGGCGGGGCCAATGCCGCCGCAGTGTCTGGCCGAATCCACCACGACCCAGAATCCCGCTGGTGCTTCCAGGCCGTGGCGACCAACCAGACATTACTTTTCTTTGATCCCCGCCGTGGATCACTTTTACCACGCTTCCCGGGGAATTGGTGTGGCTAGCCTGGGAAGCGTGGTTGAAACTGACCCCATGTGGGGATTGAGCATGGCGAACATCTGGCAGCCGCCAAACAGACGTGCGAGTCACAGTGACCACTGGTGGGTATTCACCATGGTTCACTGTGATCTCGTAACATCTGAAAATACCCAATGTGTGCAGGAGAGGGGTATGTCAGCTGTGTTGCCCCTTCAGAGGATGGTGAAAGACAAAATTCTGTCTCAGGCAGCCTAGTCATGGAAATGGCATGTGACTGATTTGTATTTCCAATGATGTACTTAATGACTATTCAAAATTTGATGTGATTTTGTTCCTTTTAATTTAGAAAAAAAGAACAGCAAAAATACCTAATGTGCGCATTGTAAATTATGAATACCATCCAATTGTGACTAAAGTCATTTCCCCTTTAATTGGGAAAGCCACGTATCGGGGATATTTTTACATCTCTTGAGGCCTCCCAGTACACAGGCTTCTGCTGCATTCAGATTTCGTGAAATTTCTAGCTGCCTGGATTACTTTCTATTTATCCCATGCTTATACTGAAAGAAAGAAGACTCCTTTTTAGCCTCATTCATGGAAGCAGGGCTAGGACATTTATAGATGCCTTGGAATTTAAGGAGGCTTGAAAGCATCGTCTTCCCCACATGCATAGAAATATGAGAGACTTTTCCTGTTGCATTGTGGAGATGTTGACAGGTAAAACATACCATCACTAATCACTTCAAATCACTCAGCCAGTCAAACTATAGCTTTATTAATATGCATGCAGCACTCTCTCTGTCTCTCTCCCTCTCTCTGGAGAGCAGCAGTGAGAGAGATGGGCGTTCTTTTGTCTCTTGGCTAATCAAGAGTGATTGCCTTGCACAGTCTTAGGGTGAGAACACTGCGAAGTACAAACAGGATGATCTAATGGGTCTTTTCCATCTCTGACTTCCATAATTTTTGATTTATATACCAATTTAATGCCTGACTTATGACAATTTATATCCTGGTTTATTTATACACCAGCCTGCTGCCACACCCCACGCTGTTTGTGAGATGAAATCTGGCCCGTTAAATATTTCAAGGTGATTATATACCACACGCATAGCACAGGGTTACTAATGAGAAGTAAACATTGCCCTGCTTTGATACCCAAAAAATGACTTAAAGCTCCTAGAGATGCTGTTTTGATTTGCTCACGTACAGACATGCCCCCAACCTTGATAAAACGTCCCGGCACTCAGCAGGAGAGCTCCCATAATACATTTTCAGTCGACCAACCTGACTTTGACAGTGATGGCTTCAAGCTGAAACACGGAGGTGTTTTAAAAATTCTGATAAGCCCTAGGCAATGGCTGCCATTTCTGCTACTGTAATGACAGCAGGCTAATTGGAATTTTAAGGATACACTGAATTGCAAATCTTTGAATTCCTTGCAAGTGGAAGGAAACTTTACACTATCTTGGCAGAGCCTTCAACTAGGCATAAATGTCATGTCATGTATGTCCATTTTAAGGCCATTTACATTGTCAGTTGTATAAATGAGAATCAAGCCCTATATATACAGTTCTAACATTGACTCAGGTGGGATGCTTCAAAGTTTTAAAATAATTGTGGCTTACCTTCCCTTAGAAAATTCTCCAGTGAGGCTTGTGTTCCTCCAGAGTTAACTATAGGGGCTTCACATTTACAAGCACTAGAGATTTCTTCCATTGTTCAGTGGTTCTGTTAGCACCAGGTGACTGGTTAGTTCCAAGGTAGTAACAGCTGACTGTTGCCATGTTCGTGTTACAGGCTTGGCAAGTGTTGATGAATTGTATGGTCTTTTTTAAATCTTGCTTTATGTCAGACTCATATTGCTACTGAAAGCATAAGGACAATGGAAATCCCAAGTCAGATTTGGTTCTGGGATAATAAGATGGAGCTCAATGGAGTTTGGATTTACACCAATATAACTCAGAGCAGATTTGACACCCCCCCCCCCCCCCTTGCATGCCTGTAATACAAAGTATTGCAAGTTGTATCACTTGGTAACTGATTTAACAATTGGTAGCTTCCTCTGGGAGACTGCTCATACTGCTGCACCTAGGCATGCATTTTAAGGGCACTGGGACAGGACCGGGCTTTGTAAAGAGGACCTGAGCATGCCCTCATCTATGTGAGATTGTTCTCTATGTCATAGTTTACATTACTTTGCGCAGATCATTTTTTAGCACTGCCAGTGATGGGATTTCCACCATTTCTCCTGGGAGACTACTCCTCTTCTAAATAAACTCATGCTCCAGAGCTTTTTCTGTATCCTCCACCCTAAAGTTTCCTTTCACCATATTATTTTAAATTACATTACTCCCCTCTTTCAGAGTTTGAACCTTCAGTCTTTGTAGGCAATAATTCTATCTGCATGTTAATCACTTGGGACAAGTGGTTTCCAGACTGTGGTCTGCAGATCATGGGTGGGGCATGAGGCAATGGCAAATGGTCTGAATCTGGTCTGATGTATCAGATGCAGCTAAAGTGCCTCCTACCCATCTTCCCTTCAAAGATGGCCATGTGGCTGGCAGGGACCAAAGCTGTCTAGCTTGTACAGTTGCAGTCACCCTCACTTAGCATGTGCCAGAATGCAACCATCTCCAGTGATGGCTTGGTGACTCACAAGAAATGTTGACGGTGATAGTGAGCCATTTGTCCGTAAAGAGTGGTAACCACTGCTTTGGGGCATGGGGGTGTTGTCTCATGGTTACAAAAACTAAATAAGGGCAGGGAACTCTTCATGTTGTAATGCAAGTGTAAGGAATCTAAGGCCCAGGAACCAAATGGAGCTAGGTTTTATGTGGTCCTTTTCTAGTTCCTGGACGTGGCCCCTGGATCTATTTCCTGTCCTCAAGCACTGAAGGAGGGAGCCTAGTTTTTTTTAAAAAAAAAAAATGATACCCCAACCTTCAGGGCAGCTTACAGCGTAGAACATATAAAAAAACATCTTAAAAGTCCCCTCATAAATCCTGTATGGTAAGGGAATCGAGATGAGGGCATGCACGCAAGGTTAGGGGGAAGATCCGTGGCACACATCTATTATCTGGCCCGTCCTCTCCCTTAGCACACCCCTTTAGCACCTCTACCCCCAGTTTCTACGTGGCCCTCAGAGCTTGTACTAATTTTCAAAGTGGCCCCTGGGAGAGGAATGGTTCCCCACCCCTGCTGTAAGGTGTCGTGGGGGAGGGGGTTAGACAACAGGCAAATTATCAGGTAAGGAATCCTTTTCCTGAGGGGGCCTCTGCATTGTTGATGGTGACCATCTAATTTCTCTAGTTGAACTCCCAAGGCATTTCTCCCTTGAGTGCTGGGCGGAACAGCCACTGGCGGAGGATGCGGGCAGGGAGCCAGCAGTCATTGGGGTCATGTTGGGCTGGGGAAATTATGGTCCTTCTGGGAGGTTGATTAGATCTGTGAGACGGGACAGGTGTTTGGGGCCTGTCCCTCTCGCTGGCTTCTGGGCTGGAGGTGAGATGGTCATAGACCAGAGGGCCCCTGGCCTGGATCTGATGCTGCTCAACGTGAGGTTGGTTGTACATAAGTCAACAATGGTCTGGGAACTAATCCCAGACCAGGAAGCCAATCTCGTGTGTATTATGGAGACCTGGCTGGACACTGAGTCAGGTCCAATTCTGGCTGACCTTGTTCCAGCTGGGTACTCCATACAGCATCAGACACGGCCGGAGGGGTGGGGTGGTGGTGGTGGTGTGCAGTGTAGCCATTATTTTTTAAGGACACATGGTCTGTGAGGAGGTATCTAGTGCAAAGGTATCGATGGCCTCCATCTTGTGATTGATTTGGCCAGAGACAGATTGGGGCTGTTGCTAGTATACTGTGCACCTTCCTGTATGACAGCATCTCTGCATGCTCTAGCAGAGCTGCTGTTGGAGGTGGTCTTGTGATTTCCTGAGGACAGTGGTCCTGGGGGACTTCAACATTCATGCCAATGCCAGCCTTAGGGGAACGGAGCATGAGTTCATGGCTGCCATGACAACCATGGGACTGTCTCAGGTGGTTGTTGGCCCAATGCATGATGGAGGGCATACCCTGGACCTGATACTTTGCACTGGCCTTGAGGCAGGGGATCTATTAGTTGGGGAGGTGTCAACTGTGCCCTTGTCATGGACGGATCATTACCTCCTTCAGGCCGGTCTTCGGGTGCACATCTGCTCCCAGAAGGGTGCAGAACCAGTTTGATTGGTTCATCCCGGGAGACTTATGGAACCAGAGGTTCTGGAATGCTCTTGGGGAATTTGCCTCTGACCTCGATGACCATCTGCTCAATTACCTCATTGCTCTCTGGAATACTCCACTGACCAAAGCCATAGACTGAATGACTCCTACAAATCTGCTCCCTGAGCGCCAGTAATGCATGTACCTGGGCTGAAATCAACTAATTGTGGCATAGAGTTAGTTTAAAAACCTATGCCGTGGTTCTGTGGGCAGCAAAGAAAGGGTTCTTTGCTGCTCTCGTAGCATCCATGAAGTCACGTCCAGCTGAGCTTTTCTGGGCGGTGAGGGGCCTGGTCAGTCCAGCCTCCCTCTGCCTGAAAATGGAATTTTCCAGTGCTTGCTGTGACATGTTTGTCAACTTTTTCATGTATAAAATCGCTCTCATTCACCACAATTTTGACCCTGAACTTGACGCTGTGGGAGAACCAGAGGTAATGGAAGCCTCACCTTGTCCTGTTTTATGGGATCAGTTTGGGGATGTCCTTGGGGCTGTTAGAGCTACCTGTTGTGAACTAGACCTGTGCCTGTTCTGGCTGGTTAAGGCCAGTCGGGAGACACTGGGACCATTGCTGGTGGGGGTGGTCAATGCCTCCCTTAGGGAGGGCAGAGTGCCAGGCTGCCTCAAGCAGGCGGTGGTGTGGCCTCTGCTCAAGAAACCATCACTTGACATTGTCTCCCTGGCCAGCTATGGGACAATTTCTAACCGTCTCTTTTTAGGGAAGGTTATTGAACGGGTGGTGGCTCAGCAACTTCAGGACCGTGTCAGTTCTCTGGATCCCTCGCAGTTCACTTTCGTCTGGGTTTTGGCACTGAGACTACGCTTGTGGCCTTGGTTGACGACCTCCGCCGTTAGCTGGATCAGGGTTGGCAGACCCTTTTGATCCTGTTAAATCTCTTAGCTGCATTTAATACCATTGACCACAAGATGCTGGTGACCTGCTTGCGGAACCAAGCTGGGGTGGGTGGAATTGTTTTTGAATGGTTCCGTTCCTTCCTGGCTGGGAGAACTCAGTGGGTGGTGCTGGGGGATTGCTCGTCATCCCACCAGGACCTCATGTGTGGAGTCCTACAAGATACTATTCTGTCCCCTCTCCTGTTCAACATGTACATTCAGCCTTTGGGTGAGGTTGTCAGAGGGTTTGATGTGTGATGTCATCAGTATGCTCCTTCAGCATGCTGATGACACCCATCTTTACCTCTCATTTTCAGCTGACCCAGGTCTGGCAGTCTCGGTGCTCATGCAGTGTCTGGCGGCTGTAGGGGACTGGATGAGGGCAAGCTGTCTGAATCTGAATCCTGACAAGATGGAAGTGATGCTGGTGGGAGGGGCTGAGGGAGTAGTGTCCCCCGTCATTGTTGAGGTTTGCCCTCTGTTGGTCCCTCAGGTGCATAGTCTGGGGGTGTTCCTCGAGTTTCAGCTCTGCCTGGATGTCCAGGTGGAAGTTGTAGCAAGGAGTGTGTTCTGCCAATTGTATCTGGCGCGATGGCTTTGGCCATATGCTTCAGAGTCTGACCTGGCCACGCATTCATCCATGCGTTCACCACTCAAAAATGGACTACTTCAACACACTCTATGTGGGACTACCCTTGGTGACGGTCCGGAGACTGCAGCTGGTGCAGAACACAGTGGCCCGTCTCCTCACGGGGATGGGTCATTGCGAGCACATTATACCAGTGCTCCATTCTTTGCACTGGCTACCTATAGTCTTCCAAGTCGAATTCAAGGTGTTGGTTTTGACCTATAAGCCGTGCAAGGTCTGGGCCCTGCTTACCTGCAGGACTACCTTACTCCTTGGGTCCTGGATCAGCCCATGTGGTCAGCTGGGAATGCCCTTCCCGAGATTCCCCAAGTCTTTTGGGTGGTGACTATGAGGAGGGCATTCTTAGTGGCCACACTGTGGCTGTGGAACTCCCTCCCAACGGAGGTCCATTTGGCCCCAGACCTTCCCTCTTTCTGAAGACCGTGTAAGACCTGACTGTTCCGCCAGGCTTTTAGTGAGGGAGACGGGGTTGGGAGGAGGGGGTTTTCAGTTCTACTTTTATGTTTATCTTTACATGGCTGATTTTAGTCTTTTATTTATATTTATTCTATTTATATTCATATTTATATTTCTTTATATGCATTTTTAATGTTGTGAGCCGTCCCAAGTTGCTGATAGCAGGAAGGGGTGGGATAAAAGTGTGATGAAATAAAAATAAATATAAATAAATTAACTCTTCCTGGCTTTTGAATATCCTTCTATTTGAATATCCTTCTGACCCAGCCCAGAAACAGGCTGTGCATAATGGATGCTAATCATGTGTATCCTTATGAGCTTACTTGTTTAGATTTTTATCCTGCCCTATCCTTGGAAGAACAGGCTAATCGGGATCCCTCCATCGTTTTCATAAAAGAATGGATTGATTTCTTTCTCATATACATTTATGCATATACAGCCTGTCATCTCCATTTCTGTCATTGCTGCCTCTCTGTCCAGCTTGCCCTTAGCTTCTGTGTTTATCTTTTGATTTTTAAACTTAATTCTCAACTAGGGATCCTGAGGAGAGTAAATCAATGAGACTATCGCTTACTGACATGAGGGACTCCTCAGCCATACACAAGCAAGGCTGTGAATAATTCAGCAGAGGGCCAGTCTCCTTTTTCCTGTCTCAAGGTTGGGCTTATTAAAATTGTATGGGAGGGGAGAGTGAAGTGAGCAACTCTGCCATTTCTCTGGTAAAATTGGAAGCAATGGATTAGCCCAGCATCAACATTTATGCCCCCAGCCATCCACCCCAAGCACTTTCACACTGAAAGATGGGGTTCCCACTGCTGCCCATTCTGCTACCTCCATGCCTCCCTATTTAGGAGGGACAGTCCCTCTCTGGGTGCTGAATCCCACTCTCCCTCTTTCAAGGGTCGAAGTCCTTCTTTTGGAAGAGAGTCAGAAAGGCCAGTATTTAAGCCGTGGGCAACTCGTTCCTTGTTGCCTCCCAGAAAAATCACTCGAGAGGACAATGGGGGAGATGATGGAATGACAAGAAACGTAGTGGAATGATAAGTGGGAGAGCTTCCGTCCCTTTTTATGCATTTGTAATGTTGGGAGCTGGGTTTGTGTGCATGCAAATGTGTGAGGGAACAGAGCTGATTCACTGGGGATTGAGCTTTTGGCTGAGGGGGTGGGCTTGTTCCTCTTCAGCCACTGGAAATGTTGGGAGGTATGTCTATCTTGTGCTCAACCCAAACATCCTGTCACTGTGGGGGAAAGGGTTCTATCCACGAAAGGACAGCAACTGATAATAATTTTGCTAGGGATGGGCGAACAGAACGCTGTTCGGATGTTCGGTCGTTCGGTTCGAAACCCGAGTTCGGGTTCGATGGTTTGGTTCATCCGAGTTCGGTTTGGCCAAACATTCAAAAATAGCGAAACAGAAACCGGACCGAAACCAAAACCTAATTTTCGGCCCTGGAAAGACGTTTTTCCTGCCTCTGAACTCGTCCGAACACGACCGAACTGTTCGGTCGTTCGAGAGTTTGGTTCGGATGTCTGAACAGACTGAGTTCGGTCCGAACTCTGAACATCCGAACCGCGTTCACCCATCCCTAAATTTTGCCAGTATGGAGGAGGGGATGAATTCACATGCATAAAGACTCAAATTTGGGGAGGGGAACATTAGGATAAGGAACTGATTCTGGTAAATCAAGACTCTCTCCACTGAAGTCAACTAAGTGATAGGAGATTACAACAAGGATGAGGAACCTTCTGTGGTCCACTTTGAAAATGAGTGGAGATCTATGTCATGGCATCATCCCCTGTCCTTGTGTAGATGCCCTTATCTCCGCTCCCTTCTCTTAACCTTACGCCTTCAGTGCCTGAAGGCATGAACTGGATCCATGGGCCAGATCCAGGAATTGGAAAGGGGTCAAATAACTACCAGCTAGCTGGGCTTTGGGGTGTTTTTAAAAGGAAAGGCTATCAGCCCACTCACCAACTAATTTTGGACAATTTGGATTTTAGGACCAAAAGAGGCTAAAACAGATATATTCCAGAATTAACATCAGGCTCCTTGATTAACTGTCTGAATAATTTATGCATCTTAGAACCTTTATGCATCTTAGACCTGTTTCCCACAGTTTTGCTGACCAGTGGCCTCATGGTGATTGGAAGGTATGTGGGTCAATGACGTTCTATCAGGTTGTGTGTGCTTATAAGGAGGCAACTATTATTATTGACCTCGTTTAAAAATCTCCCCCCGCCCCCTCATTCTGGGTCAGGTTTTTTAGCTAGCTTTTGTGCCAAGTGTGTGAATCACACAATGAGCCTGCAATTGTACTAACTGCCATAACAACTGCTCTAGGCAGGACTAATGGGACTTCCAGGGAAAGTAGCTACAAGTTGTTATTGTATGACCCCAAAAGCAATTGGATTACATGTCAGAATGTGATCTCTGACTGTAGTCAGTTCCTCTAACCAGTCTGAAGGGAATCTTTCAAGAGAGAGGGACATCTCATGGGAAGATGTGGGGGAGGAATACCTTTAGACACTGGGTGTTTCAGATGTGATGGTGGCACAGTTTAATCTGCTTTAGTGCTTATTAACCCGGGTGCCACCATCACGCCTAAATGCACCTGCCAGATGTTTGCATGGTCTGGCTCCCGACCATGGAGCGGGCTAGCCCGGACTAAGTTCCTCCATGGTTGAGAGCCAGACACCAGACTTGCAGTAAAGCAGGCGATCATGTCCTATAGCCCGCTGTACTTACTGCGGTCTGGAGTGGCAGGGGAGCTAGGCGCCATCGCAGCAGTCACTAGCTGCCATGACCACCTGTCAGCTGGAGGGGGTGGGGCTGCTTCATGCTGCACAAAAGCAGGGCCAGGCACACGCATGTTTGTGTATCTCTCCGCCTTCTTCCTGACCTGGCTGCTGTAACATTTGTTCGACGGCCAGGCTAAGTCCCGGCTGGAGTGATGACTACAACCACCACCTGGAGCAGTTTGTGGTGGTGGTGGGAGCTGTCATGTCAAAGCACCCATTATTTCCAACCTACTATGGTTTATATTTGTAGTCCCTCAGGGCAGAAAGAGGTTATACAACAGTAACTGGGGACTCATCTTGTACAGGAAAATTTCAGGCTAGTATGACAACAGTGTACTTGTCTCTATGTCCTCTTCCACCATGAAAGAGTGTACTGGGAATATCAGGGACCTATCATGACTTGGAGGAATCATAACGGAATGGCTAGAGGATGCCCTAGAAGGAGATTTTTAAGACCCTAGGGTGGGAAATGTCCCCTTCTGCTAGTACAAGCTCCCTGGGCCGGATAGGGACTGGGAGCAGGAGTGCTTAAAGAATGTGCTCAGGATGGGAGAAGGAAGGTAGGAGGATCCAGATTGTGGATCTGTGCCATAGATCCATCTTCTCCTCTTGAGTGCATGCCCTTATCTCTGCTCCCTTCCCCCAAGTTCACTCCTTCATTGCTTGAAGAGCAGTTCACGTTTGGGGGTAGGAACTGGATTCACAGGCCAGATCCAGGAAATGGGAAGGGCCCAGACAAAAGACAGTCACAGGCCACAAGTTATTCACTCACTCTTCTGCCCTAGGGATTGCTAATATCCACTGGAAGTTAGAGCAGTCCTCAAGGTGCTCTAATTTACATCTGGGTTGAACTTTCTCCTGGTTGCTCCAGAAGACCTTTGCTCACCATTAACTTTAAACTTACACTGCACAGAGTTCTTGGTGGAGATTCTAGACCTATATTATTATCTGCTTTGTTTAGCTATTGTTCTGTATGACTAGGGACTGTTGTATGAAAGCAGGATCTTTTATTTCCTTAAACATTTCTACTTCTACATTTATCTGGAGTCATAGCCCTCTGTTTGTGACTTCACCATTTGTTGACATGCAAAACTCTATCTAGAGTGTGGAGCAGTAGGTGAAGGAAAAGAGAGACCCTCAGGGTAAGTTCCTTGAGGAATAAAGGTGTGATGCCAAAATACCTGTTTGTATGTAATGAGATTCTTTATGCTCTGTCAGTCACAGATATTGTAAGAACAGCAAGATACTAAACTAGTCCCTGGCATTTTGGGCACCACAAGAAGCCACCTTCTCTATCCCTAGCCTCTTGCACTGGGGTCAGGCAGAAATGAGGCTGGCAGGAGTTAGACACTGCGCGCACATTACTTTTCTTTAATTTACTTTTCAGCCTGTGTGTCAGCCTCTTGGCACAGCCCAGATAAGCATCAGGAAAGGTTGAGCAAACAGAGCCAGCCTTTCCCTGGATCGATAGAGATCAATCTCTTCATTTCGTCTGAATGACAAAACAAAAACAGCAATTAAAAGTACATTTGATGCCGTTAGCTAGTGGACAGCTCCCAAAAGCTGGGCACCAGGGGACACACAGCGGCCTGGCATGCATTTGCTGCAAGTTCAACTTCAGTCATGAAGTGAGGGTTGTGCTATAGTAAGGCTATAAGGAGCCTTGGCATCATCTTGATTCAGACAAATGGTCTATCTTAGCCCAATATTGTCACAACCTGACACAGCAGCAGGGTTTCAAATCTGATGCTACTCCAGGGTGCTCTTTCTCATGAGTGTGCAGAAAGCACATTTACACTGGTATAGAGTTTCATATCCATCAGTTTCATATCCATACTCTTCTGATGCCTTATTGCATCATTTCATGCCAATCATGAGATAGGCGCTAATGGGTTGCAATGCCTATTGTAATACCATAATGGGACATATGGGGGTGCTGGTGTACATGCACCTCAAAAGACCACAACATCTGCTATAGAGTCATACGGGAAGAAGGGCAGAGGGGCACATGTTCATCAAAACCAACAGATGATATAATTATTTGCACAGAGGCTATATATTGCTTTTTACACAAAGGCATGGGGATGCTGGCTGCCTGATGTACTGCCATCAGATATGGGGTGCTAATAAATCAGGCTTTAGATGTGCTGTTCCATAACATAGGGAGAATGTGCTAGTACAAGGCTTTATTTTCTGTGGATTGTTCTCCAGGAAGTGTGTACAAGTAGATGGGACCGATTGTGGAAACAAAGGCACATATACTTGCGAGCCCAAATGCCCATATATTGGCCATAGTGAGATGGGATGACAAAATGTGTCCTGGTTCAAATCTCATCTTAGCCAGAAACTAACTGGGTGACCTTGGGCCAGTCACAATATTCTCTCTGCCTACCCTACCTCACAGGGTTGTTGTGAGGATTAAAATTTGTGTTATATGTAAAACACTCCAAGTGCCATGGCAGGTGGGGCACTATAAAAAAAATTAAGATTATTATTATTATACATTCTAACGGATTTGTATGTATGTATGAAAACTTGTAATATCCCACTGATTATCTTTGGGGCTGAGCTGGAAAAAAAGGATGTCTTCAAGAAGCTCTGTGTAGACATATGTTTGTATGTGAAGGATGGATGATTCAAGTCACAACTCAGCCCATTGAGAGGTCAAAACTCAAATCTATGCATTGTCTTTGGCTCTAAAGTTTTAGTTTTAAAGACACTCAGAGAATCCCAAATGGAAGCACGGACAGTCCTTTCACCATTCTAAAGAATCATTTTTCACAAACACCCTTGCAGCCCTCCTGCATTTTTTAGTTTTCATGTTGGTCCCAGGCACACAGTTTCCTCCCATCTGAGTGTTGCCTATCTTTGTTCTTTGATAGAGGTGCTTATCTCAAACTTGTTAAAGTGAGAAAAGGTGTCCCCCCTCCCCAGCAATGAAGCAACTGGGACTAGGAACTGCAACACTTTCTGCAAAAAGGTACAGTTAGAGGGTATGGCGTACTGGGACACAGAAGCAAGGATTTACACTGGCAGGTTCATTGATTCCAAGAAGCAGCAGCTCCTAAAGTTTTTGGACTAGTAAGTGACTGTCAATCTTCAATGTCTTTCATGGACCACCATGAAGCCAACATAGGTGGCTGCAGTCTGGGTTGGTTGGCAGCTTCGTTCTCACCAGCACCATACCTGGTTTCAGGAGGAGTGGGGGGAAACTGTGGCCTATACAGGCACATTCTAATCTTACATTGGCTCCCCTTTCACCCTGATGATGCCTGAGGCATCAGCGCTGGTGGACCAGCTACTTGGGCTCTGGGAGGAGTACTCTTGCACCATCACCCCAGACTTGGCATCATCTTGCCCTTTTGGAATGACATGACATCATAGTGCTGCTTAATATGCTAGACATACAAGGGTAAAGGGTCACTAGAGGGGGCCAGAGAGCAAGAGAAGGGAATCCAGGGAGTAGTGCCAGAGGATACAAAGGCCACAGCTAGATATTCTACAGGAAAAGCACTGATTACATTAATATAAGTTCCCTCAAGGTGATGGTTAGCACCCTCAAGGGCAAAACCTATATTCATCACAGGATTGTGTTCCATCTGTCAATGGCCCAGAAAGACAGGACAAGAAGGATAGGCAAACCAAGGAGGGAACGCTGAGCATGAAATGGAATCTGGTGAGGGTAATGGCATGGAGGCAGAAAGGAGTGCAACTCCAGTGAAGATCAAAGGGAAGGAAGGTTACACAATGGGCATAACAGTAGAAAATGAAAACTAAGTAAAGCAAAGACTGAACGAGACTCCCGCAATGGAGGAAGGGAAGACAAACACCAAGGAAGCTAAAGGATGGAGGTGCAGAGGGCCAGGTATACAAAACTCAAAGCTGGGGGGAGGCAAACAGCACAGGAATGATGAACTCACAAACATGGTGAGGCAGGCAGATAACAAGCAGACAACACACTGATAGCAAGGCAGGACAAGCAAGGAAGCAGCTGGCTTTTATTTATTTATTTATTTATAAAATAATTTAATACCCCGTCCCTCCTGCTCCAAGCAGCCCGGCGCGGCTTACAATATTAAAACACATAAAAACAATAAAATCACAAGTACAATAAAAAGGGAGGCACCAAACCAAACCGCCCATCCCGCCCTACACCCCATCTCCATCGCCAAAAACCAGGCAGAACAGCCAGGTCTTACAGATACGACAGAAGGAGGGGAGATCCAGGGCCANTTTATTTATTTATTTATAAAATAATTTAATACCCCGTCCCTCCTGCTCCAAGCAGCCCGGCGCGGCTTACAATATTAAAACACATAGATACGACAGAAGGAGGGGAGATCCAGGGCCAACTGGGTCTCCACCGGGAGGGAGTTCCACAGCTTAGGTGCGGCCACCGAGAATGCCCTCTCCATAGTGCTCCCCCAGGTCACACGGGACCTTGAGAAGGACACGGCCAGCGGACCACAGAGGCTGCTCCAGAGCACAGTGAGGCTTACAAATTGATAGAGTAATTAACCAGCAAAGAGTCATTGCCAATGTGGCATTAACTAGGGAAGGGGCAGGCGCTGCACAGCTGTGGAGTAGACACCAGGTTTCCCTGGCAAACATGATCAATGATGCATGCACCTTAAAGGGGTTGCACCTATATCTGACAAGCACCCTTCTCCTTATAGCAGCTGGAGTTCTAACGCTATAAAGAGCTAAGCAGTTATTGAAAGGGGCACGGCCAAATGGCACTCCTCCAAAGTGGACCTGTCCCCTGTGGAGAGTTGCCATCTAGGCAAATTATTAGAGGACACTTATGAAAAATACAGGTTGCAGGGCTGCATTGGAGCCAATGCAGCCCTGCAACCTGTATTTCTCATAAGTGTCCTCTAATAATTTGCCTAGATGGCAACCCTACCCTTGTGGAGTCTTATGACATCATGACATTCCAAAGGGGGCAGAACCACATCAGATTGTGGTGGAAGAGCCTCTTTGCCTTCCTTCTTTCCTCCCGTCAAAAATATTCTGCCAGTGCCCTAACCATCTATGGACGATTTACCATGGCTTGCAGACCACACTTTTGGAAGCCGCTGCCATGGAGCATTGTGCTTTAAAGACATATTATATTGCATAATAGTCTGTACCTGTTGTATGCAAGATGATGTCGGAAACATCACCTCTGGCACATGGAAATGGGAGATTAAAGACTACTCTAAAAAATATCAAAGGTAAGGTCTCTTTCCAACAAGCTTTTTCCGTGCCATAGGACCATGCACTATTCAAATCTAGCGCAGCTCCCACCTCATGTGAAAGTAGGAATTGCGGCTCTCCCGCCGGCAGTCTCGTGCAACAAACAGGCACTACCCTGTCCGTTGCGCAAGCCTGCCAGCGGGAGAGCCACAATTCCTACTGTCACATGAGGTGGGAGCTGCACTAGATTTGAATAGCGCATGGTCCCATGGCACGAAAAAAGCTTGTGGGAAAGTGGCCTAAGACTAGTTGAAAAGGGAGATCCTCTTTTTGTGAAAACATTTAAGCCCCAGAGCATGTTAGGTTTTATTTTGTGTGTGTTCCAAATCAGAACTAAAACCAGGGGCTCAAAGTGTTTTGTGAAGGGGGGTGAAGCTAGGGTTGATGCTCCTCTAAGGCCTGGAGTGACTGAATGCTGGTGGCAGGAACCCCATCAGGCACAGGAGGAGAGGGATGTGTACTGGGCTGCAGCAGCAGATTCTCATGCTCCTGAATGTAGTCTTGAAATGTAATGACATTTTTCAAACAAACTTGGTCCCACCTAAACTGGGTTTTTTTCATCCAGATTTCCATTTGTAATTAAATGTATAACTTTTTGCAGCTTTACTCATTTGCTTCATAATGAACCTAGGACTTGATTGTTTTTACAAAAGAATGACAGCTGATTTTTTTTTTTTAAAACTAAGTGAAGGACGTGCACCTGCAACTTCTTAATCTCATTAATGTACTCTTGTCTCTCCTGATCACCTCTCCCTTGTCTCCCCCTCCATTGTCTCTTAGGGGATGGGGGGGTGGGGCTTCCCCATGAGAGGGGGGCATATGCTAGATAGGGGGGAGGATGGACTCCCTCCCAGGGAGGGGGGGATGGAGGAGGTTGGGGTGGGGTCTCTCTCACAGTCTAGGCAGGATGGCCAGGGGACGGGGGCTGGGGGGAGGCGTGGCCTTTGGGGTCATGACGGGCCAGGGGAGATATGGTCTCAGGGGCAGGAGAGTGAGAGTGGTTAGGTGGGACAGGTGCTTAGTGCATGTCCCGCTTGCCCCCCCAGCAGACGAGTGTGTGGATCTTGGTCAGGGGGACCTCAGCCCAGTTTTGGTGCTGTTAAATGTGAGGTCAGTGGCGAATAAAGCAACAACAGTCCACGAGGTGATCATGGACTCTGCCTCCGATCTTGCGTGTATCACGGAAACCTGGCTGGACAATGAATCGGGGCCTGTCTTGGCTGATCATGTTCTGGCCGGGTATTCTGTGCAGCACCAGCCGCGGTTCGAGGGACGGGGTGGTGGTGTAGCTATGATTTTTAAAGAGGAGTGGTCTGTGAGGAGGTATCTGGTGCGGATCATAGTAGGCATTGAAGGTCTCCATCTTGTGTTCGATTTGGCAGGGGACAGCTGGGGAGTGCTGCTGGTATACCATGCACCTACCAGTACAGCAGCCTCCCTGCATGTTCTGGCGGAGGCAGTGTCGGAAGTGGTGTTGCGGTCTCTCCAACATTCACGCCGACGCTGTTCTCGGGGGAGCCAAGCTTGTGTTCATGGCCGTCATGGCAACCACGGGCCTGTCCCAGAGGGTCAACGGCCCGACACATCTTGGAGGATTTTGGACCTCATGTTCTGCACTGGCCTTGAGGTGGGTGCTCCATTAATGGGGGAGATATCAACTGTGCCCTTGTCATGGATGGAGCTTTACCTCCTACAGACCTCTCTTCTAGCATGTCTGCCCCCGGCAGGGTGCGGGACCTATTAGGATGGTCCGCCCCCAGAGGCTGATGGACCCAGTGCAGTTTCTAAGCATTCTGGGGGAGTTACCCTCTGACCTTGATGACCGTCTCATCGATGACCTCGTCAAGTTATGGAATATCTTGCTGACAGAGGCCATCGATCAAGTGGCTCCCAGGTGTCCATTGCCCAGGCGGTGGCCCCGCAGACCTCCTTGGTTCTCTGAGGAGTTGTAGATCCTGAAGCAAGAGGGACGATGGTTGGAGCGACGGTGGCATCGATCTCACACTGACGCAGACAGATTGCGACATAGAGCTAGTTTACGAGCCTATGTTGTGGTTATACGGATAGCAAAGAGGGAGTTCTTTGCTGTCCTCATAGCAGCCGCAAAATCCCATCCAGTGGAGCTGTTCTGGGTGGTGTGGGTGCTGGTCAGTCCAGCCTCCCTTAACCTGGGGGTTGAGTCATCTTCCACCTGCTGTGACCTTTTTGCGGATTATTTCACAGATAAAATAGCTCGTATTCACCAAGACCTCGATGCTGCACTTAATACAATGGAGGAGGTAGAGGGTGTAGAAGCCTCAGCTTGTCCGATTTTATGGGATCACTTTCAGTTGGTGACGCCCGCTGATGTGGTGGTGGTGCTTGGGGCTGTTCAAGCCACTTCTCGTGAATTAGGTCTGTGCCCGTCCTGGCTAGTTAAGAGCTGCCGGGAGACATTGGGGTCGGTTCTGGCCGGGGTGGTCAAAAAGTGCCAAGCTGTCTCAAAGAGACAGTGGTGTGGCCTCTGCTCAAGAAACCATCACTTGACGCTGACTCCCCTACCAGCTATCGGTCTGTCTCTAACCTAACGTTTTTAGGGAAGGTTATTGAACGGGTAGTGGCTCAGCAGCTCCAGGGGCATCTTGACTGTGTCAGTTATCTTGATCCTTTGCAGTCTGGCTTCCATCCGGGTCATGGCACTGAGACAGCACTTGTGGCCTTGGTGGATGACCTTCACCGAGAAAAGGACCGGGGTCGATCGACTCTACTGGTCCTTTTAGATCTATCGGCAGCATTTGATACCATTGACCACGAGATGTTGGTGATGTGCCTGCGGGACAATATGGGGGTGGGCAGGATCGTTCTTGAATGGTTCTGCTCATTCCTGACTGTAAGAACTCAGTGGGTGGTACTCGGTGATTATTTTTCATCTTGCCAAGACCTCTCGTGTGGGGTCCCGCAGGGTTCGGTTTTGTCCCCTCTCCTGTTCAACGTGTATATGCAGCTGCTCGGCGAGGTGATCAGAGAGTTCGGGGTGAGGTGTCATCAGTATGCGGATGACACCCAACTGTATCTCTCACTTTCGACTGACCCAGGTCAGGCTGTCTCAGTGCTTACCTGGTGTTTGGCAGCTGTGGGGGACTGGATGAGGGCTAACTGACTGCGATTGAATCCTGACAAGTCGGAGGTGATGCTAGTGGGTAGGTCGGCAGAGTTGACAGCTCCATTGATTGATGGAGTTTGCCCTCCACTGATGTCCCAGGTGCAGAATTTAGGGGTGCTCCTTGATGCGCAGCTTCACCTGGATCTCCAGGTGGAGGCTGTGGCAAGAAGTGCCTTCCGCCAGTTACATCTGGTGCGGCGGCTTCGGCCGCTGGTTTTGGTTCCGAACCTGGCCACGATCATCCATGCTTTTATTACCTCTACTGCAATGCGCTCTACGTGGGGCTACCTATGGTGACGGCTTGGAAGCTGCAGCTGGTGCAGAATGCGGCGGCCCAGCTCCTGGTGGGGTTGGGCCGCCGGGAGCATATTACACCAGTGCTCTGATCTCTGCACTGGCTTCCAATAGTCTTTCGGGCCCAATTCAAAGTGTTCGTTTTAACCTATAAAGCCTTACATGGCCTGGGCCCTGTTTATTTGCGAGAACGCCTCGCTCCCCGGGTTCTAGATCAGCCCCTGTGATCGACCGGGGGCGCCTTGCTGGAGGTCCCTTGGGTTTCCTGGTGGGCCAGCAGAATAGGGCATTCTCGGTGGCCACGCCACGCCTCTGGAATTCCCTCCCGGTGGGGGCACGTCAGGCCCTGGACCTTCCGGCCTTCCGTAGGAACTGCAAAACCTCACTGTTCCATCAGGCATTTGGCAAGGGAGAAGGGTAGGGTTGGTAGGGGTTGGGGAGGAAGGGGTGGTGGTGGTGGTGTTCGTGTTTTTTATGCTGTATGTTTTTATATTGTGTTTATATTATGTTGTTAGCTGCTCTGGGCCACCTGTGAAGGGATAGAGCAGGATATACATTTCGTAAATAAATAAATAAATTGTAAGCCCCTTAGGGAAGGGACCTGACCGTAACTATTGATTGTACAGTTCCAGGTACATCGCTGACCCTATATAAATAAATAATAATAAGTAATAATAAATGCAATCCAACTGGATGGGAGCATTCTGGTTGGCTACTGATGTAAATCAGTGGTCACCAGCAACAGAACATGAGTTCCCACAAGGAGCTTTCTTTTCCTTTTTATAAATTGTGAAATAATTTATTGCTGGTGGAAATGAGCAGCTGATAGCACTGGCTAGCCCTAGGTCTGTTAATGGCAGGTGCTAGGTGAACTTGGCAGCTAACTGCTCAGCCAATGTGCTTCAAATGCCCCCAGCTGTGCTAGTGATGGGTGTACCACAGCATTAACAGAGTCCTTTGCCTTCAGAAAGCTTTGCTAATGCACCTTCTGCCTGCCTCGCAACATCGCCTGCTCTTTCTTGGATGCATCTCGCTCCCAACTCTAGTCACTAGACACTTTTATCAGTCTGCCAGTTGTGCCATTTTGTCTGCTCGTTTAGAGAAAGGAATTTGCTGATGGCTAATGAGGAGACCATGGAACTATTTTCATTTGCCAGATAAAATTCCATTCCAGGGCTTTGATCCAGCAAGGCATAGTGCAGGGTCCAGGGTAAGGAGCAAAGGCACCTGTATGCCACATTTGTACACCTCAAATCTTAGGACTGGATCAGGGCCATTTGGCTCTCCCAAGGCACAAGGTAAAGCTGCTCTAACTTGTGTGGCTTGGTAACAATATCTTAGAGACCATTACACCTGTGGATCCCTGGAATGCAGGAGCTCTTGACCATACCACCAACATTCCCTTTGCTGTAGGCGGAGAGGGGATGGCTTAGAGACACCTACTCCAGATCCCTGCCATGCAAGGCTTCCTCAGCTTCTTTATTGCCCTGCTCAGTGCTTACAATCCAAGTAGTGCCAATGGGCTATGTCAGGACTGGGGATTTTAAAAAGGTAAATAATTCTGCTGTAACCCTTTCTGCCCTTAAGACTCCTGCCTCTCCTATGGAGCCACCTTGTAACCTCTTATGGGAACTTTACTATAAAAAGGTTCTCAAAAGAGACAGATTTGTTGTGGATGAATCAGGAGAACAATCCCTGCCAGTAACTTGGCCCCAGAACCCTGATGGCGGGTCCTGGGGCTGGAGTGGCTGTTTCTTGATGCGGTGGAATGAAGGGTCTCTCTGCGAGGAATGATGGCCCCAGACCCACGATGGTGGGTCCTGGGGCTAGAGTGGCAGCTTCTGCATCTTGGCCACAGCCCTCCGTGCCAGTAACTTGGCACCAAAACCCTGACAGCGGGTCGTGGGGCTGGAATGGCTGTTTCTTGATGCGGTGGAATGACATTGTCTCCGTGTGAGGAATGATGGCCCCAGACCCATAATGGTGGGTCCTGGGGCTAGAGTGGCAGCTTCTAGGTATTGGCCACAGCCCTGCCTGCCTGTAACTTGGCCCCAGAACCCTGACGGCGGTTCCTGGGGTTGGAGTGGCAGTTTCGTGATGAGGTGGAATGACATCGTCTCCATGTGAGGAATGATGGCCCCAGACCCATAATGGTGGGTCCTGGGGCTAGAGTGGCAGCTTCTAGGTATTGGTCAAAGCCCT
>QEPC01000081.1:2640146-2659504 GCA_003113815.1 Sphenodon punctatus
AGCGGGCATTCTCGGTGGTAGGGCCGCGGCTGTGGAACTCCCTTCCGGAGGAAGCTCGCCTGGCCCCAAGCCTTTTGATATTTCGGCGGAACTGTAAGACCTGGCTGTTTGCCCAGGCCTTTGGGAGGGAGGGGGGGGTGATTTTTAATCCCCCACCTTATATATTTATTTATGACTGTACCACGCCCTGTTTTATTGATATATTTTATTTTGTTTTTAAATGTTTTTATACTGTTTTTATTGTTGTTAACCGCCCCGAGCTGCATGGCAGGATGGGGCGGTATAGAAATCTAGAAAATAAAATAAAATAAAAATAAATAAATAAGGCGGCCGAGGCCGTCTAGTATGAGAGAGAGAGAGAGAGAGAGGCAGGGCGAGTGCCACGCATTGGGAAGGAGGGACAGCACCTCAGCAGCACAGGAGCAGTAGCCCTTGCCCAGGTTGAGGAGGAGGAGGAGGATCCCCATCCCAAGACTGCCCCTGGCATAGAATGGCGTGTGCCACTGCACCATCACTCCTTGTCCAGGGGCAGCTCGGGGAATCCCAGCAGCAGAAGGTTACCTTCAAGAAGAGCAACTGCTCCACCAACTTGGCCCCCAGTCTCAGACGGTGCAGGGAGCAAATGGCCCCCGCCACAGAGAACACCCGCTCGCTGGGGACACTGGTTGGTGGACAGGACAGGATACCCTTGACCACTTTTGACAGGGCTGGCCACACGTTGGCCTTGCTGGTCCAGTAGGCCAAGGGACCGCTGCTGGGATCAATGCATGGTTCCTCCTCCAGGTAGGTCTCCACTGCTGCTGAGGTGCCATCTTGCTCCCTCGGGTAGCTCTGGGTAGGTACCACCTGCCCCACTGCCCTCAGCCATGCTGCTTGCGCTTTTGTGCTGGGCCCAATGCTCCCCAGAGTGGCCTGCACACAGGAGGAGCTGCTGGCAGTAGGGGTCCTGCTGCTGCTGCTCATCCTGCTGCAGGTGCTGCTGCTACCACTAGGGCTGGGGGCAGGGATAGACCCAGCTGGCTGGAAGGGGTCACTGCTCCCACTCCCAGCATCCCCAGGGGCATCCTACTGCATGGCCCACTCTGCCTGCCGGACCTTTTAAAAAAAATTATTTATACATTTTATTTATTTTCAATAACTTGACAACAATTAGATCTACATTACTGATGGTCACCAAGACAAAAACAAAACAAAAACCATAAACTGAGAAAAAACTATTCCTCAATGTGGACCATTTCGGGGAAAACCCGTTACAGCGTTGGTCCATTGTCTACCATATCTGTGTAGCTTCAGGACCTGCAGCTCCTCAGAGAACCAAGGAGGTCTGCGGGGCCACCGCCTGGGTAATGGACACCTGGGAGCCACTTGATCGATGGTCACTGTTATCTTACTCATGTTTGGATTTTACTTAAACATATTGTTTCATACTTATCAGACATGTCCAGATTTTGCTGTAATAAACTCCAGATGTTGTTCCAAATAGCATAAAATTCTTCTAACTTATGCTGCAACTCTGCTTATATACGTTCCATGGTTACAGTCCACCAAAGTCTTTGCCACCATTTCGATATTGCAGGTTTCTGTTTCGACTTCCAGTTGCACACTATCGTGTGTATAGCTGCAAGATGGGGTTGCTGACAGGCCAGTTCCCTTTCCTTCGTGATCTGCATTTCAGGAAATATTCCAAGGATCACAAATTCTGGTTGCATTATGATCTGTTGCTGCGCTACCATCCCAATATATTGTCCAATTTTTATCCAAAATTCCTGTATGTTGGGACAATCCCACCAACAATTTTGCAAAGTTTCTGTTTCCGAGCATCCCTGCCAGCATTTTTTTGGATACTCTATTCATACTGTGTAGTTGGACTGGGGTGAAATACAATCGGTATGTTGCCTTAATTTGCAGTTCCCGTACAGCTAAGGACCTGGACCCTGACTGCATTACCCCCCAGATAGCCTGTTTCTTTTTTAAATCAATTACAATATTCATATCTGACTCCCACTTCTTAATATATCCCTTATCAGACTCATTGAACATTTTTTGCAGCACCCTATAAATTTGGGACAATATATGCCTCTGACCTGGATCACCATAAAGAATCGGCTCAATAGCAGTTTTTTCCCTTGTGAATCGGGGTTTATCTTGTTTAAAATTAAATTTACTTTTTATTTTTGCGTATATTAAGAACCTTGGATCAGTAATATTCTTCTGCCTAATTGAATCCAACGTCAGGATTTCCTCGCCAACAAAAAGGTGAGTTTGCTATTTTTATACCTTTTTTTCCCCACTCAGTTTTAGGTTTTTCTGGTATATCTCCTTTTTTTGCCCATGGGCCAAAAATTGGAGTAAATGGATTTTTTTCCCTATTGATTTTTGCCTTTTTTAACCTATTTCCCCAAATTTGCAATGCAATGTGCACAAACGGATGATTTTCATTTTTTGGGATCTTTATCTCAGCACTGTCTGTCAGAAAGTATTTAAATTCCTGAATTCCACAAAACTCCTTTTCCACTGCAAGCCAATCTGGGGTATCCACATTGTGATACCAGACCTTTATCCCTCTCGAAGCAGACACCCAATAGTATAAATTAAAATCTGGCATATTCATGCCTCCATACTCTTTCTCGGTATATAATATCATTCTTTTTAATCTCATTTTTTTCCTATTCCAAATTATTTGTGATATTATCTGATTTAATTTTCAAAAAAATTCTCTGGGCAGTTGAATTGGCAGTGCAAAGAAAGTGTACAGCAATTTTGGCAATACCATCATTTTAACTAAATTTGTCTTGCCAACCCATGAAACTTGGAGATTTTTCCAGTCTTCTTCCTTCCGCTTTAAATTTTCTAACAGGGGAAGAAAATTTGCTTTGTAGAAATCTTTTAGTTTTTTTGTCACTTTTATTCCTAAATATATATATTCTGTTTTTTCTATCAAGAATGGAGTAGAGCTCCTCAGCTCTGTTCTATTGAGCCTTTTTATTCATTAAACAGTAGCATCTTAGATTTTTCTATGTTTACTTTATATCCGGAGACTTTTCGGAATAATTTTATAATTTCATTTAGGGCCGGCACTGACTGTGGCAATTCTGTCAGACTGACCAACAAGTCATCTGCATACATCGCTAATTTATATTCTTTCCCTTGAACCTTTATCCCCTGTATTTGCTTTGAGATCCTTATCATTATAGCAAGTGGTTGAATAGCTAAATTAAACAACAACTGAGACATGGGACAACCCTGTCTAGTGCCACGTTTCAGCCTAACTTCCTTAGACATTTCTCCATCAATGATTATTCTGGCAACCGGAGATTTATATATTAATTTAATCCAATCAACGAAAGCCCCACTCATACCCATTCTCTCCATTGTTGCAAATAGATATCTATGCTGCACCATGTCAAAAGCTTTTTCAGCATCAAGCGATATTATTGCTGCCGTGATATTTTTTTGTTTAACATGGTGCATCACGTTTATAATTTTCCTGGCATTATCTATTCCCAGTTTCCCCAGAATAAATCCAGTCTGATCATGTGAGATCAAGCTAGGTATAATATCCATCAATCTATCAGCTAGGATTTTGGTGAAAATTTTTGCATCCACATTTATCAATGAGATAGGCCTATATCTACTACATAGCTCTAGATTCTTCCCTGGTTTGGGGCATAGGGCAATATTTGCCTCATAAAATGTTTTCGGTATGGTTTGCAGTGGGAGGAAAGAGTTATAACACTTTGTAAGCATAGGGGCAACTTGCATTGTAAATGTTTTATAGAACTCGGCCGGATAGCCATCCGGGCCTGCAGCTTTATTTCCGGGTAGCTGTTTAATGACCTTCTTAACTTCTTCTACTGTTATGGGTTGGTTAAGATACCCTTTCTGGTCTGTTGTCACTCGTGGCAATATAACTAGCTTTAATACCCTATGTATCTCCTCTTCTGGAGGATCTTCGGCACCATACAGAGATTCATAGAATTCCTCAAAACGTTGCACCTTTTCCTGACCCTTTAATATATCTGATTCCTGTGATTTTCTTATATATGGAATATTTGTTTTTTGCCTTCTCTTTTTTGTAAGCCATGCCAATACTTTATCCACCTTATTGGCCTTCTCATAATAAAAAGCCTTTGTGTACCTGATTTTAGTAACTATTGTCTCAGTTTCTAATGAGTTTATCTGCCTGTTACGGATAGCAATTTTCTCAGCATTAATTTTAGGTTGTTTAGCAAGCTGTCGAAGCTGGAGGTACACTTCACTAATACTTTTCTGCTTTTCTTTTTTTAGGTGTGACTCCATGGAAATAAATTGCCCCCAAAGAACAACTTTAGCTGCCTCCCACAATGTCTGGGGTGATGTTTCTGGCAGGTCATTAAATTGAATATATTCTTGAAGTGCCCTTTGAATTTCCTCCTGTATCCATTTATTTTTAAAATAAATTTTTTTTATCCCCCTACTTTGTGTTACCTTATTCTTTTTTGCATTACAGTTGAATTCTGCCACCACTGCATTGTGGTCAGAAAACAAGACTATCTGCATATAGGAGTTGCCACACTCGGAGACCAGATCTTTACTGATTAGAATATGGTCAATCTTTGAGGCTGTTGCAAGAGGGTTTGAATAGAATGTAAATTCCTGTTTGGTGGGATACAGACCTCTCCAAACGTCCCTCCAATTACACTTTCTATTTTTTTAACAACTTGTTCCTGCCTCCTAGTAATTGGTTTCTTATTAAACTTGTCCAATGAAGTTAGCGGGCAGTTCAAATCTCCACATATCATCACCCTGCCCTGGGCTTTCTGTGAGATCAGGGAAATTGTGTCCACCAGGAACTCCTCTGTGTTATAGTTAGGGGCATATAGATTGGCCACTGTACATTGTTCCCCTTGAACTTGTCCTTCTATTATTAAAAGTCTCCCCTTCTCATCTTTATGTACATTATGAATTTGTGGCTTTAATTCTTTATGGATACCCACTACCACCCCAGCCTTCTTTTTTTCTCCATTGGAATATTTGTAAATCAAAAATTATCCCTTCTTATTAAATGAGTTTCTTGCAAAGCAAAAATATGTGGGTGCGACTTTTTAACAAACTGCCAGAACTTCTTCCTCTTAATTGGATTATTCAGTCCACACACATTCAAAGATAATATTTTTTAATTAGCCATTATCCCTTGTTATACCACTTCAGATCTGCTCCTCAACAGTCATACCACCCTTTCTTCGCTCTATTAAGAAAACCTTCTCTATTCCTATTTTATTCATTACAGAAGCCTCCTCCTTATGTTATGTCTCCATTTCATACTTTTTACCCTGTTGGACATATCTAATAAATTATTTCCATACATTACACAACAGATTTTGTTCTTAAAACCTTACTCACTTTCTATATCTTAACAATTATAGGGTGATTTGGCCCCGTACCAAAGCCACCGGCTTCGTTCCCCGCCGGGGTCACCCCGTCACGCCATAACAGACGTGCCGGGGGGATCCCGGCGGGGAAAGTGGGAGGGGCCGGGGCCGCGCGGCGCAACGTGCGGCCGCACGGCCCCGCCCCCTCCACGCACCCCGCCGCCCGCCCTCCGAGGAGACGGGCGGGCGGCGGGGCCAATGCGGCCGCCGCGTCTGGCCGATCGTGCCACGGCCCGGGATCCCGCCGGGGATCCCGGNNNGGGACCTTCCCCCGGCTAGCCCGGGAAGCGTGGTTCAAACGGACCCCATGTGGGGATTCACCGTGGCGAACATCTGGCGCCCCGCAAACAGATGTTCGAGACACGGTGACCACAGGTGGGTATTCACCGTGGTTCACCGTGATCTCATAACGTCTGAAGACACCCATACTCTCTCCCTCTATAACTGGGGAGAGGAACACACAGTACAACAAACCAATATATATCACCCAAAAGTGATAATCCAAGTCAATATTGTACTATGCTGAATCTTTCAGCCTTAGGGGCCCCCTAAATAGGAGAAACATTATTGTCAGCTTTTGTATCCTGCGAGTCCCGTGATTTTGTTGCAAACAAGGATATCTTTTCTTTTGCCCAGTTCTTGTATTCATGGCTGTGACAGGAGGAAATTGATCTTTTAATTCTGGGTTCTGACTGGTTCTTCCACACTTAGCCTTTGAGGACTGTGCCTTAAATTCATTTCAATGTAGTATTCCAGTTCAGATTCCTCATTAAAGAATCTTCGTTTGCCTCTGTCAATAAAAGAAAGTTTTGCGGGGTATATAATCTGGGCTTTCAGCCCCATATTTTTTAACTTCTGAACTTGTTTGCCCCATGCCTTTCTTCTCTGCACTGTGTCATAGACTAGGTCAGCAAATATAGATACCTTGGAACCTTCAAACTGCATAACTTCTTTACTTCTTCCAGCTCTGAGAATGGCATCTTTGTCCTGAAATCTGAGAAATGTTACTATTATAGCTCTTGGGGGAGCCGGATCCTTAGGTCTTGGCCTGAGGGAGCGATGAGCTCTTTCTATCTCTGCATCATGGAGGTATTTGTGGTCTGACATAGGTTAATGTGAATATTCGTTTGCAGATAAGTAAGAGCATAAACTCAACAAACTCAAAATGGTTATATACACTTGAAGGTATAGGGGAGATGTGTTAGTTGATGTTCCCATTGAAATTTGGGAGATGTATTTTTTTCTCTCGATATTATGTTAACGATGTCATTTTATTTGTTGGCCATGGCGAAAGCTTGAGCTTAATAAAACTTATGATGATGATGACATCATGGAGGTCAGACTGTTCAGCAAAGACTGCCTTCAGCACTGTTAGGACCAGCTCTCTCACCTCCCCCCCCACCTTCCATTCCCTCCGGTGTTCCCAAGAATCTCAGATTATTTTGCCGTGACCTATTTTCAAGGTCTTCCAATTTCTCTTTAACGCTGTGCACCGCGTCTTCCAGCTGCACTATTCTAATTTCCTGCAAGTTTTCCCTGTCGTCTTGTTCACTGATTCTTAGCTCCGCCTCAGCCATTCTTTTTCTTTATCCCCTCCATTTGACTCTTGATTTCTGACAAGCTTGTCTTTATTATGGATCTTCTTTAATTGATCTTAACATATTAATTACCTGTTCCGATGCCTCCGGTTCTCCTTGCGTTTCTTGTCCCGCTCTGTCCGCCATTTTGTGCATGCCACTTTCAGTTCTTCTTGTACTGCGTCGCGGAGGATAAAATGTATCAATTGTCTTGCCAGAGTTCTTTTTCTTTTCCTTGTTCATCTACTTGAAATATCAGGTACTTTTAAGGGGTTTTTCTTTTCATTTGGGCTCACTTTTCTTGATCATCAATCATGGGGTCGCAGGAGCTTTCGCCGCACATGTCATTTCAGCTGCGCATGCCCAATCCCACCCCACCCCACCCTCGCCAGACCTTCTGCACCAGCGTATCCTTCCAGAGGCCATAGACCACTGTCTCACGTGCCATGCTGCCCTTGATCTTGGGGTACAGCATGGTTGCCAGGACATATTCCTCCCGGCGCAGGAGCTCATCAAAGCGCGCACTCAGCCCCGCCTTCACCTTCCATGCCAGGTCAAGCGCCTCATTGGAGAGCTTCCTGCCCGGAGGGCCACAATCCCGCCCCCTGATAATCTCATCCAGGCTCCTCTTGAGACTATGCACGAGTGGGGTCACCTGGCTGAGGGTGGCGGTGGAGCTGCTCACGGTCTCCATCATGGCCAAGAATGGTCTCAGGACGAAGATCATTTGAGCAATCATCTCCCATTCCTCCCTGTTGTACCCTGGAGGTGCCTCGATGTCTGTCTCCAGTTCCACTTGATGCAGGGCGGCTTTCTGCTCAAGAAGCCGCTCGAGCATCAGGAAGGTGGAATTTCACCTGATGGAGACATCCTGGATGAATGTGTGCACTGGGGACCCTTGCTCGGCCTGCTTCTCCCGGAGGAGCTCGCTGCCTTTCACACTGCGGTTGAAGAACCCCACCAGCTTCCTCCCCTGGTCAACGAGGGAGCTAAGGGTGCCTGGCCCAATTCCCTTCTCCCCCAAGCCCAGAGTGTCCTTCACCATGAGATGGAGGGTGTGTGCAGCGCAAGGGATGTTTGTGAAGCCCCCGTCATGGACTGCCTTGAGTACACCCCTTGGTGAAGGCCACGCCTGGCATGACCCACTCACTCACCATGGTGGCCAGGGCTGCCTCGAGGTTTCATGAGGTGTGGGAGCTGTCCATGACTTGTGCCTGAAGCAGGGCCCACCTGTACCCTGCTTCAGGACCCCTCCTGCAACTGCCAAGTGCTGCCTCTGGGTCCTGCCACCAGTGTGCAGTCACTGCCAGGTAGGCGTGCTGGGCATTTCTGGCAGACCACATGTCAGTGGTGAAGTGGACCGTGGCCCCCCCAGCCCCTGCCAGCTGCTCCCTCACCCGCTTCTTCAAACCCTGTAGAGCTGTGGCACCACAGTCCGACTCAGGGTGGAGCGGGAAGGCAGCTTAAAGTTGGGGGCCAGGAACCCAAACAGCTGGTAGAAGCCCTTGTCCTCCACAATTGACAAGCGCTGCCCATCCAGGGCAATCATCTTGGCCAACAGGCGCTTTGCTTTATCTTGGAAGCCAGTGCCACGGTGCCCTGCCGATGGCCTTGACAGATCCTCCCACCCCAGCTCCTCCATGGTGGACTTACAGCGCTGCTGGGAAGGCTTCTGCTACTGTTCTGCCCCCCTAGAAGGAGGAATACTGCTCCTGCTGCTAGAGGCAGCGGTTGGTGCTGGTGTAGGACGCTTGCCCACTGAAGGAGCCAGGCGCCTGGCCGTTGCAGTCGGAAACCCGCTTTCATCCACTTCCCCTGCCTTCCCACTGAGCATCAGAGCACTGTGGCATGACTTTAGGTGCCTTGCCATTGCCGTTGTCCCCAGGTTGCTGAGCACCTGCCCACGCTTTACCACCTTTTTACACACAGTGCACTGCACCTCTTGGGGATCATCTGCCCGCACCTACTTGAAATGATCCCAGACTGAGGATTCCCCACCCCACCCCTCCTGCCTTCTGGCCTGCCCCGGGTGACGCACTGCTGCCAGCGCTGCTGGGAGGGGGAGAACTTGGTGGCTCTGGTGACATAGCTCTGGGAGGAGGCTCAGCCATCTCCTCAGCTGCAGACATCTCCTCTGCGGTACTAGTGTCTGCCTTCAACTCACTGTCCACGATCACGGTGATGTCCCATGAAGGGGAATACTGGAACCCTGAGGCTAGACTGCCCATGCCCACCATGCTGCTGGCACTCTCCCTGTGCCCCCCTCTGTAGCTGCTAGTGCTGCTGCTGCTGCTACTCCTCTCCCTACTGACATTGCCCAGGGATCGGGCCCTGCCTCTAGCAGCTGGGGTGGGATCCACCAGCTCTGGACTGCTGGGGATCACCTCAACAGTGGGGGACATTGGTGGCCCTGTAGGAACATCGGAAGCAGCACCAGCACCTACTCCAGCACCAGCAGAGACAGACGCTGCCTCATGTACTGCAGGCCTTCCAGTTCCCTGTGTGGCAGTGGAGGAGGGCACTGCCAGGAGGCAATGCTAAGACAATGAAGCCTGGGGCCCTAAAGCAAGCCTTCTGAGTTTGGGGCGTGATGATGTGCTCGGGCTACTGCTTCTGCCTGCTGCCACTCCCCTGGTACGGCCCCTGCCTCCTCTGTGACATGCCCCATTGCCTCCCCTACGGGCAGCAGACTGGCCTCTCCTTCCCTTCCCAAATAATGTTTTTATATGGTTTTTTTCCATTGTTTTTTATTGTTTTATTTAATATTTTATCTAATATTATATATATATATATATATATATATATATATATATATATATATATATATATACACACTAAATTTAACAGCTATTAACTATTCTAAAACCTATTGAACTAAATGGAATATCCTAATAATTAACTACAAAGGCCTTGTCCTAAAAACACACTGTATCTCTATCTATCTCTATAACTAAGTTAACTACTATGTATATCTATCTAGTAACTATCTATCTATATATACAATATTACACAGGGGGAAACACAAAGAACACAGGGAGGGGTACAAAACTGAAATGAAAATCAATCTAATAATATTCCTACTCTAAATAAATCCAAAACTTAAAACAGGGGAAGGGAATCAGGGATGGAATAAGAGGGAGAGGGAAAAGGATTCAATGGAGGGGGGAGGGAGGAAGGAAGATTGAACACAGGGAACACAGGGAGGGGTAAAAACAAAAAATAACACCTAAATCTATCTAATATAATCTAAATAAATGATAATATGGAGGTAAATGGGTTGGATGGGTGAAATAGGAGGAGGATGGCAATGGATTAGGAATAGGAAGGAACAAAAACTGCTGGGAGAGAGGGAGCCTTCTGAAACGCCTGCTGTTCAGGAACAGTGACTAGCTCAGAAGGTGTTGGGAAGGGGGGAGGCAATCAGTTTTGTTTCTTGCTGCGCCCGCCTCACCGCAAGCCCCATTGGCTCCGTGCAGCCTAGCCCGTGGCCAATCGCAGACTGCGAAGCCAGTGGTCTGAGGCGAAAAGGGATGGTGATTGGGCAGGCTGGCTGCTACTCCAAGCCTCTCCACCCCTGGTGCCTGGAAGTCTGCTCCTCAGCTGACTCCCCCTCCCTGTCACGGTTTGCCTTCCAGTCACACGTTTTTGACACCCGAACTGACTGAACTGTTCGGTCATTTCAACGTTCGGAATTGAGTTTGGTTTGGTCAGTTCGTGTTCGGATTCGTGTTCGGTTGTCTGAACAGGCCGTGTTCGGACCGAACTCTCAACTTCCTAACCGCGTTCGCCCATCCCGAGAAAGGTGTTCTTTAATATAAAACTCTTTTCAGGATTTCTAGATATTATTTACCGTATATTTCTTATTCCTCTCTTCTTGAGATCATTTATAGACTGCGTGATTTCTAAATGTATTATTGGGTCTGGGTTTTTGTCCAATTCCAGGAAAACCTAAAGAATTGCATTCTTTATCAAATAGCATGCTTCCTTTTTGCCTTTTGCTTTAATAAAATACTACTTTACTTTCTGTAAACGTCTTGTCTGAGTGGTCAATTCCTGAGTGACAGGTGGGACACCCACAGAGGAACCTAGCGTTTAACCCATGACCGATCTGTTTAATCAGTTTACTGAAGCAACAAAATACAGCCAAGTCTTTCATTCTGCTTGTGTATTCCAGTACAAGGCTTCCTGGGAAAGTACTATGAGTAGCAGTAATTAGAAACTTAACTCACAGGTTTATTCAGTACTTCCCATCATGTGTCTCTCTAGGTTCCTTCCTAAACCAGGGCTTGGACCCACAGGGGATGCCCCCTGTGCAGTACTGTGAAATGATGGAGCTCTGAATGAGGTGTGGCTTCATCAGAAAAGGATGGAGAGTCTTTTTGCCCTGCCCTTTTTGGTGTGATCTCATCCCTTACAGAGCATTGTGATGCTGTAGCACTCCAAAGAGGTGGCGCCTCAGCAACGTTGGGAGGAAATGCTCCCTCCATTCCTTCGCCTGCCAGAGTCCATAGGCTCAACACCACTGGCTCCAACTTGGCTGCCGCCACCACTCTGCTATTGCTCTGGCAGGGCCCTGGATCTCTCCAGCAGAAGCAACGAGGAGGGTGAGTTGGTTCTGCTGGTGAGGTCTGGGGCTCTGGCTCAAACATTCAGGACCGCCAGCCCCCTTAACCAATAGTTGGCAACACAGCTGCTTCCAGTTGCTGTTTCAAGGCAGAAGTTTCACAATTACCCTGTGGATGCTGTGACAGACAGTAGTATAAGTGGACTCAAAAAAGATTAGATAAATTCATGGAAAATAGGTCCATCAGCGGCTATTAACCAAGATGGGCAGGGAGTGCAAACTATGGCTGCAGGAAGCCAGGAGTGAATGATTCACTCTATACATTCAGGGCTCAGTGTATTCTGCAGTCCCCACCCCCCGAGTTCTGCAACCAGGAAAGCCAAATTCTGTGATCAGAAAATCCAGATTCTGCAAGCAAAATAAAATATGTACATTAACTGAATTCTGAAAATTATGCAAGTTTTGAACCCAAAGGAATTTTGCAGTAGTATGATCCATCAATTCTGAACATTTTTTATGTTTTAAAAACCCCAAACCCATACAAAAGAAACCCCTCACAAATTACCACATGGATCTCTCAGTGGGGGTGTGTGTCTGTGTGTGTGTCTGTGTGCTTCTTCTCTTCAACTTTTATGGCATGGGGCTTCATTTCCCAGAATATATACCAGTCACTAATAGTGCCAACAGCCCATTGACCAGATCTCAGTGCTGGCATCCATTGGCTAGCTCAATCACCCTACGCAGGCTGTAACGCTGCGCTGGCAGAGGCAGTTTCTGCAACAGTTTGGCAAAATGATGCAAAAATGGCTGTGATCACAGCAGCAGAGTTCATGGCTGCCCACATATATTTCCTGGTTTTGTATGCTTGTCTAGAAGTATCTGGTGCTGGCCACTGTTGGAGACAGAATACTGGTCAGGTGTCCATTGGTCTCACTTTGTATGGCGATTCTTATGATAGAGAGGGAGATCCCATTGCCAATACAGAATTTATAGTGAGCCCCCTGAAAGTATGACTATATGATTCATATTCTGAGCAGTGCACAAAGTTTTAGCTGTGCAGGTGCCATAAATCTTAATGAGAGCTGGGCAACTTAATCCTACTGCTCTGCTCTGAAGATGTTTAATTTACCCAACCAAGAAGTTGGTAACCCTATCCAAGCTTTTTTTGTAAAGCCCCATGTTCATAATGAAAGATAGGATTGGTTTCAGGTCCCATTTCTGAGAAGCTGACTACATTTTGTGGACTCTTTGATCTCGACTAGGAGAAATCAGCATGGTCTTGTCCTTGAACGCTGTGGCAGATAGGGGGGACCCTGGCAGATCGCACAGTGGGGGAGCATGGACCCCAGCAGCAAGACAGGGAAGGCAGTGGTGGGGCATATTGGGCCCAGGAACAGAGAGCGTCAGGCTGCCCGGCAGGCAGCACCCTAAGCCACAACCAGAGCAACACCGGACTAAAAATCCCAAGAGCCCATAGGGCCCTGGGAGCGCCAGTTGCTGATGTCATTAGTGGCCGCCCAGCACAGACAAGGCCAGCGGGGCTATTTAAGTGCTAGGGCAGCAGAGAGCAGACTGGAGGGTGAGGGAGAGACCAGATCTGCTTCCCCCTAGCAGGACTCAAGCACAGAAGATGGCCGGGACTCAAGTAACGAGTCAGGGCTGGCTAGACTGGGCTCACCAGGCCCATCCCCTCTAGCAGGAGGGACTGACTTAGGGCAGGGGAAGGGACAGGGGCTGAAGGTGGGAGGAAGGAAGGAAGGAGCTCTTCCCCCTCCCCAAAGCCCATTCCCCACAGGAAAATGTGACCCCACTCACTGGGAAACCCAAGGTTGGGGTACACCCAGGGCAAGGGTCATGACAAACCCCTTTTAAAGGGGCCTCGTATTCAGGCTCAAATTTTGCCCTCCACAGTTAACGTGTGCAGACAGAATTAGAAACGTTTTAGAAAAAATTTGCTCTGGTGACCTTCTTGATAACAGTCTAGAATTAATGCTGAGAAAACTGGGGATGTTACTATTGACGGAATGGAATACTGTTTGGGAAGATGATTCCCAGGAAACACTAGGGCCACCTTTAGACATGCCCCCCCCCTGCGCATATTTGGGCTGAGCATTCCCCCCACAGCCCAAATTTGCTTGGGGGGGGGGATGTCTGAAAATGGCCTATGTCGTGGGGCAGGGAACCTCTTCTCTCCGGTGGGCCACTTTGAAAATTAGTAACTGCTCCAGGGGATGGTAGGAGTTGGGACATGGAAACAGAAGTGCTTAAGACTTCTATTCAGGATAGGGGAAGGCTCAGCTCATGGTTCTATATGCCAGAGGTGGGCAAATGAAGACTCAGGAGCTGCATGCAGCTTTTGGGCACTTGTACTGCGGCTCTTGCCAGAAGTGGCTTCCTGGGGATGCGTGCAAATGGCTCCCTCAAAAACAAGAGAAGCTGAGCTGCCATTTTGACTGCCACTGGAGCCTGACGGTGGCTGTGAGAGCAGGGGGTGGCATGCCATGTACCACTATTGCTATTGTCTAAACCCATCAAACTGTCTGGGAGCCAGAGTTTTTATGTGAGAAGGGAGTGGGGGGGAGCGGTGCTTCCCTGGGCTTGCGGAATGCCACGATTGAGGTAACGCGCCTTGTGACTCTCAGTGCTATGATCATTTTGGTATGCAGCTCTTGGACTTGGGAACTTTGCCAAACGCAGTTCTATGTCATGGATTTGAGCCTGCACCTGTAAAAAAAGGCAACCCAGCGAGTCTAGGGTGCCTGACTTGACCCGGACGTGTTCGAGCACTGATTGATACCTGGTACCTGATGTCACGGAATGCCTATTTCCCCAACTTTCTGGGACATTAATCCCAAGCCCCACTTGGCTCCTGTCCACAGCTGCACTCCCCGGCTGACTCCTGTTCCTCGTTGCTCCTCCCGGCTGCCAAGCCCTGCAGAGCTTCTAGCTGGAAAATAAATGAGTGCATAGTGTTCCATAGTTCCCCCAGTGGTTGTGTACATGGGTCGTGCATGCAATGCCTTCAGTCAGACAGACGGGCACGCCGGGAGAAGCTTCCTTGCTTCTCCCCCTGCTCAGAAAAGCAGAGTGGAAGAACCTGGCTCAGCTGAGCAGTGGCTGGGAGGAGCAACCGGGCGGGTGAGTCAGCTGGGGAGCGGGCAGGAGCCAAACAGGGATTGGGATTGACACTTCAGAAAGTCCTGGAAAATCCAGGAAAGTGCACTTCACAGCTGGATTTATATATATATATTTTTTTGGGGGGGGAGCAATCTGGGTACCCAGTGGGTCCTGAGTAACCTGTTGGATGCCCAATGAGGTGTTTAAAAATGTGGGTATTGCCCGCAAGTACTGATTGCAGTACTTGCTTCGCCCCATCATGGATCCATCCCCCATCCTTGAATGCATTCCCTGATCTCTGCGTCCTTCCCCTGAACTCACTCTTTTAGTGTTTGATGGTACGAGCTGGATCCATGGACCAGATCTAGGAACTGGAAAGAGGCCAAATAAAAATCAGCTGCAGGCATGATTTGGCCCTAAGTCCTACACTCATGTTCTCGCTACATTATATAGAGTTTCTTTATACAAATGCGTGCCATCAATTTTCAAGAGCAATCAGTTTTTGCAGATTTGTTTTTTTGTGTTCAATTTGCATAGCTCAAAAGGGGCCTGATTTCCAGCTGGATCAGGTCTTCTCACAGCTTCTCATGAGTGAGGGGGAGCCAAATCTGGCCTGACATTTCTGGGTGCCTCAAGGCAGCCTTTTCCAATAGGAAGCAATCTAGTAAGGGTGATCTCCTGGAAAGGCCACAGTGTATTGGGCTGGTTTGTTTCTATTGCAATCCAGGATGAAAATGGTGCTGTTCTTTCTCAGTGATGTCAGTGCAGTCATATGACAGGTGCACACTGAATTGTTTGTTGCAAGGCTCCCTTGCCACCCTCAATGAGAGAAGGCTTTTTGTTGTGGTTAAGCAAAACATTGTTTTTCCTTTTGGAGGTGTGGAGGGAGATTGCTCATGTTTTCATTTCTGTTTATTGTAATAAATTTTCTCGTAATACGTGGTGGCTGTAAGACAGGGATAGAGAACGTTCGACTCATGAGCCAAATATAGCCCCATCTCCATTTAAATCTGTCCTAGCGTGGCCCCTTCATGACTGCTATTGATGTGGCCTATGCCAGGCGAGCCCTGGCTCTGGGCAGTATATCAGAGGGTGGGGAGTATGATACGGTTTTACAAAAATAGGAATTCCCATAGAAATCTTGGTTCCTAATACAGGGTGAAAACAGCTGTCTCTTATACACATCTAGATGTGTATAAGAGACAGGAGGTAATCCTGACGCAACACCCCATTTCTTGCACTCCATTTCCCCTGTTCTTCCTTGTCACTCATCGGCTGGTACACAGATTCCAATCCTTTACAAATCTGCAATCCAATTGCAGATTGGTCAAAGTAAAGGGAACAACATACAACAACAATTCTGATTGGAGACATCAGAATGGCGGTGGGGGAGGTTTAGGGGTGGGCAATTCGCATAGTGATTGGCTCAGTAGTGCAGAAACAACAAACCTGGAAGTCAAACAGTACCCTTGGCAATGTAGTAAAAGGCAAATGAATGGTATGTGGTATACAGAAAATGGTAAGCGGAAGGTCAGTAATGGGGCAGAATGTTGCACTATTGCGAGAATTGAGAAATTGCATCTGTATTGGGAAATGGGAAACTGATCCCATTTCTTGAGATGGCAAAATTACTCACAAGTAAGTAATTAGCTGCTCATCTCAGTCCTAGGGGGAGGTCTCTCAGTGCTTCCTATTAGTGTGCAAGTTTCAGTCTCTCCCCAGCTTGGAAGATGTTGGGACAGGTTTGCATGGCAGGTAGACAGGGAGGAACTGCTGCTTCCTGCTACAGCCGATTGTTGGGAACACTGGAGTCCCTAGCATTGTCTTTGGCCCTCTAGCCAATTATAAGGATATAAGGAGTTGCCTAACTGAGTCAGACCAATGGTCCATTTTATCCCAGTATTGTCATAACCTGACACCGCAGCAGGGTTTCAAATCCGACTCTCCTGGGTTTCCGGTAGAGGTCTCCCCAGGTAGGCTACCCAAGACCCTCCACTCCCCAGCAGAGGCCCACCCAGGCGTGCTACCCAAGATCCTGAATCGGAGATGCCAGGGACTGAACTTTGGACCTTATACATGCAAAGCATGCACTCTACCACCTGGCCCACAGCCTACCCCATTGATTGTCATTGTAGCCCACAGAGTATAAAAGGGTTTTCCACCCCTGGTGCAAGTGCTGGTGAAAAGTGACTCATCTAAAGTGGGTTTGCCCCAAATTCCTAAAAGTGCCAATAGTTTGTAGATCGGGTTTCAGTTAGGGATGAAATCTATGGGGCTGTCATAGTCTGATGAGAAATTCAAGTAATCCTTTTATTAAGGCATGATCCACAAATCATTTACTCCAGAATAGTGGGCTTCAGTGGGGGTACTGCAGAGTAAGTGGTTTGGTCAGAGTGGTTTGGGTATTCAGCCTTGGTGAATCTGCAAATTTGAATTCAGACTGTGGCAAATGTTTGCCTGAAGCTCAGCCCCGTCTAATTCGATTACTTTGCTTGTTTAATGAAGTTGAAATTCAACTTTGATTAGTTCAATTTGACTTTGCTTGGTCCATTTAAAATCTAACAAATTGCAGTAACAGCTTAACTTCATTAAATGGTTGAAACGGACACTTTGTTTTCATTGTTGTAATTTTTTTTAAAAAGGGACACTACCAACTTGTTACATCCCGCTGGCTGTGGTTTAGCTTCCCATTGTAACACCCAAAATGATTGTAAATGACAGAGACTAGTGAAAACTCTAGTATGGTTTGTTAAATTTGCACTCGCATTTGTGAATTCATCCAAATCAGTAAGTATTCAGTTTGCTTTGAATATTCATTTGAGCCCTCATTGTGATGTATCCTGGAGATACTAGGGGTGGGACATGGGGCCTTTTTTCAGTTTTTGTTTTTGTTTCTGTTTCAGATCGCGAAATTTCGGTTCATTTTTGGTTTCGGTTTTCAGTTCTGTTTCTTTCCTAATTGAAGTCAGTGGGAAATTTGTTCCCACTGACTTCAGTGGGAATTTTTCCCCATTGACATCAATGGGAAAAGTTCCCTTTGACTTCAATGAGAAGGGGAACTGGACCAATAGGGAACCAAACCAGTTCTGGTACAAAAAACAAAACAGAACCCTGTCCCTAACCCCCATGAACCCCCATCCCCTGGGACAGGGGTTCCAACCTCCCCCATTCTCCGGGGCCCACTACCAGCTGTGGAGGGTAAGGATCTGTATCCCTAACACTGCCACCGCTGGGCCTTATTATTATTATTATTATTTTATTAAGCATTTATATAGCGCCAGCAATGTACCTGGCACTTTACAAAGTAATGGAATAGACACGGTCCCTGCTCTAGGGCTTACAATCTGAGAGACCCGGGGTGGGATGGCTGCCTAACATGTACTTACTGGTCTGGACCTCAGAGGATGGGGGTGAGGATCTACTCTGCACTTCTCCAAGGATCCAAACCTTATATAGGGCAACAAGATCGTCTTCATTCAGTTCACATTCCCTGTATCCTGAATCACTTGTTCTACCATTAATCTCTCCCATGTGATCTAGGCACTCCTGGTGGCCCCGTGAGTATCTTCTCACTGTCATCAGGGCAGTGATGAGAAAAAATGTCAGGGAAGGTCCAGTCTCTTAGTGACTGCTCTACTTCTGGCAGTGCACAAATGTCCAGAAAAGTCGCAATCTTGTTTGCATCCCACTCTCTCACCTCATCCATGGATCATATTGGATCTTTTACTCCACCCGTTGAGCAATGAGGGGCTTTGCTGGTCCCCCTGTCCAGGGAATGCAGTATTGGTGGGTGGATTAGTAGACAGAGAGCGACTGCGATTGCGCAGTGGTAGTAACAGTGCTGGTTGTTGCCTGGCTGTTGGTTTGATCCATGCCCCCAGTGATGGTAATCCTCCACAAGGGATGTTACAAACAAGGACGTAGCTAGGTTGGAATGGGCCCAGGTGTAAGAAATTGACTCTCCCCCCCCCCCAAATCACGAGAGCATTGACACTCTCCCCTCTGCTCCAACCACCTCCGGTCCGTGGAGTTGCTGTTCTGACTCCAGAGACACTCCTAACACCGTGGCACCTCTCCCTCCCTCCCTCCCCTTGCTGCGCCTGAGCCCTGGACGCCGCAGCTGTGCTGCCTACCTTGTGCTGCTGCCACCAGTACTTGTTCTGTCCCCTGTGCCACCCACTGCAAAAGCTTCCGCTCAGTTCAGTCTCTGCCCAGCCGCACCACAACAGGACAGAATTTGTGCCCCCCTCCCAGCTTGGGCCCTGTGTCCCCCCCTGCCCCCCACTACTACTAGCATGGGCCCCAGGACAAATGTCCCTCCTGTTCCTGTGATAGCTACGTCCCTGGTTACGGAAAATGCAAAGGCTGGGAAAAAGCAAGCACTGGGCACTTACTACCAATGAGGAAGAGCTGGGAGAAAACGTTTGAAAATGGCACAGTTGGTCTTTAAGGCGGATGTTATGTACACGCAAAAGTGAAAGCGAGAGTGGGCATACCGGCATTATCGGATTCAACCCGGTAATCCGGCCCGGTTACCAGATTCCGGGTACCGGATTTTTTTTTACATTGTGGCCATTTAAATGAATGGCCGCAATGTAAAAACCCCACCAAAAACCCGCGTTTCCCTCCCCGAGTCCAGGCTGCGTGGGTGGAAGGGGGGACACCCCCCACCCACCCTGCCCAGCCTGG
>QEPC01000081.1:2679090-2690388 GCA_003113815.1 Sphenodon punctatus
GTGTGTACGCGCTCCCGTGCTACCCCCACCTCCACCCATTACCCATGCACAGAGCAACAGGCGCCAATGGTGGATGCTCCACGGGTAGAGGTGGGTGGGCATTCATGTAACGTGCCGTCCACCCACCCACTGCCCACCCACCATGGCCTCCACCTATCCCCCCCTGCACCGCCGGCCCATTTGAAAAGGGCCATTGAGTAACTGTGCTCTGTAGGGACATCTGTCTGGAATGCCTGGGAACAGGTACAGGCTTAATTAATGAGCATAGATCTACTAACTCTCCTCTCTGCCCAAAGGCATGCCTATCCCAGCCTCCATATTTCCACAGCAATTCCTGAGTTTTGGGGGGCTCATACCTCCAGACAACATCCGGACAGAGGCTTCAGAACTTTAGTCTGAACTAGGGCTGCCACCTTTGCAAAGGAACACTTATGAAAAATACATGTTGCAGGCGCTGCATTAGCACCTAAGGCCATGAAGTCCCATTCTGGCCCCAAAAGGTTGGTCTCGGTGTGTATGTTGAAGGCATATTTGGAAATTACTCTAAGCCCTGTGGTGCAGATAGGCACTAAGGAGTCTGTCTAAGGAAGAGCATTTATGGAGGAAGAAGAGAAGGAAAGGTTCATATAATGGATCTGGTCTGCAAATCTAGTCCCTACTTTCAAGTTCTCACCCTCATCTCCACTCCCTTTTCTTCCCTGAGTATGTTCCTTTGGAGCTAAGGGTAGGGTTTGGTTCCTGGACCAGATTTGGAAAGGGGCTAAATAAAAATAGCCACAGTACATGTTTACTTCATGGGCCAAGGGTTCACCATCCCTGCTCTAGGATTGACAAAACACATGTATTAAAGTTGGGAATGCCATGAATAAAGTTTTCCCAGCAATGGGCTCAGGGCCCTGGAAGAAGGTATGCAGTTTCAGCCTTTGCTGTTTAGAAGTCTCACTGCAAGACTCCTCTCTTTCCATGCAGCTTCTCCAAAGAACTGAAGCAGGAGAAAAAACCACAAACTTCAAAGGAAGAAAAAAGTCTATAGACTGTCCCTTCTGAATAGATTTGGTTTTTTCTTTGTACTCCATATACAGTGTCTAAATACTACAATGGGCACTTTAGAAATACCAAAAAATATATCGACAGAGAGATCAATGATACTAGTGCGTAAAGATAGGAGTGCAAAAAATGGAGCTACATTTACTTCTTCTTCTTCATGAATGCAGAGAAAATGTCAGGGTTTGCCTAATAGCAAAGGGCAGAACTGATGGAGATAGAAAAGCTTTTATTGTTCATTTGAGATGGGTGCTATTAATAACAGAGTTTTAAAAAAAAAACATGAAAGAGCCCACTTAATCCCACTGGTAATTTGCTGTCATATTCCTTAAAACGGTTTCACTTGCATATTAGCATAATCTGCAGTGGCAGGAGAAGTCTACAATCAATGTACAGAATATATCTGACTAGTGTGTGACAGCCCCATGCAACTAGAGAAAATGTGGTGTGCTCAAGTGATGATTGTGGGCACTAGTATGGAGTGAGACTTTAAAATTATTTGACTGTATATTTGGGATCAGTCAATAATGTCAATGGAGTTCTTCTGGATTTGCATTGGGGGAACAGAGTTTTTAATCTTATACTCATTGCTTTTAAACACAGATTTTTTCACTCCCTTTTCAGTGTGATCCTCCTCCTGCTTCATGCTGGTGCTAGTTCTTAGTGCCAACACAAGTGTCATTCATTTCCATGAACTTTGCATTGGTACTAAGGACTAGCATCAGCATGAAGCAGATGGAAGATTGCATTGTTCTGTCTGTGAGACATTCATCAAAGGATGACAATTAAATACAGTTTCTATATGTTTTGGACTAAAGTTTTCAAAAACATCTGTGTCACTTAAGTAATTCAGAATATTTTACCTTCCATCTTTATCAGCCTGACAAACGTAATTTTTGAATTTCACCCCCTAGTTTCTCATGGATGTTTACATTAACATGGTTTCTCCCATTTCGTTTCATGTATAATGGCATGCGTGCTTCTAGTTATGCAACCTTTACTGGCTTTGAAGTCGCAGAATGTGACAAACTGTAGATCCTACATAAACAGAGAGCATCCCTCTGAACATTTCTCAGCACCAGTATGGGATTAAAAGATGGGCATTTATCTCAAAGGTGTGAATGTTAAATCCATGTGGTGAAATGAAAAAGTGTATGGTACATTCAACAAATCTGTTTCAGATACCAATAAGCTGTTTTGACAAGACTTATTTTAGCTAGAGCATCAACAAATATTCAAAATGAAGTTTGAATCTGATGAATTTTACTGATTTGCAAGCTGTGAATTTGGATTTTTCATCCCATTTGGGAATGTCACAGGCAAAGTGCAACAAAGGGTTTACCAGACCTTTTCAGCCACTTATAAATCTGCAATTTGTATTTTCATTATTGACTAGGCTTCAGCTCCAAAGCAGACATTAGAGACTCCACTGATGTAAATACAAAACTCCCACAGGTCTCAGGCACTCCCTGATGTCTACATGACTGAAACCCTGAATCCATTCAAGTCAGTGGGCGTTTTGCTTCAACTCATTTACAAAGTCAGCCTTTGACTTTGCATACTTCCCTTATTTCACATTTTGACTTCAGCTAGTTCAGTTTTAAATGAACTAACCGAAATACGAATGAAGAGAAGTACATAAACCCAGAGTTCGTTGAGGTTCTCAGAGAGTGCATATTGGTCAAAGTAAATAAATACTTGTATTTGAGTCACAGATTAAGCCCTATTTGCTTTAGCTCTTGTTGTAGCATCCCAGAATGCATACATCTTCAAGCAGGTATGTAGTAGGGAGCAGTCCTGAGAGGCTGTTGTCCCTTTAAAAGGGGGCTGAAGGTGCCAGCCAATGGGGCTGTGTGCATGCCCATGGGTGTGAAGAAGCCAGCCCATGCCAAGAGATCAGCCTATGACGGAAATAGGCCGAGAGGTTAAGACACAGATTGGGCAGGATGCTGGCCCTTTAAGGTTCAGGAGGGGAAGCCTGGCCACACCCACTCTACTTGTATAAGAGGAGTGGCAAGACTGGGAGAAGAGGCAGTCTGCCTGAGAGCTGAAGGAACATCTCTCTGGAAGAAGCCTAGGAGTGTGTTAGGGTGGGTATGGGGAAATGGACACCAAGGGAACCCCGTGGGCACCGCAACACACTCACACAACTTCGAGACTCTCGGGGGACACACACACCCCCGGGAACCCACTCGTCAAACAATGGATAACGACCCCTCAGGTTGTAAGTTGGCCCTATAAGTCCTTTTCGGGACAAGGCCATGTCATCATAGGGGTGGAGAGGCAACGCACTGAGAGTGGGCTCCACCCACCCACGACCCCCTCTCCGCTCCACACAAACTCCGTGCATGGGGCAACGAGGAAGGGGGTGTGGGACCCGTGAGGGAGATGGGGGAAGGGAATACCCAGGTACAGGGGGAATAGGAGAACGGGTGCACAAGGATTAAGGGACAGGGAACAAGTTCCTAGGCGGCGAAGGGAAAACTCAGGGATCAGGGGAAGTGGTTTCACACCCTCCACCCACACGTACAATCACCCTAGCTCTCTACCACCCTTAAACTAACACGCACCCACGCACTCGTTCACCCACGGACTCACCTTTCACTCTCCCAAGCAACTCACTCATTCCAAGCTCAAGGTCTCTAGTACTTAGCTTCGCAATTCACAAGGGGGGACCAGTCTCACAGTGCTGCTGATCTCCGGCAGCGTGTGAGCGTTCCTAAGCCCCTTAAATACCGGAAGCTCTGCCCTGTCTCATCCGCAGCCACGCAGAGCAGCGCAGAGGCAGCGTGGCATCCCCTGACGGCGTGAGGAACATGGTTCCCACGGACGTTCCCACAGCTGTTTTCCCGACCTCGTCCTCTGCGGCTCCGCCCCCAGTGCTTCCCGCCGCCGCTTGTCGGCCCGAAATCCCTCGGCGCAGCACCCGAAGCTGCTGCGCACGGGCCCTAGCCCTTACAGAGTGGCTGGTCACTTGATGCTATCCAAGATGCTGAAGACCTGAAGGACCAGAGTGGACCCAGGTAGTGGAGGGTTATGTCCAGGAGGGTGCCTTCTGCCTGGGGAAGGCTTGGCCAGAGCCTGGGGTTTGAGGCCTGGCTGTATGGACTTTGGGGGGTTTGTGTTGTGTTGCTCCTGGGCCTGTGAGAGACTTTGCTGGGTCTGTTGGAATTTTATTAATGGTCAAAAAAACAAAAAACCCAAAAGCAGCTTGAATTGTTAGTAGCAACAGCTTAGTAGTAATCAACGCCTTGGAGATTGTTTCTAGATTAAAATAATCTACTTTATTGAGAAGTACATTGTGATAGGAAAGGCCTATCCCTAGGTCTTACTAGCTAGCTGCCACCAGCATGGTGGCCGGTCATGTTGAAGGTCAGAGAGAGAATTTAGGAATGGCGAAAGGTCAGGAAGAAGGAGGAAGTCCAGTAGGAGCTTCCTGGGCACATCCCACCTGGGAGGGGGCTTAGAAGCAGAGATCAGGAAAGGTTAAAGTGACACTCACACTAACTCACTATCTCTACTCCCAATGCCCCTAGTGGTCATTAGGGTTTGTTGGTGCAAAAGGTGATGTCATCTGGAGCTGTTTTTCCAACACCTCTTCTCATCGCCTGTCGCACCGGCTCACGACTCCCATTCGCTCACGTAGCATCTGGAATCGATTCCTTGGTAGTGGCTTGGTCAGTCCATCTGCCACCATTTCTTCAGTTGGGCAATACTTCAAGTCAATTAGCCCTTCTTCCTGTGCCTCTCGAACATAGTGGTACTTTATGTCAATGTGCTTCGTTCGAGACTTGGACTTCTCCATTTGTGAGAGCTTAATGCAACTCTGGTTGTCCTCAAACATCGTGGTAGGCTTTGGCTCTTCAATTCCAAAGTCCAACAGCAGCTTGTGTATCCACACAGCTTCCCTGCATGCTTCACTAGCTGATATGTATTCTGCTTCTGTTGATGAGAGTGTAACAAGTGACTGCTTCCTGCTAGTCCAACTTATGGCTCCATCTCCATAGAGAAACAGGTGTCCACTGGTGGACTTGCGATCAGCTATGTCTTCAGCCCAATCTGCATCCATGTATCCCACCAGTCTAGGGTTGCTGCTTACTGGAATCTTCAATGCGTAGTGCGCGGTACCCTTCAGGTATCTCCCCAGTCTCTTGACTGCAGTCCAGTCATTCTTGGTTGGGGCACTTACTTTCCTGCTTAAGATTCCCACCGCTGTGGCAATATCTGGCCTTGTCACTGTGGCTATGTACAAAAGCTTGCCAATCGCTTTTCTGTACTGGTTGTTGCCTGCCAGAGGCTCATCATCTTCCCTTTGTTTCAGGAAATTGACATCCATTGGTGTTCTGACCTCATTGGCATCTGTCAGTCCCAGACATTCCAAAAGATCCTTGATCTTTGCTTTCTGGTTGAGAAGATAACTTCCATCTTCTTCTTTTTCTATTTGAATGCCAAGGTAGTGTGAGATGCTTCCAAGTTCCTTCACCTCTACTTCCTTGTTTAGGTGCTCAACAATCTCGTGACTGTCTTGCTCCTGTTCACAACAGATGATCAGATCATCAACATAAGTCAGGATATAAGTCCACTTATTGTCTCTGAATCTTGAGTACAGGCAGGGGTCAGCTTTTCCTTGCGTGAACCCTTCCTTAAGCAGTAGCTGATTCAGTTTCTCATTCCATGCTCTAGCTGCTTGCTTCAAGCCATAAATGCTCTTCTGGAGTTTGCATACAAGCTTCTCCCTTCCAGGTTGCTCGAAGCCTGGTGGCTGCTGCATATAGATGTCTTCCTCAAGTTCTCCATTCAGGAATGCAGTTTTGACATCTAAATGGTTAACATGCATCTTTCTGGAAGCTGCTATGCTAAGTAGTGTTCTGATGGAAGTGTGCTTGACAACTGGTGCAAATGTTTCATCATAGTCTTCTCCATATATTTGGGAGTATCCCTTGGCTACTAGTCTGGCTTTGTAGCGCTGTACATCCCCTTCTGCATCTTGCTTGATTTTGAAGACCCATTTGCAACCTACAGGTTTTCTTCCAGCAGGTAGTTCCATAAGTGTCCAGGTTTTGTTCTTGTGTAGAGATTCAATCTCTTCCTTTGCTGCTTTCCTCCATTTTTCAGCTTCATGGGTTGGCATCCTGTCAACATCCTTCCATGTGCTGGGTTCTTGCAGCTCTGCACTTGTGGTGAGGTAGGAGTATTTCAAGGGTGGAACTCCTTTGTTGGACCTCTGTGAGCGCCTGGGTTCTGGCTCAGCTTCTGTGACCCCTTCTGAATCTGCAGCTTCTGTAACCCCTTCTGAATCTGCAGCTGGTTCTGGTTCACAGATTGGCATTTGGTAGCTGAAGGCCTGCTCACTTGGTTCCTCTTGCATCTGGATCCTTGGCTCCAGGTCTGGTAATTCACCTTTGGTTGGTCTGTGTCTTTCATCAAAGTACACAACATTGCAAATTTCAATATTACCAGTTTCAACATCAAGAATTCTGTATCCTTTGCCTCCTAAAACATATCCACATAAAACTCCTTTCTTGCTTCTGCAATTCAACTTGTTTCTCTTTGCCTTTGGTATATATGCATACACATCACAACCAAAAACTCTGATGTGATTTAGGCTAGGCTTGTGTCCAAACCACAGTTCAAATGGAGTTTTCTCTATGGCTTTAGTTGGCAATCTGTTCTGCAGATAGCTGGCAGTCATCACTGCTTCTCCCCAGAACTTGCTTGGCAAACTTGCATCTTTCAACATACATCTTGCCATCTCCATTAGGGTTCTATTTTTCCTTTCTGCAACACCATTCTGCTCAGGAGAGTATGGGGCTGTAGTCTCATGCTCAATTCCCTGTTCTCTCAGAAAGGATTTCATTTCGTTTGAGGTGTATTCGCCTCCATTGTCTGACCTTAGTCTCTGAGGCTTTCTCCCAAACTTGTTGCTGACCAATGCAACATACTCTTTAAACTTTTCAAACACTTGACTTTTCTCTCTCAAAGTGTAAACATAGGCAAATCTTGAGAAATCATCAATAAAAGTAACTATGTACAGGTTTCCTCCAATGCTCCTTTGCAGAGGACCTGATACATCACTGTGAATCAACTCTAGAGGGCGCTGAGACTTTCTCTCCTCTAGCTTGTGGAAAGCTGGCTTAACACTTTTTGCAGAAATGCAACATCCACATTTGTCTAAGTTCTCAGTACACAGTTTCAGTTTAAAGTCTTTAATTAAATTCCTCTTCTCAAGTTGGCGAATTGAATTAACATCTCTATGTCCCATTCTGCGATGCCAAGTTTTATCACAGTCTCTGTGGGTGCACTTGAGATTGCTTGCTAAATTTGCATTTTCACTGACACTATGGACTTCAAAGAGCTCACTATCTCCCAGAGATGCATACAGGATTGAGTCACCATCTCTTGTTACAAGGCAATGATCATCCATGAATTCAAACTTGCAGCCATTTTTCACTCCATATTTCACAGAAATTAAATTGTTTTTCAACGAGGGCACATACAGAGCCTTATGTATGATTACTTGTTCAATTTCACCATCTGGGAGCTTACAAAATATTTTTGCTTGACCACGCCCTTCTGAAAAGACCTTTCTCCCATCTGCTAGAGAAATAGGTACTTTGTGATCCAATTCAATTTCTGAAAACATTTCTATATCCTTGAGGAGATTTTCAGTTGCTCCAGAATCAATATAGATCACATCATCTTTTACTTTTGACATGGCGTTAAAACCTTTAATTTTCTCTTTCTCCTTCTGTTTAGAGCTAGCAGTTTTCTCCAGGCTCTCTGTCTGGCTCTTAATGGGTGCTTTAGATTTCCCCATTGTCTTGGCACTTGGGCAATTAACACGTAGGTGTGTTTCACTACCACAGGAAAAACATCCTTTCTTTACTCCTTTCTTTGAGCTAAAGGCTGTAACTTGATCTGTAGAGGTTTGCTTTGCCCTTTTGATAAAGCATTCATGCAACTTGCTAGATAGATAGTCCAATTCAATAACTTTATCTGAAATATCTATAGCAGTTTTCAAATATTCATAAGAAGCTGGTAAAGAGTTCAAGACAAAAGCCACAATCCCAGTGTCTCCAATATCTATTCCCAAAACCTTCAGTCTTCTTGCTAGGCATTGTATTTCACTTATATGCTCAGTAGGATTTTCATTTTCTCTGAGTTTCATATTGCACAGTCTCTGTATTATAGAGATGGCTTCGCTGGGGCTCTTTCTGTTATAAAGAGTTTCCAGCCTTTTCCAGATTTCACTGGCTAAAGTAACATTTTCAAAATGTATAAACAGCTTAGGACTTACATTGATTCCTAGAATCCCAAGAGCTTTTTCATTTTGTCTGTCCCAATGCTTTTGTTCAGCTCCTGCAGCCGTTGGTCTTTCTGTTGTTAGCACCTCATAAAGACCTTGACTCTTCAAGCAAGATTGCATGAGGAAACTCCACTCTTTGAAATTCGCTCCTTCCAGCTTTGGAATGTTGAAGTTCCCTTGAGTTTTCTCCATGCTGCTTGTCTTGTTCCAAAACAAAAACCAGGTACAAAAATAAGCTGTGCTTTTCTCCAACGAGATTCAATTCGAATTCCAAAAAATCTGTTAGGATCTTCAGGAGGATTCTGGGCCCATAACCCTATGTTGGGAATTTTTATTAATGGTTAGAAAAACAAAACCCCAAAAGCAGCTTGAATTGTTAGTAGCAACAGCTTAGTAGTAATCAACACCTTGGAGATTGTTTCTAGGTTAAAGTAAACTACTTTATTGAGAAGTACATTGTGATAGGAAAGGCCTATCCCTAGTCTTACTAGCTAGGTGCCACCAGCATGGTGGCCAGACATGTTGAAGGTCAGAGAGAGAATTTAGGAATGATGGAGAATGGTCAGGAAGAAGGAGGAAGTCCAAATAGGAACTTCCTGGGCACATCCCACCTGGGAGGGGGGCTTAGAAGCAGAGATCAGGAAAGGTTAAGTGACACTTACACTAACTCACTATCTCTACTCCCAAATGCCCCTAGTGGTCATTAGGGTTTGTTGGTGCAAAAGGTGATGGCATCTGGAGCTGTTTTTCCAACAGGGCCTGCATGGTGCAGGTCGAGAGTCAGTAGCCCAGGAATACTATAACTGTGGGCCTATAAATAATAAAGAGACTTTGGATGGATCCCATATGGACTATGGAGTGCTGACTGTGACATAAGAGACAGCCAGGTTAAGGGCTGAATAGGCATGGCAGCAGGGTGAGCTAATTCCCCAGTGAGACTCCAGCGCCCCGTGTGGCTCTGGGAAGACCCCCTGCTACAAGGTACCATGGGGGGGGGGGAAGAGAGGGGAGAAGGGAGGGAATCACCCTGCTGAACATTGCTTACTTTTTCTCCCCAGTTTCCAAATGCGGAGTTGTCTTTCCATTCAAATGACTGGTGCTCTTGTACCAAGATGAACAAAATTCACTCCTTGGTGAGACACAGTTTTCTGAGACATAAAAATGTTACCGTTTTTCAGTGTGCATCTTACGGCCCTGGCAGGCTAGAAATAGGAGCTTTACACCCCTAGGGAGAGGTGATCCCAGCTTCTCAGTGGGATCAGTACTTGCTTTTGGCCCTCGGAAGGGCCTCGAATAACAGATTCTAGGGCTGTGATATTTTTAGGTATAAGCAAGCTATTTTAGGTCATTTTCACTGTTTTAATGGCTCCCTCTGAGCCCTGTAGAGTTGGGCTTGTGGTAACTATGTCACCTGGCTTTGCAGGCAGAGGGGATATGAATAACACTCCCAATAACATTTTAATAATTCTTGGAAGCGATCCTAAAACAGTATTTTTACCTGCAACATAAATAGCATGAATTGAATATATTATGCTGTGAGATGTCTCGGGGCATGGTTGAAAGAAAGGATCAAGTGAGTCAATAGCCAGCAAGGTTGGAGAGGCATCAGAGGATGTGGGTCGGAACCATAGTAAGTACCTGGAGTGAGTAGTAGAAAGAAACTGGGAGATCAAGCCTGAAGCAGGGACTGGAGGTAGAACCAGGACTAGAGTTAGGACACAGGACCAAGACTGGAAGGTAGAGATGCGGCACAGTAAAGGTGCCCCAATTGGAAGAATTGCATACCAATGTCTTGGGCTATTGGAGAAGCCAGGTAGCTACTCCATTGCTCAGACAACTCCCTGTTTCCTACCCAGCTTTTATCCCTGCCCTTGGAATGGGGACAGGATGCATGTGTGTGAAAATTTAAATAAATAAATTTAGCTTGTGGCAGCCAGTGAGGAGGCAGAGCTGGTTAGGCAACTGGGATCCATAGCTGTCAACAAAGACATTATTCCCTATACCGATGTTGTGGCGTTGTTGACACATCCTTAAGGTGACATAAAGGTTGTATTAGCATGAGTTTGGGATGACCTTCTCAGCCCCATTTGAAACTCAAAACTGGTTATAGCACACTTGTCCATCATCTCTTTCTTCTCTCCCCATTTGGAGAGAGAGAGAGAGAGAGGGAAAATTGGGGGTGGGGTGTGGACAGGGTTGGGAGAAGAGAGAAGAATGGGACTTCCCTCGTAAGGATGTAACAGTTTTAAGATAAACCGTATTTTCTGCCTAAATTACTTACCAAGGCCCTTCTTTAGCTTCCACGCCAATCCTTTCATTCTCAGCAAACCAGTATCCTCGCTTTTCATCCAAACTGACCAGTAGGTAACTAGAAATCTAGCTCAGCCTTCTGCCTGCTTTGCTCCACCAGACACAGGCAGTAAATTCATTTAATCCTCTCCTTGAGGCTCTGTGTGCTTTGCACTTTCCTTTGTGCCTATTAAACACGAAAGGACGTTATTTACTTGAGGTGTTTTCCAGTCCATAACTTTCAACCTTCACAGGAGGCAAAGCCAGAAAGCCTGTTAAGGGGTAGGCACAGAAATTCATTTCAGGTCCCTGTTCTCCTTATGCCAGTGGAATTAGTGACTGTGGAGGAAAGGTCCTTCTACCTAGGTCTGAGGTGAGGACAGGCTTCTCTGGCTGTGGTAAGACCTGACTTGGAGTAGAGCTGCACTGCACACACCCCAGCCCCCGAATCTGCAGTGCCTGAGTCAACCCGGCTGTGTTTGAATGTTAGCTGCTGAGCTACCTGCACCTGTACAGCTCCCAGGATGACTTGCCCACTTGGCTGTTCTGCATGGCTGCTGCTCCTCCCAACTGATGCTCAGCTGAGCTGGGTTTGTCACACTCTGTTTTTCTGAGTGTGTGCATAGGGAAGTGAGGAGACCTCTCCTGCCATGCCAAGC
>QEPC01000081.1:2691615-2711396 GCA_003113815.1 Sphenodon punctatus
GCCATCCATGGACAGCTTGGGCATCTCAGGCAGCCTGTAGGCATTCTGAGCTCCGTTCCTCGGGGACATCCTGCCTTTTCCGCCAGGCATTCTGGGAGGGAGGAGGGTGTGTGTGTGTGTGCGCACGTGTGTGTGTTATGCAGATCTTCTATTTTTGATATTGATTCTTTTAATGTTGATTTTATGGAATTGAATCTTATATTGTTTGTTCTATGTTGTAAGCCGCCCCAGGACGCCAGAGGCAAGAGGGGCGCAGGGTATTAAGTTGAAATAAATAAATAAATAATAATAATCCTCTGGATGGCCTTTTCCCTGCTAGAGGGACTGTGAGCCCAGTGTGAGTAGTTCACTGTGAGTTTCTCATTGACCTGTAAAATAAGCCTGCTTGTTTTTGCTAATTTCTAAAGGGTCAAAGGAGCAATTTGTATGAAGGATGCAAGGTTGGGTTCTGGGCTGTGGGCTTTCAGGAGGGTGTGAGCAAATCCTCTGTATTCTGGGCTGGGCAGGAGCCTACATGATTTCTGATCTTAAGTACACGGCTTTGGGTACTGCTCTAAGCTAGTGACTCTAAAACACTTGTCTCCCTGCCTCCTCCCACCCCCTGCTTCTTGCCTGTGGGGCTTTACCCCTGTTCCCATGTACGGATACCTTCCTTGCCCTTCTCTCCCTTGCTCTCTCTCTCTCTCTCCTGAACTCCTTCTCCCTTTCTCTGGTTGCTTCTGCATCACCCCTAGTGTGGCTGAGATGGTAGATTTACAAAATGGTGCTGGCTTGCCCAGTTTCATGCAACTTCAGTGACCATGCGTGGGTGCATCCTGTTTGAAAGCGGCTGCAGGTGGGTGGGCGTGTGTTCACGCTCCCGCATAACACGCACCTCCACGCATCGCCCCTGCATGGAGCATCCAGCAAAAATGCAGGTGGCTCCATGCGAGGGCATGCATAGGGGATCCATGTGTGCCCCCCTCCGCAACAGTGTGCCCATGGACTGTGTCTCCCCCTACCCACCCCCACCCCCCGCCATGGCCTGTTTTAAAAAGGGCCTCAGAGTGCGTAAAGCTGGAGCTTTGGCGGCTACACCTCTTCTCATGCATCCTCTGCCACCTACTGTAGATTGACCTACATATCTTTTGCTGTTTTTAAAAAAAGTGTGTGTGTGTGTGTGTGTGTGTTGGGGGGGGAGCATGGGCATCTGACTTTAAAATGTTCAAAATCTAGTTTCCTTAAGCCAGACTCAAGCGAGGAATTCCAGTAAATAAGCCTTCTGTGTTTTGCAGGCGTATGAGAGCCAACCTGGGCTTTGTACAATGTGGAGGAAATAGGAATTCAAGGTTATGTGGGGAGCTAGGCTGATCCATTTTGTTCCCTCTGTGTATGTGGTTACCCCATGGTCCCACCAGCCTCAATTCTTGAACTGGTGTGTTTCTGTCTCCTCTAGGCTTAGAAAACCCATGCATGGATCATGAATTCTCTGGAAGTTGCATTAAATAATGATTTGAAGATACTAAACAAAGTGGAGGGAAGGAGGTTCTGACGCTCTGATGAAACTGGTTGCTGCCATGTTGACGTACATCTGGTTGTCAAGTCCTTTCCTTTCCTCTATTTTTTTGTAACCTGGTTTTCTTAGGAAGCAGTTGCATGCCAGCTCCACTAGATGGTACTGTATTAGCTCTGCTCCAGGCAGTAACAAAGAATAAAATCAAAGGCAAAACTGATAGGGATGTGCAAGCAAGAATCTCTATTTTGGTTTCCATGCCCATTTTTGTGTTTTGTGCCTCCAAATGTAGGGATCCCTTTAAAGCGGAAAGATCTAGTAGCGTAGCTGTACACATCTAGATGTGTATAAGAGACAGCTCCCAGGCTGCGCGGGTGGAAGGGGGGATACCCCCCACCCACCCTGCCCAGCCTGAATTTTTGTTTTAAAAAAGACTCAGAGGCGAGCCCACCCCCCAGCACCAGCGGCCGCGGCGTCCCCGCAGCCGCCGGTAAATGGGGTGCCTGAAAATGTCTGCATTACTTGTGAGTACAAATTGAAGTACTCGCTGCACCCCTGGAGGTGTGGGCCATCCATGGACAGCTTGGGCATCTCAGGCAGCCTGTAGGCATTCTGAGCTCCGTTCCTCGGGGACATCCTGCCTTTTCCGCCAGGCATTCTGGGAGGGAGGAGGGTGTGTGTGTGTGTGCGCACGTGTGTGTGTTATGCAGATCTTCTATTTTTGATATTGATTCTTTTAATGTTGATTTTATGGAATTGAATCTTATATTGTTTGTTCTATGTTGTAAGCCGCCCCAGGACGCCAGAGGCAAGAGGGGCGCAGGGTATTAAGTTGAAATAAATAAATAAATAATAATAATCCTCTGGATGGCCTTTTCCCTGCTAGAGGGACTGTGAGCCCAGTGTGAGTAGTTCACTGTGAGTTTCTCATTGACCTGTAAAATAAGCCTGCTTGTTTTTGCTAATTTCTAAAGGGTCAAAGGAGCAATTTGTATGAAGGATGCAAGGTTGGGTTCTGGGCTGTGGGCTTTCAGGAGGGTGTGAGCAAATCCTCTGTATTCTGGGCTGGGCAGGAGCCTACATGATTTCTGATCTTAAGTACACGGCTTTGGGTACTGCTCTAAGCTAGTGACTCTAAAACACTTGTCTCCCTGCCTCCTCCCACCCCCTGCTTCTTGCCTGTGGGGCTTTACCCCTGTTCCCATGTACGGATACCTTCCTTGCCCTTCTCTCCCTTGCTCTCTCTCTCTCTCCTGAACTCCTTCTCCCTTTCTCTGGTTGCTTCTGCATCACCCCTAGTGTGGCTGAGATGGTAGATTTACAAAATGGTGCTGGCTTGCCCAGTTTCATGCAACTTCAGTGACCATGCGTGGGTGCATCCTGTTTGAAAGCGGCTGCAGGTGGGTGGGCGTGTGTTCACGCTCCCGCATAACACGCACCTCCACGCATCGCCCCTGCATGGAGCATCCAGCAAAAATGCAGGTGGCTCCATGCGAGGGCATGCATAGGGGATCCATGTGTGCCCCCCTCCGCAACAGTGTGCCCATGGACTGTGTCTCCCCCTACCCACCCCCCCCCCCCCGCCATGGCCTGTTTTAAAAAGGGCCTCAGAGTGCGTAAAGCTGGAGCTTTGGCGGCTACACCTCTTCTCATGCATCCTCTGCCACCTACTGTAGATTGACCTACATATCTTTTGCTGTTTTTAAAAAAAGTGTGTGTGTGTGTGTGTGTGTGTTGGGGGGGGAGCATGGGCATCTGACTTTAAAATGTTCAAAATCTAGTTGCCTTAAGCCAGACTCAAGCGAGGAATTCCAGTAAATAAGCCTTCTGTGTTTTGCAGGCGTATGAGAGCCAACCTGGGCTTTGTACAATGTGGAGGAAATAGGAATTCAAGGTTATGTGGGGAGCTAGGCTGATCCATTTTGTTCCCTCTGTGTATGTGGTTACCCCATGGTCCCACCAGCCTCAATTCTTGAACTGGTGTGTTTCTGTCTCCTCTAGGCTTAGAAAACCCATGCATGGATCATGAATTCTCTGGAAGTTGCATTAAATAATGATTTGAAGATACTAAGCAAAGTGGAGGGAAGGAGGTTCTGACGCTCTGATGAAACTGGTTGCTGCCATGTTGACGTACATCTGGTTGTCAAGTCCTTTCCTTTCCTCTATTTTTTTGTAACCTGGTTTTCTTAGGAAGCAGTTGCATGCCAGCTCCACTAGATGGTACTGTATTAGCTCTGCTCCAGGCAGTAACAAAGCATAAAATCAAAGGCAAAACTGATAGGGATGTGCAAGCAAGAATCTCTATTTTGGTTTCCATGCCCATTTTTGTGTTTTGTGCCTCCAAATGTAGGGATCCCTTTAAAGCGGAAAGATCTAGTAGCGTAGCTGTTATAGCTAGTTAGGAAGCAAGCAAGCAGGAAGTGCGTGCTGTGTGTGTGTTAGGGGTGGGGACACTGGAGGGAATCCTGGTTCGTTGTGGTTTTTTGTTTCAGTTGATCGCTTTTACAGATTTAATTACGGTTCTGTATTTTGGTTCCATATTTAAATCTATTAAAACATATAAAACGCTAACAAAGATTTTAAAGCTTGTACATGTGCAAAATGGCCACTAGGCCGTTCTGTGCATACGTGCCCTTTTCCAAAATGGTGTTGGTAGCGACAGCACCATTGTGGAAAAGGGCAGCCAGCCTAGAATTAAAATCACCCCCCCAACCCCCCAAATGGCCCTGGAGTCCTACTTACCAGCTTCAGAGGGCTTGACTGAAGCACCTTCGCTGCTGTGGGGGCTCCTTCAGCCCCCCCCCCCCTAGCTGCAGTGTCTGTCCTCCTCCAGATCATGTGTGTGCAAAATAGCCACCACCTGTAACCAAAATGGTGGTGATGACATTTTGGTCACTTCCCAAAGGGCGATGGCTATTGTGTGCATGTGTGATCCAGAGGAGGGAAAACCCTGCAGCAAGGCAGCCTGCTGGAGCCCTCACAGCAGCAGTGATGCTTCAATCAAGCCCTCTGAGGCTGGTAAGTAGCACCCCAGGGAAGGAGGGTGGGGGAAAACATGGATCCAAGATTTAGGATCTGTAAATGGCAGGCCAATTTACAGCCTGTTTTGGATTAATTCAAAATGGCCCATTCTGGGAAGTTTCAGATGAATCTGAAATTCCCATTGTGTGTGTGCGTGTGCGTGTGCGTGTGTACACAAGTGGTCACCCTACAATAAATAGCAAAGGACCCTGATATCAGCAAGCTCTAGAGCACCAGGCAGTGGGATCCCATGCCCTTGCCCCATCCCAGGTAGGGGGATCTCACTCAATGAGTGAATGACACTAACCCAAGGATCTGGTTCCCTGGGTGTGGTTCTACCTCCAGCTGCCTGTGGAAGGAGGCTGGCCAAGCCCCCAAACCACAAAGCACTGAAAGATCAAAAGTAACCTAAATCAAAACAAAATCCACTCCTATAGACTAGACTCCTCCCGCCCCCCTGCCCAGCACAGCTTACCATGAACTTGAAAGATGCTCAGATTGCTTGATCAACAATTAACAACCATCAAATTACAGATGGAAACTGAAAGGCGCAAAGCACACTAACACATACCTGAAAATTACCGGGCAGTATTTGTGTTCTGAATGCGGAAGCCAAAATGGTTTTTGTGTGTGTGTGTTTAGTTGTGTTTTATCCAAACCGGACTGCACAGCTCTAAAAATCAATCTCACTCGGTAATGTTGCGTGTGTGTGTGTGATAAATACTAGATCCCACTCCTGGTATTTCTGATTCAGCAGTATACTTTGGGCTGTGTGCTTGGTTCCCTTGAAATATGGTGACAAAACTGCCTCTTTGTCAGGTTTCCCAGCTGATTTCTCACATTGTAAACGGTTATCTCCTCCTATACCTGGCTGCTTCTTTATTTCAGACTTGTTTTATGTCCCTCTTCTTTATTCTGGACATGCATTATGATTATCCCATATCCAGGCAAAAAGCATGTGCCCCAGTGTCAGGTGGGGGAGGGGAGATCCACACGACACATGCCAATCGCTCGCCTTGGGCCTGGGATTCCTTAGAGGAGGTCAAACCGTGGGAATAATGCTTGTCAGGATAGTGTATGGGCCACAGGGTCCTTATAAAGACCAGGCCCCTATCATCATAGGGCGCAGTAATTCGAGGGAGGACAAGGCCCACACCGCTCACTCCTCTCTTGCACACACTCCTACACCGGGGTGGGGTGGGGGCTCGAGTAATGGTAGAAGGTACGAAGTGGCATGTAACAGGGGAAAGGGTCCCAGGATCACAAAGGGGAACTGCTCGCGGAGGAGGGGAAGGAGCCCTGGACCAGGGAAGGGGCAGGGAAGGGTTCCACACACACACACCGTCACAAACACCCATACACACCCTCACGCAATTCCACACTCACTCTACTCTCCTACAGGGGCACAAGAAGGGAAGGGTTACACCAAGCAATAAACAGCTCTAATCCAAACTACACAGAATACAAGCACAAGCACAAGGTCACTTAGCTCTAGGGCGGCTGGTCTCGTTGTGTTCACCAGCACTGGGCAAACCCCAGTGCCGGCAATTTACCCTGAAGGCCCCACCCCCTGCCGTGCCGCAGGGGACGAGGCACCACCCCCGCAGCGTCATCGCCTGCCTTGCTTGTGCTCCGCTGAACCGCTGGGGCTGCCAGGAACTCGGGGCTTGGGGGACACGCCGCCATTTGTGCCCCGCTGCCGGGGCGTGGTTCCACCGCTTGCACCGGGGGGGCGTCCCCCTCGCACCCAGTGGAGGTGGATGACAGTACCCCCCTGTGAAGCCCTCCGCCCAGGGCACCACAAGGGGCGGGCCCGGAGGGGTGGCAGAGGTGAAACAGACGTATGAGGCAGGGTGCCGATGCATTGGCAGCTGGCTCCCAGGAACGATCGGCTGTTCCAAAACCCAGCCAATCGACGAGATACTGCAACTGACCACGGTGGAGCCAGGAGTCCAGGATGGCACAGACTTTGCATTCTGGCCCCAGCGGGGTTGTCAGGATCGGATCGGGGGGTGTCACGGAGGAGATATCCCTGGGGGGAACTGCCTTTTTGAGAAGGGGGACGTGAAAGGTGGGGTGGATGCGCACCTGCGGAGGGAGACGGACTGTGTATTTTACTTCGTTGACTTGGCGAAGGATGGGATAGGAGCCAATGTATCAGTAGTCAAGCTTTGCGGACGTCCTTGTAGATGGATAGTGGCAGCGGTTAATCCACACATAGTCTCCTGGTTGCAGTGGAGGGGGTTGTCGCCGATGTTTATCTGCGGCTTGCTTATATTGTTGCCATGCGTGTTCTAACGTGGTCTTAGCGAGTGCTTGAGGTTCACGGATGTGGTGTCCAAGAGCGCCTGCCGCAGGAACTTGTATGGAGGGAAGATCAAGCACGCCTACCTGTGCTTGATCTTCGCGACACCCATATGATACATAAAATGATGAGTTACCCAGCGAGGCATTGGGTGTGTTGTTATACACAAACTCTGCTAGGGGTAACCACGCATACCAATCTTCTTGCAAGTGGTCCAAGTAACATCGCAGGTACTGTTCAAGCATCTGGTTAACGCGTTCCACTTGTCCGTTAGCTTGTGGTATGCTGTGGATGGTTTCAGGGTTACGTGCAATGCGTGAAATAGGGCCTTCCAAAAGCGGGATACAAATTGAATTCCTCTGTCGGAGATTATTTCTTGAGGCCATCCATGTAGTTTCACCACATGACGTATGAACAAAAGTGCAGTTCGCTGTGCAGTGGGCAAGCCTTTACAGGCCAGAAACTGCACCATCTTCTTGAAATGGTCCATGATAACGAATATGGTATTGTAGGCTCTGGATGGGGAGAGTTCCATGATAAAGTCCAAGCCCACCTGTTGCCAAGGTCCCTGCGGGAGGCTGGACACTTAGAGAAGCCCTGCAGGTGCTTGTCGCAGTATTTTGGTTTGGCATACATGGTAAAGGTGCCCACATATTGTTGCACGTCTGCCGCTAATGATGGCCACCAGAAAGTTAGAAGAATCATGTGGCGGGTTCTGTGTGGCCCTGGATGTCCGGCCAATGGGGCATCATGGTGGGCCCAGAGGATCTGCGCTCGGCAGGTAGGGGGTTCCACAATAAGGTCTTGTTGTTTTTTATATAATCCATCTTCATTGACATAAGAAGGGTCATTGAGTTCTGTGCTTGCTTTCATGCTTTCTTCATGTAACTGAAAAACCACAGGTACATGGCTGCACAAACCTTAGGGTCCAGAATAATTCCTTTTTCTTTTTTCTCGCTAGCTTGTTCTTCATGGTAACGGGATAAGGCATCTGCTAGGATGTTTAAGCGTCCAGGTCGGTATTGCACTTGAAAGGAGAAACATGCAAAGAACAATGCCCAACGTGCATGCCTAGCATTGGAGATTTGTGCCATCTGCAATAATGTTAGGTTCTTATGGTCGGTGATTACCTGCACCGGGTACTTTGCTCCTTCAAGGTAATGTTGCCAAGTGGTGAAGGCAGCCTTGATGGCAAGAAGCTCCCGATCGAAGATAGTGTAGTTTCACTCCGCCAGTGTCAGCTGACGGGAGTAATAAGTACAGGGGAGCAGGTACTTGGTTTCTGCATGTTCTTGTAATAAGACGGCCCCAAGGGCTCCACTGGATGTGTCCGATTCGATGTGGAAAGGCTTGTCGAATACAGGATGTTGCAGGAGGGGTGCTGTGGTGAAGGCGCGTCTTAAATAGGTAAAGCTATGCTGCTGTTCCGGCCCCCATACATACCGGCGGTTCTTCTTAAGGAGTTGGGTTAAGGGGATCGTGATTTCGGCATAGTTGGGGATGTATTGCCTATAGTAGTTCATGCTCCCAAGGAAGCTTTGTAACGCCTTTACTGTCTTTGGGGGAGGCCAACGCGATAGCACCTCCACCTTTTGGGCATCCATCTTAATCCCTGCGGGGCTAATGATGAAACCGAGGAAGTCAACGGTGGTCAGGTGAAACGCACATTTTTCTCCCTTGCAGTACAGATGCTGCTCACGAAGGCGCTGTAATACTTGCTGGACATGCTTGACATGCTGTGGCAGCGAGGTGGAATAGACCAAAATGTCATCAAGGTATGCTATGACACAGCCTGCCCGTCCTGTCCCTTGCCATTTCCCAGGCATCTTCTTTCTGTGGGGAGTACCGGACATTTGTTGATAAAGTGGGAGGTCTCCCCACAATAGAAACACACCCTAGATTGCCTCCTCCACTCTCATTCCTCCGTTGTTAGTGAGCTCCGTGATGCTCCCAGTTGCATAGGCTCGGACTCACTAGGCCGCGCCGTCACCGGAGTTAGAGCCGATGTCAGTGATGGTCGGGAGGGGGGGGAAGGACGGGCGTCTTGTCGCCGTTCCCATCGTCATTCAGCTAGGCGTTCGTCAATTTGCAGGGCTAGGTTGGCGAGCTGTTCCCAGGTCTCAGGCAGGGTTGTGAATGCAAACTGATCCTTGAGATCGTCGTTTAGTCCCCTCCTAAACATCACTTTTAGAACATGATTCGGCCACTGGAGTTCCAAGGCCAATTGCCGAAACTGGGTAACATAGTCCAAAAGTCCCCCCTTGGAGTGTTTTAGGGCTAAGATGGTGGTCTCCGCATCCCTAACTCGATGGGGGTGATCAAACAGGGAGGAAAATTCTGTCAAGAACTCTCCATAATCGGTCAAGAAGGGGCTATCTCCCTGCAGTAAGGTAGTTGCCCAGTCTAGAGCCACCCCTCCCAAGTTGCCTATGATAAAGGCCACCTTAAGGGCATCGGTTGGATAAGTGATGGGCTGTAGGGTAAACGTGAGTTTACACAGGGATGAGAAACTCTGAAATGTCTTATGGTCCACCAGGAATTTGTCTACCCGGCGGCCCCTTGGCTCTTGGGGTGCTGCCGCTGCAGCCGGGGCCGCAGCCAGCTCGACAGCTGGGACTACCACAATAGGGGTGGCAGCAGGCCCTCCTGCCGCACCCGCAGGGCTTCTGCCCTGAGCCACAGCGGCTGCCTACTCTGCCTGCCTTTCCCACAAATCCTTGACCTCCATGGCCAAGGATTGCACGACCCGTATGAATCCTGTAATTTCGTTTGCTGCATTCATGATTCCCGTTCCCACCCTAGGGAAGGGAAAGGGAAAGGGATACGTGCTAGTGAATCTGTCAGGTGCGGGAGGGGAGATCCACATGACACGTGCCACTCACTCGCCTTGGGCCTGGGATCCCTTAGAGGAGGTCAAACCGTGGGAATAATGCCCATCAGGATAGTCCTTATAAAGACCAGGCCCCTATCATCATAGGGCGCGGTAATTCGAGGGAGGACAAGGCCCACACCGCTCACTCCTCTCTTGCACACACTCCCACACCGGGGGGGGGGGCGCTCGAGTAATGGTAGAAGGTATGAAGTGGCGTGTAACAGGGGAAAGGGTCCCAGGATCACAAAGGGGAACTGCTCGCGGAGGAGGGGAAGGAGCCCTGGACCAGGTAAGGGGCAAGGAAGGGTTCTACACACACACACACTGTCACAAACACCCACACACGCCCTCACGCAATTCCACACTCACTCTACTCTCCTACAGGGGCACAAGAAGGGAAGGGTTACACCAAGCAATAAACAGCTCAAATCCAAACTACACAGAATACAAGCACAAGCACAAGGTCACTTTGGCTCTAGGGTGACCAGTCTCATGCTGTTCCCCAGCGCCGGGCAAACCCCAGCACCAGCAATTTACTCTGAAGGCCCCGCTCTCTGCCGCGCTGCAAGTCTTGTGGAGCGCCACAGGGGACGCAGCCCCGCCCCCGCAGCATCATTACCCACCGAGCCACTGGGGCCACCGGGGGCTCAGGGGACACGCCGCCATGCGTGCCCTGCTGCCAGGGCGTGGTTCTGCTGCTTGCGCCGGGGGGGCATCCCCCTCGCACCCGGTGGCGGCAGATGACACCTAAGACGTTTGGGCATAGGAGATAGTGGATGTAAATAAAATCAAATGCCAGGGCAGCACACACCCCACACCCCTGATATGGCTAGTTTGTGAGCTCCGCTAACATGTAGGGCAGGTGGAGGGAGGAAAAAGAAACCTTTGCTATGGGGTAGTTGTCCTTACCACTTGAGTGCCTGAGGCACCAAGGATGAGGCATCATTCTCAAGACTTCTAGAATTCATGGAATGGCTTAAAAATTCATGTACATCCTCCTTTACCTCTCTGAGGATGAATTCTGATGCCTCTGCCACAGATCACCTCAGGGTTAAATCTATTTAGACACTGTTCTGCAGTGATCCCAAATCAACCCACAGGTGCTGCCATGGTGATAGGTTCTGTGTTGTCCAAACACACCCTATAGGACTTATTCATTGGGTCAGGGAAAGATGACAAGCTCCAGTCCATCATAGCCTGTGCTCGCTATTCTGTTGCAATGGACTTCTTTCTATATTAAGGTACTACTTTGTCTCCTCTTACAGTGGTGACTGAGCACCTCCGAATTTTTCTCCTCACCAGATTATTGGAAAGTCCTTTTCTCCTCATTGTACAAATGGGAAGCTGATGTTTTTACATGAGCCTTATAGTAGTCTCACTTATTGCAGATTTCGGAGTCTGCACGAAAAGAAATTAGTTCAGGGGGGTTTAGACGCTCCCCTGCCGCTACCAGAAGTCGTGCGGGCGCCATTTGGAACCGTGGCTGCCGGCAAACGAGTGCTTCTTGGAGATGCAGCCTTGTAAAAGCCACATAATCGAGGTTCCTCGGCAAGTCTATGGGCAAGCAGAGAACCAAACCTATGGCCATGTTCAAACCAGCAGGTTACCCTAGGGTTTTTACCACAGGGGTACTTACTTGGAGGGGTAACTACTTCATTTTGCAAATGTTCTCATGAAGGAGAAATATTTATCCCTGGGGTAGCTACTTCAAGGGTAATGGTTTATGTGAATAGACATGGGGTGAACTGGTAAGTGGCTTAAGTTAAGATCTATGCATGATGTCCCTAGGGGTAATTGAACTATTGCTTCACCTTAAACACCAGGGGCTTTAAAGCAAAGTAAGAGGTAATTACCCCAGAAGTAGGTGTTCTCATGTGAACAAGACCTGAGTTTCCCCATTACCAAGCTAATGCCCTAACTACTTGACAGTACCAAGCGACTCTTTCATCCACCCTGTACAAGTTCTGTGAACAAAAGAGCAAATGCTGATGAGCTAAATTACAGCCGCTAACATGCAGCAAATCCAGCCAGAAAGCCACCTCCCCTTGGCCTATTCCTCACTGCCTGTTCCTGCTCCACGCTGGGACAGGATATAGGGAGATCTCTCCCTTTCAGAATGAGCAAGTCTGACTGTGACTATATGGACAATGGGGGCAGAGAAGCCAGAGGGGATGGTGCCTGGCTCTGCACTATGTAAAGGTGGAGAACTGTAAATAAAAGGACTTGTGCAGAAGAGAGTTATTCCTGTGTGGGCTTGGGTCTTTGAGGTGAATCCTGGGAAGACCTAAGCCAAGTCCACACTGTTACGTACACCTCTCTTCTGTCCCCTTCCCCACTGTCTCCCCCTTCCTACTTTGCTCTCCTGCCTCCTCTCTCCCACTCCTGTGTCAGGAGTAATGGCGGGGAGCTCATTCACTCTTATGAGAGCAGTTGCTTTCTCTCTCCTTGCTCCAGCCCCTCTGTTCCCACTTTGGGAATGCCAGCGTTGACACTGCAGTGAACCTTCAGTGGAAGGTAATTAACTGGGATTAGGCTGCAGTACGGGAGGGGAACCAAGGGGAATGAATGGAACTCAACAAAATGGAAAATACAGATGTCACTCTTGACCTCTGCTCTTTTGCTTTGAGGAGTGAGTGCCGGAAGGGTTTAAAACCCCCTTGGCTTCCAGACTTGGCACTTCTTGCTGCCTGCAGATAAGCTAATTCTTTATCGTGTGCAGCTAGATTCTGCACAGACGACTCGGTTCATTGTTAGTCACCCCTTTCCCTGTCTCTCCAATGCCTGGCCTTTTGTTTTCTGTATTGTAATTTTAAGCGACCACATTCTGCTTCCCATCGGGAGCTGCCTGAGTGCTTCGTCCATTCTGGTTGGTAGCTGGGCTTTAGAGGCCACAGGAGGTATTAAGTCAATTGCAGGAAGTAGAGAGAGGCAGTTGCGCCAAGCAGAGAGCGTCGGGATTATTTTTGCCTTCCTGTAAATGGGGCAAGTACTGCTGAGTGTACACGCCTCACTCATTGATCCTGCCAGACAGGCGTAGAGCCTCCCAATCCCATGGACTGGCATCCCAGACTCCAAACTGACTAGAAGAGCAGGTGAGGATTAATAGGGACCCCTTCCACTCCAGGGGACCCTCTTTCTCACTTTGCCGTTGTAAATTTGCAGGAAAATGGCAAGGTGTGTGGCGTTTCCGTGGCATGGCGTGCACTGTCATTCCATTGCTCTTGTTGTATTCTTGTTGTATTTTCCAAATGTTTGTACATCTTTGTCACTCAGCCTTGCTGCCCTGCCCCACAAGAGACAATTTAGAACAGAAACACTCCCCCCCCCCACCCCCTCCAGCTGCAGCTTTTTGGGCTGGAGGGAATAGAAAGTGCCACCTTCCCCAGAGGAAATGCATTGGCCTCCCTTCCAACACATGGAAAGCAAAGTGCCAAATCGGAGGGTGGGGTCGGGCAAAGACTCCTGTGCTTCCTATTGGCTTGTTCCACCTCAGACCCAGTTTCACCAGGCTTCCCACCCTCCAATGGTCCATTTGTGGGGAGGACTAATTAATGCTGAGTCTGCTGCCTGTTAACGCTGACTGGTGTTGCCTCATGGTTTTCTTGGGCTGATCCTGTTTGGCCTCTTGTTTTGTACAGTCCTCAGCTAGTAAGCTCTTTGGGGCAAAGAGTGATGCCTTTCTGTGATGGGTTTATTATTACTAGTACTTTCAATTTCTATGCTGACCTTCTCCAAAACAGTCTTTGGGTGGCTTACTATACAAAATGTAGTAATTCCCTCCCACAATCCATAACCCGTCACCATCCAATATCCCACAAATCAAACAAACCAATATTACAAATTCAAACTTAAAACCTCTAAAACTCTCACTCCACCTGCGAACCCCCCACTTGCCCAACATTACCCTGTCTCTTTCCCAGGAGAAGTGCCCCCTCCTCCCATGCCTGTACTCCACCCCTCGCACAGGGGGTTGCGGCATTCCATAGCCAACCCTCCCAACCACCAGCCTCCCCATATACAAGAAATGAACAGACAAGTTAATACAATGCAAAACGTAGCTCCACTTCCCAGTCCCAGCCACTAAACAGCCAGTGGCCTTTAGCATTGGCCCTCTTTCAGTCACCTGCAGGCAGCCTTTTAAAGCAGCAAAGGGAGGGGGGCAGCAACCCCAGGTGCTACACTTCAGAAGCCCCTCACCCTTGCATCCCAGCTCTTCAGTCCTCCCAGGGGATGGGCAGGCAGACTTTTAAAGCAGCAAAAGGAAGGTGTGTAGGTACAGTGAGGACCCAGTGGTGGAGATTGAGGAGAAATGTATATAGCACCCCCTGCCAAACGAGCTACCGTGATTATTACAAATAACCATCATTGGCAGCAGTAGGGCTTTGCTTTCCCAAATCATGTTGTAAACCTTAAGTAATCTGTATGCTTTTTGTGTATGTACATGAGAGAGAGAGCACTCCCATCCACTCCCAATCTCTCACCAGTCATTTGCATAGGTTAGGGACTGGGGTTGAAAAGCACGTTTCATACAGCAGACTTGCCCTTGGGAATTATGAGACCCTGTGCAAAGAGCCTGGTGAATCCCGTTGCAGTTTGGCACACGTGGAGACACTGATGAGTTCTGTTGCAGCTTGGCAGGCACACATGGAGACTATGGCAGGGCCCCTCCTAGGTAGCCCTGGGCCGTAAGTGGTTGCACCATTTTCATATACCTAAGGCCACCTTTAGGTATGCATATGCCCTCTTGCTCCCCAGCATGGTTTCATACAGTCACGTCATGATCTTGCCCATAAATAGTAACTGCCAAGAGGGAGGGCATCTCCCTGCATTTAATGGCCATCTGAGAGGAGTTACTAAAGACCTTTAGCCCAGTCTCTCATTAAGTGCCAGGAAGTGCCAGACCCAGGAGGTCATTACTGCTATTATAAACTCAATGCACCATTATTTTGTTTACACTTTGCTGTACCCTGAGCACTGTGGTTTTTACAGAGGTGGTGAGCTCCCTATAGGGTCAAGGTCTTCCCAGCAGGCACAGTAAGTGATGAGAAAGCTGGTCTTCATTTTCAGTGCTCTGACAGATTCGTGTCTAACTTTATGTGCATTCGTTCTGTGATTAATGTGCATTTTCTCCCACACTGGGTGGGGCTTTCAGTAAGAGCTGGTGGCCTCCCTTAGCCAACCAGCTATGCTGTGATGCCCTAGGTGATGCCCTAGTGCCTGTGATGCCCAAGGTCTTATGGACAATTTTGGTTGTATTCAAAATAACAGCCTTCTGGGCAGGACTGATTCATCTTCTTGGGAGTTTAAGATGATCAAAGTTCACCTTCATTGCTTTCAGAACCAGACCATTTGCTGAAATGATAAGTATAACTGGCTCGCACTTGTTTCATGTCGGTAACAAGGTCCTGATACTTCCTGAGCTTCTCCATCTACATGTTCTGGACATTCTCGGCTAATGGCACACTCAGAACAATGATGTTGGCATATTTTTTCTTCCTTTCCATGATCGCAGTATTTGAATGGTCATGATCAAAAGTGCAGTCAGTAATAGGGGTCATACCCCAGTATATCTCTATAGTTCGTATTCTCAAAAACATGTGCAGGTTGATACTTATGGTGAACTTCTGATGCATATTTTTTGGCGACGTTTTTGTGGCAGTACAAATATACAGTGTTCACAAGTACAGGACAACTTGAGGCAATATTCTGTATTGACTCCGAGGTAGCTCATACACAGGCAACACTTTTCTGAGACATCCCCCTCAAAGATTATTATTGTTGCACCAGCAATATAACTAGCACTGAACAGTCATGATTAGAGATGGGTCTCTGCCCTCTAGAGCTTAGTCTAGGATGGACTAGGGGGGAAGGAACGTAGGAAGTAACATGAAGTTTCAGCTGCACATGCTTAGCTCTCTGCCCATCTACCCTGGGCTGCATACAGGATACACATTTGCTTCCTGGAGTAATTCAAGGTACTGGATAGTTATCCGCTTCTGGATGATCTGAGAGGCCCTTGTTACTTGAGGAACGTTTACCTCTCTCCCCGTGTGGGTGTCCTGGCAGTTGATATTAGCTGTTGGGGTGCTTCTGTTATCTCCATCTGGCATAGAGTTATCCAACACCAGGACCATCAGCTTGTGTTCAGTAGAAGGCCCTCCCCTGTGAAACTTGGGTCTTATGCTGGTGTGCCATTGTGGAAGGTTTCTGGGTAGAGCATTCAGGCATCAGTCATGCTGGTCTTGGTGGTCATTAGTGGCCCACCATTTGCAAAAGGTAAGGTTTATTTCACTGTATTTTTTTAGTGCCATACTATGCCTCAAAACTATTATACCTATCTGCCATACTAGTCTCTTGGGGCTATTGGCTACCAGTGTTGCTTGGAAAAGCATGCAGGTTGCTCAGTCTTATGCCATGGGGCTGTGATTACACAAAGCAAACTTAGGGATATCGGGAATGGTGAATCTTCTTTTTCCTAAGCCCCATGTCCTTCAAACATTCTTAGGGATGAAATGAGATTTCATCAAAAAGAAAAAACTCATTGAAAACCTGATACCATCTCTGTAGAACTGAACACCTCTCGATATTCAGTAAAGTCTCAACCAACATTTCATTTTTTGATTTACTGACTTTCTGCTTACCGGGATCCTGTTTACTGCTTTGCCGTATACCGCTCTTCTGTCCATATCAAATCCCGAGAAGTAATACAAATGCAGTACTGCATTTCTTGCCCTCCATTTTCCCTTGAACTTCCTTGTTGCTCATTGACTGGTATGCAGATTCCTTTACTAATCTGCAATCCAGTTGCAGATTGGTCAAAGCAAAGGGAACAACATAGAACAACAATTCTGACTGGAGGCACTGGAGTGGAAATTAAAAGGTTCTGTGGGGAGATTAAAGGGTGGGCTGTTCACACAGTGATTGACTCAGAAATGCAGAAACAACAAACCCAGAAGTAAAATAGTACCCTCAGAAATGCGGAAAGCAGAAAGTCAGTAAATTGGGACAGTATCTTGTGGTATTGTGAGAATCAAAGAATTGCATCCGTATCGGGAAACAGTCAGGAAATTGTTTCCAGTTACTGATATGATGAAATTTTTCACAAGCAGCAATTTAGCTGCTCATTTCAGCCCTAATTCATATCCCCAACTTTCCACATGTCAGTAGCTAGTGTTTGCAGGACTGCAGCCTAAAAATTCTAGAGGCACTCCTGGTTAGAGTATGCTAGCCCCGCCGCACTGTAATTTGAGGGCACTGACTGTGGGTACTTTAACAAAAACTTCCTTTCTCCAAAATTTTAATCAAAAGTTGGTGTTAAATGGGCACTTACAAACAAATTGACTAACCAAATACAACCTTCCCCACCTGCAAACCAAAAATCAACCATGCAATATCCCAAAAGGAAAATGAAAAACAAGTCAGCTCAGAACTGATTTCTTGGCTTTGACTCTAATTAAGTACACTCTCAAAAAGGACATAGTAGAACTGGAAAAGGTGCAGGCAGGGAAGGGCAGCAGAGAGGATAATAGCCGGTATGGATTGGCTTCCAGACAAGGTGACGCTCAATAGGTTAGGGCTCCTCGGCTAAGAGAAGAGACAAAGGAGGGGAGATATGATAGAAGTTTTAAAATTCATGAGTGGTGTGAAGCAAGTGAATAGGAGGATAAATAACAGTGCTTCTCAAAATTTATTTAAATAAATAAAATAGAATTAGTGGACACCTTATGACATTAACTGGGAGCAGATTTAAAGCAAATAAAATCAAGATCCTTTTCACTTACTGTACAATAGGTTTGTAAAACTCCTTGTCGGAGGATGATGTGAAGGCCAAAAACATGAGTTAAAAGAAACAATATGGTATGTTTGTAGACGATAGATCCATCGATGGGTAATAGGCAAGTTGGTCAGGGGATGAGACCTCTGACTGTTGGGGACTGGGAGTGAGTAGCAGAAAATGGATCACTCCTTCAGTTTGTTTATTTATTTATTTCATTCCCCCAAAACATTATTTTTACCCTGCCCTTCCTGAAGAAGCACAAGGCGGCTTACAAAATATAAAAACATGTAAAACAGCTTTTAAAAAATCTTTTAACCCCCAACCTTTTCCCAAACCCCTTCACCCAACCCCAATCTATCCCTGCCTGCCAAACTCCTGGCCAAACAAAAAGGTCTGGCATTGTTTCCCGAAGATGCTCTGGCAGATCTCAAGGGAAAGGAGTTCCATAATTGCGAGGCAGCCACCGAGAACACCTCTGTGTGCCCTTGTTGTGGAAACTTTATGGGCAAATGGTACCTGCAAGAGGGAGCTCCCAGCTGACCTCAGAGGCTGCAATGGAGCATAAGGGAAGAGGCGGGTCTTTCACATACCTGGGGCCCAAGCCGTTTAGGGCTTTATAGGTCAAAACTAGTCGCTTGAATCGTGCCTGGAAACCATTGACAGCCAGTGCAGACTCTGGAGCACTGGGTGTAATGTGCTCCTGACGACCTGCCCTGACAGAAGACAGGCTGCCGCGTTCTGCACCAGCTGCAGCTTCCAAATCATCATCAAGGGCACCCCCACAAAGAGTGCATTGCAGTAGTCTAGCCTCAAGGTTATGAAAGCATAGATGACAGTGACCAGGTCCATGTCCGATTAAAAAGGATTGCAGCCTTCTTACCAGATGAAATTGGTGGGAAAGTGCTCCTGGCCGCTGCCGTAACCTAGCGATATAGGCACAGCGGTGGATCTAAGAGCACCCCAAGGCTGTGAACCTGAGTGACTAAAGGAGGACAGACCCCATCAATAACAGGGGTTCCCATATCCCCCGAGCTAACAAAGCCAGCCAACCATCACCTCGGTCTTGTCTGAATTCAGTTTCAATCAGCTTGCCTGAATCTAGTTACCAATGGCAGCCAGACATTGGGTAAGCTCCAAGACTATAGGTCCTGGGTCAGATGAAAAAGAGAGAGAGAGAGAGAGAGAGAGAGTTGGGTGTCATCAGCATACTGGTGGCACTTCACTTCAAGTCTCCAAACAGCCTCACCCAGGGGCCTCAGATACACATGTACAGGAGTGGGGACAAGATGGGACTCGAGACCTCCTGAGGGGACAACGAGTGACCCTCTGGAGCCCATCGCCACCCTCTGGGTTCTCCCAGCCCAGGAATGAGCAGAAGCACTCAAGAGTAGTCCTGTAAACCCCTGCCAGGTCACACAGCCATGTCAGCAACACCCCGTGATCAACTGTATCAAAAGCTGCTGGAAGATCTAACAAAATCAACAGGGTACAATTACCCTTGTTGATTTTGAAGCAGAGATCACCAACCAAAGACACAAGTGCAGTCTCAGTGCCATGTCCAGGACAAAATCCTGTCTGACGTGGGCCCAGGAATCCAATAGCATTGAGATGTGCCCGAAGCTGCAAAGCAACCACCCATTCAATAACCTTCCCCAAAAAGGGAAGATTAGAGACAGGGTGATAGCTGGGAGATGACTCAACATCAAGAGATGGTTTCTTGAGTAGTGGTTGGATGACCTCAGTTTTGAGACCCACCCAAAGAACGGCATTGACATTATGATCTGTTGTACTCTTCTCTGAAGCTTCAGTTGATAACCTGCTTTGGTACTTTTTATGTTCTTAACCATACGTTTGACATCCTTATTTTGCTAGTTCTCAGTCATCATAAATGTATTTGATCTGATTTTTCTAACAAGCAATATGAATATTCGGGGGACAAAAGTCCTGTTGGTCTTCTTTATACATTATGATGATGAAGAAGAAGGGGGAAGGGGGTGCACCGGTCCAGTTCAATTATTCCTTTGTAGGTCACCTTCAGGGTTGCTGCACTGAGGGAATGTGTTTCTTTGTGCTTGATAAGAATAACGTGTGTGTGTTTATTTTGTAGGTAATGTACAATTTCTGATCATTCATTTCCTCAGGCTTTGAACTGAGGTGGATTATGCTGGGTCAGTGACTTGGTACATTTTTGGGGGTGGGGTGGAACAGTTGTCCAGGGTGTAGGGCCAGACATTGTGCGTTTGGAGGCAATGATTCCTGACATGTCAAACTCTCTTCTCCATGACATCACACTTTCCTTTTTTTTTTTTTTTTT
>QEPC01000081.1:2725239-2741818 GCA_003113815.1 Sphenodon punctatus
GAAACCAATGGCCAAAGCCGCTGCACCAGATGTAACTGGCGGAAGGCACTCCTCACCCCAGCCTCCACCTGCAGATCCAGGCGGAGCTGCACATTGAGGAGCACCCCCAGGTTCTGCACCTGGGAAGTCAGTGGAGGGCACATCCCCTCAACTGAGGGGGTCATCATCTCCATCGACTTACCCACTTCCATCTTGTCAGGATTCAGTCACAGTCGATTAGCCCTCATCCAGTCCCCCACAGCTGCCAGACACCAAGTAAGCACCGAGACAGCCGGGCCTGGGTTGGTTGAAAATGAGAGGTACAGTTGGGTGTCATCCGCATACTGATGACACCTTACCCCGTACCCCCTGATCACCTCGACAAGCGGCTGCATATAGACATTGAACAGGAGAGGGGACAAGACAGAACCCTGCGGGACCCCACATGAGAGGTCTTGGTGAGATGAAAAATGATCACCGAGCACCACCCGCTGAGTTCTCCCAGTCAGGAATGAGCGGAACCATTCAAGAATGATCCCACATACCCCCGCAGGCGCGTCACCAACATCTTGTGGTCAACGGCATCAAATGCAGCCGACAGACCTAATAGGACCAAAAGGGTTGACTGACCCTTATCCTTTTCACAGCGCAGGTCATCGACGGCGCAGCCACCAGTGCTGTCTCAATGCCATGCCGCGGACGAAAACCAGACTGCGAGGGATCCAGATAACCAGTGCAGTCGAGTTGTGTGTGGAGTTTTGGGTGTATGTTGTGTGAACATATGTGCGCACAACTAGGTGAATTTCTGGAGAATCACTAGCCAGACTGTTTTACAGCGTACCTAGGAAGGAGAGGTTGCTCACTAGATGCCCAACGGGGGGGATGTCTTTTTACTGGGAAATGTCTGAGTCAACAAGCGTGAGGGCTCATTCATACAACATTCCCACAGTGGAGGAAGCAACATGGAAGGGAGGGGCCATTGTGTGAAGTGGGTTTATGGAGCAGGGTTCATTGGCATAGGTTTACTTGTTGAACAAACTCAGAATAATAATAAAATAATAATAATTGTATATAGCGCCCCCTGCCATGGCACTTGGAGCACTTCACATAGAACTAATGAACACAGCTTTTTAATCATCACAACAACCCTGTGAGGTGGGTTAGGCTGAGAGAATATTGTGACTGGCAGTGAGTTTCTGGTTAAGGATGCTTTCCCACAACGCTGCATGCACCGCGGGAGCATGTGCTATTTAAATGTAGCATAGCTCCCAGTCCCTTCTTGTGGGAATGGAGGAAGTGTGACTCTCCCGCTGGCAAGCTTGCACATCAAACAGGGTGGGATTTCACAACACTGTCAGATGCGTGAGCTTGCCGGTGGGAGAGCCTCACTTCCTCCATTCCCACGAGACAGGAGATGCACTACATTTGAAGAGCACATGTACCCAGGGTGCTAAAGGTTGCTCATGGGAGCGAGCTTGCATGGGAAAGGGAGCTTGTGGGAAAGTAGCCTGAGGAAAGACTTGAACCAGTACCAGGCTCCCCCTATCTCCAGGTACTTACACTTAGCCACTACACCACACTAGCTTTACACAGCACCCACAAGGGGAAGCCAACCTGGGCTGCATTCTGGACTGCTCCCTCCACTTAGGGAATTCTATGTGAATGAGCACGCTTCCCTATCACTCTGCCCTCATGCAGCCATTTACAGATGTGGAGTTTTGGTTTCCCCTTGCAAATGTCTGTATGGGGTACCAGACAACAGATGAACTAACCCTATGAGTTTTTACACACACACATTTTTAACTAAGTGTTTGTTTCACAAGGAAAGAACTTTGCAAAACTCCAAAGAAGCCAGATGTTTAAAATTAGCATCCAAACCTGGTTCCTCCCACCCATGCCATTTCCCACCTTCCCTAGTTTTCTATTTCTTGTCCCCATTTCATGCTGCCCACTCTCTTCCTCATCTCACAACAGAGTCTGAAAACTTTAAGGGAAGTCAGAGGACGGGAGACATAGCTCTCTTCCCTTTCTTAGTACAAGTGCTGCTCCTCCCTGCATCCTAACCAGGACTCTGCTCACAATCTGGTCTCTCTCTCTCCTGGAGGTGGGGCTGGTCGGCGGTTTGCTCTCCTTTCTCAGTGAAGCAGAAGACTCGATGCAGTTTCCAGATTGTCAGAAGGACTGTTAAGCCAGTGATTCTCAACAGGTGTGTTGAGACCTACTGGTGGGTTTGCGAAGGGTCTTACAAGACAACAGCCCCAGGCAACTAGTCCTGGGGCCGGGGTCTAGGCTAGGGTTGCCAGGTGTGAAAAATACATGTTGAAGGCCTGGGAAAATTTACGTAAGTGTCTTGGAAAAATTTGCATAGCTGGCAACCCTAGCCTAGGCACCTTGGTGCAGCTGTGTCACGTCCCCCTCCTCTGCCTCTTGTTCTGGCTGCCTGTGCCGCTGAGAGCTGGCCAAGCACAGGATTCAGGGAGGAGCAGTGTGGCTTCCTGCTGCTTCTCCACTTCTCTAGCACCTGCCTCATGCTGCTTCCAGCCACCTCACTCTAGCTCCCTGCTGCTGCCACTGCCAGGATCAAGTCCTCCCAGCAGCTGCTGCCTGGCCACTCCTAGTTCTGATTTTTGTTTTTAAAAATGTTGTGGGTATTGTCCATAAGAAAAGTTGAGAACCACTGTGTTAGATCAAGCGTGTGGTAGGTATGACAGGAAGGGAGATATTCATTTATGCCTATGGCTACTAGATGGAGGCTGTACAGGGGGTCTTTCCAGGGCCACACGGGGGTGCTGGGGTCTCACCCTGGGGAATTAGCAAACCCCTCTGGTATGCCTTTTCAGCCCAAGCCTCAGCTAAACCCCCTCCCCTGAGACAGGAGGGCACCTTTTCTAGGACACAACACACAGTCCAGAGGGTATGAGTCCACAGTCCTGTATTAGATGCTGTGTGTCCAGTGTACATGGGGCTGCCGGCTCAGTCACCTCCACCCTGCAAGCTCAGGTTAGTCTCTCCAGGCTCAGGAGCAACACAGACCATCAACCACCAAGTCCATCCACCCAGGCCTCCAAGCCCCCAGGCTATGACCAAGCCTTCCCCAGGCAAAAGGCTCCCTCCTGGGCACAGCCTCTCCCACTTGCTTGGGTCCCTCTGGTTCTCCAGCCTTCAGTACCCTGGAGAGCATAGAGCAGGACAACTTCTTCAGGGAGATGTTGCTCCTCCAGCGCCCTAGCAGAGACTCTCTCTTCTCTGCCTTGTCTCTCCTTTTATACAGGCAGAGTGGGCATGACCAGGCTTCCTCTCCATAGCCTTAAAGGGCCAGTAACCTGCCCACTCTGTCCCAGGGTCTCTCAACCAGTTTCCAGCTCAGGTTAGTCCCAAGCTATGGGGCTGGCTCTGCCAAGCTCCTGGACATTCTCAGCCCTCTGGCTGACCCATGTAGCCCCCTTCTTAAAAGGGCAGCAGCCCCACAGGACTGCTTCCTGCTACAGAGGCATTATGCACTAAATAGACTGGGTTTAGCAATGGGCCCGTGGCAATTGGTCCAATTATAGATCATAAAGTCCAGAGACCACTAAGGAGGTGTACCTCAGTTGGAAATCAGGATCCCCAGGAGATGCTGCAAGGACACAGAGCACAACAGCAACAGCAGCTAGCATTACCCCTTGGACTCCCATTTTGGCGTATGGGAGTTGTAGGATCAAACCATGAGAGGTGGCAACACTAGCAGCAGCAGCACCTCATTAGCATAAGCTTTCTATGCCCCATCTGCACTGTATCCCACAGTGTCCCTCCAGCCTCTTCGACTCCCCTTCTGTCACAGCTCTTCCCAGTTAAATTCAGAAGAGGCCTTGGAATCAATCTCCACTCTGTACATTCATGTGCCACTGGTGTGTAGGGGAGCTATGTTTGCGTAGTGCTAAGCAGAGTCCCCAATTCTCACTGTTACAAGCCCCTGAGATTTAGAATAAAGGATGACGGTGGTGGGTAGAATTGTGAAAGCTATGGGCAGGGGAGGGCGTGTGATCGAGCAGATATTTGTATATTTATATTTATTCAATAACTTATATTCCGCACCCTACAGCAGCTCAGGGCGGCTCACAAAATATTTAAAACAACATATAAAAACAGTACATAAAGGGATTACTAAGACAATAAAAACAACAACAAGGAGGTAACACCACTGGTAAAAAACACCACGCTTATTCCCCCCTCTCCCTCAAAGGCCCAGATGAANCTGGGCTGCATTCTGGACTGCTCCCTCCACTTAGGGAATTCTATGTGAATGAGCACGCTTCCCTATCACTCTGCCCTCATGCAGCCATTTACAGATGTGGAGTTCTGGTTTCCCCTTGCAAATGTCTGTATGGGGTACCAGACAACAGATGAACTAACCCTATGAGTTTTTACACACACACATTTTTAACTAAGTGTTTGTTTCACAAGGAAAGAACTTTGCAAAACTCCAAAGAAGCCAGATGTTTAAAATTAGCATCCAAACCTGGTTCCTCCCACCCATGCCATTTCCCACCTTCCCTAGTTTTCTATTTCTTGTCCCCATTTCATGCTGCCCACTCTCTTCCTCATCTCACAACAGAGTCTGAAAACTTTAAGGGAAGTCAGAGGACGGGAGACATAGCTCTCTTCCCTTTCTTAGTACAAGTGCTGCTCCTCCCTGCATCCTAACCAGGACTCTGCTCACAATCTGGTCTCTCTCTCTCCTGGAGGTGGGGCTGGTCGGCGGTTTGCTCTCCTTTCTCAGTGAAGCAGAAGACTCGATGCAGTTTCCAGATTGTCAGAAGGACTGTTAAGCCAGTGATTCTCAACAGGTGTGTTGAGACCTACTGGTGGGTTTGCGAAGGGTCTTACAAGGCAACAGCCCCAGGCAACTAGTCCTGGGGCCGGGGTCTAGGCTAGGGTTGCCAGGTGTGAAAAATACATGTTGAAGGCCTGGGAAAATTTACGTAAGTGTCTTGGAAAAATTTGCATAGCTGGCAACCCTAGCCTAGGCACCTTGGTGCAGCTGTGTCACGTCCCCCTCCTCTTGTTCTGGCTGCCTGTGCCGCTGAGAGCTGGCCAAGCACAGGATTCAGGGAGGAGCAGTGTGGCTTCCTGCTGCTTCTCCACTTCTCTAGCACCTGCCTCATGCTGCTTCCAGCCACCTCACTCTAGCTCCCTGCTGCTGCCACTGCCAGGATAAAGTCCTCCCAGCAGCTGCTGCCTGGCCACTCCTAGTTCTGATTTTTGTTTTAAAAAATGTTGTGGGTATTGTCCATAAGAAAAGTTGAGAACCACTGTGTTAGATCAAGCGGGTGGTAGGTATGACAGGAAGGGATATATTCATTTATGCCTATGGCTACTAGATGGAGGCTGTACAGGGGGTCTTTCCAGGGCCACACGGGGGTGCTGGGGTCTCACCCTGGGGAATTAGCAAACCCCTCTGGTATGCCTTTTCAGCCCAAGCCTCAGCTAAACCCCCTCCCCTGAGACAGGAGGGCACCTTTTCTAGGACACAACACACAGTCCAGAGGGTATGAGTCCACAGTCCTGTATTAGACGCTGTGTGTCCAGTGTACATGGGGCTGCCGGCTCAGTCACCTCCACCCTGCAAGCTCAGGTTAGTCTCTCCAGGCTCAGGAGCAACACAGACCATCAACCACCAAGTCCATCCACCCAGGCCTCCAAGCCCCCAGGCTATGACCAAGCCTTCCCCAGGCAAAAGGCTCCCTCCTGGGCACAGCCTCTCCCACTTGCTTGGGTCCCTCTGGTTCTCCAGCCTTCAGTACCCTGGAGAGCATAGAGCAGGACAACTTCTTCAGGGAGATGTTGCTCCTCCAGCGCCCTAGCAGAGACTCTCTCTTCTCTGCCTTGTCTCTCCTTTTATACAGGCAGAGTGGGCATGACCAGGCTTCCTCTCCATAGCCTTAAAGGGCCAGTAACCTGCCCACTCTGTCCCAGGGTCTCTCAACCAGTTTCCAGCTCAGGTTAGTCCCAAGCTATGGGGCTGGCTCTGCCAAGCTCCTGGACATTCTCAGCCCTCTGGCTGACCCATGTAGCCCCCTTCTTAAAAGGGCAGCAGCCCCACAGGACTGCTTCCTGCTACAGAGGCATTATGCACTAAATAGACTGGGTTTAAGGACTGACAGACCTGCCTTTGCTGCATGGCGTGCAATGGGCCCGTGGCAATTGGTCCAATTATAGATCATAAAGTCCAGAGACCACTAAGGAGGTGTACCTCAGTTGGAAATCGGGATCCCCAGGAGATGCTGCAAGGACACAGAGCACAACAGCAACAGCAGCTAGCATTACCCCTTGGACTCCCATTTTGGCGTATGGGAGTTGTAGGATCAAACCATGAGAGGTGGCAACACTAGCAGCAGCAGCACCTCATTAGCATAAGCTTTCTATGCCCCATCTGCACTGTATCCCACAGTGTCCCTCCAGCCTCTTCGACTCCCCTTCTGTCACAGCTCTTCCCAGTTAAATTCAGAAGAGGCCTTGGAATCAATCTCCACTCTGTACATTCATGTGCCACTGGTGTGTAGGGGAGCTATGTTTGCGTAGTGCTAAGCAGAGTCCCCAATTCTCACTGTTACAAGCCCCTGAGATTTAGAATAAAGGATGACGGTGGTGGGTAGAATTGTGAAAGCTATGGGCAGGGGAGGGCGTGTGATCGAGCAGATATTTGTATATTTATATTTATTCAATAACTTATATTCCGCACCCTACAGCAGCTCAGGGCGGCTCACAAAATATTTAAAACAACATATAAAAACAGTACATAAAGGGATTACTAAGACAATAAAAACAACAACAAGGAGGTAACACCACTGGTAAAAAACACCACGCTTATTCCCCCCTCTCCCTCAAAGGCCCAGATGAACAGCAAGGTCTTACGGGCCCAATGCAAGGCCAACAGGCTGGGAGCCAGGCGAGCCTCCTCTGGGAGGGAGTTCCACAGCCATGGTGTGGCCACCGAGAATGCCCTCTCCATCGTGGCCCCCTGGTTCACCCGGGGGACCACAGAGGTTGCCCCATATTCCTGAGGTAAAGGGGCCTTGGAGATATAGGGCCCTATACTCCCAGGTGCCCTGAGGGACTATTACAGGGATTAGTATGCACAGGTGCTTGAGAGGACTGGGTATCTTTCCTTCGAGATTTGTGGGCCTGGGGGAGAGCATGAAGTTGTGTGAAATTATTGTTTATGCATATACCCAGGGGACTACAGTCTCAGACGCCCTGTAAAGTTTAACTCGCTGTAAATAAAGGACACTGTGGCAGAGTTGAGCCACAAGATAGCCGTCAGTGGAATCTAAGATGGCCGCTACAGGAGGCTGATGTGTTTGGAGTGTAGCTATCAGTATAAAGGAAGCCAGCCCAGGAAGTAAGTGGCAGTCTACTTCTGACCTCTGAAGGGAGCACATCTCAGCAAGAGGCTGCCTGGAGGTACCAGAAGGATGGGAGCAAGAAGCCTGAAGAACAGGATGTCAGTTGGTTGCCAGGTAGCCAGTGGACTGTGTTTGGCTAGGATAAATCTATGTGAAGGACTGTGAGCCTTTCAGACATTCTCCCCATCCCCACCACCCGCACATATTCTGACTGTGGGGGGAATGCGCAGCCAGAATACGCGCAGGGATCGGCTGGTCTGAAAGCCCCAGGAAATCGAGCTCTGCATCCCTGCGCATGTCTTCCGGCAAAGCCACACGGGGGGGCTTTAAGACCGACTGATCCCGATGCATATTTTAGCTGTGCATTCCCCCCTACAGCCAGAATATGCATGAGAGGATGTCTAAAAGTGGCCTGTATGCTTGCTGGGACTGGCCAGAGATTTGGTGCTTGGCCTAAAGACGATATGTGAATAAACTATACATTGATTTCCTAAAGTGACTACTTGGTGACTCTGGGCCTAATCCTGTATACACTCACCCACAGTGAGGTGGGACCCTGCTACAGACCCCTTGGTGAAAGCGTCTGGTACAGGAGTCCTTGCATGCAGCAGCAGACAGTTTCAGGCCTCGTCCAGTGGAAACTCGCCTGTCACAAGGAAGGGCCACTCTGGGACAGGTGGGTAAACATGTGGGACTCTGTAGGTGGGTGAATAGAGGAAATAAGGACTAATGATACCCTTCTGCGTAATGCACAGTACTGAGAGCCAAGGGACCTGTGTTTCAGTTCTAACATGCCACAGACTTCCTATGTGATCTTGAGCATATTTTTCTGTGCCTGGGTTTCCCAGTCTGTAAGATGAGGACAACACTTTCTTCTGTATCTCAGTAGTGCTGCAAGGATAAATTCATTATTATTTGTATAGCATTTTGAGTTCCTGGGCTGGAAGATTCTGTGTAAGTGCAAACTATTATCATTGCATTTCGTAGCAAAAAAAAAAAAAAAGGAAGAAAAGTGGGGAGGGAAAGAGAAGTGCTGTTTGAGCAATCAATTTCTCCCAGGAACACAAAGATGACAGCTTTTCATATAATCTGAAAGAGACAGTCAGGAGCAGCTTAAAAGGAAAGTGGCCTAGGAAATTCACATGCAGTCGTCCACAGAGCCCTTTTGGTTCAAACTTTTCTTCAAATATTCCCTGCAAAGAGCATCCCTGTGTGACTTTACGACCACATCTGCTGGGAGAGTTTACCCCTAGCCCCTACTAAGTATCCACAGCTTTCCCCCTGCCCCCCGCCCCTCACAGCAGTGGGTGTATATTGATGGGTGGATGGTGCGGGAAAGAGATCGTATTGTCAATGATGTCTAATACAGTTTGTATATGAAAATATGTTTCTGCTGTGGCTTCTGTGGCTCCAAGGCAAATGCACCATGTAGAGATCTTAGGAATACATCTAGTGATGAGGATGGGGAGGAAAATTCATTTGGTCTTAGGGTATTTTCAGATGCTACGAGATCACGCTCAACCACGGTCAATTCCCATATGGGGAGTGTGATCTTGGAACATCTGGTCAGTGTTACGCCAGATGGACACCCCTGTGAATCACGCGGTGGAATCAGATTTACCACGCTTCCGGCCCTCCTCGCCGGAGGAGGGCCGGAAGCATCATAAATCTGATTCCCCCCCGTGATTCACNTGCTTAACTTAGAGGGAAGAAAAGGATTCAGAGGGAGGGAGGGAGGGAAGAGGAGGCAACTTCTTAACTGTGAGAACTATTGAAGAATGAAATAAGATGCCAGGGAGATTGTGGAAGCTCCTTCCTTGGAGGTTTTCACAACCCAGCTGGAAAAACCTCTGTCTACAATGCTGTAGATAGGAATGTCCTGCAATGGAGCAGTGGGTTGGACTAGATGACCTTGAAGGTACTTCTAACCCTCTGGGTTCTGTGTTTCAGAAACTATCATTTAGGGTTTTCTCTCAGAACATTAAACCTCACCTCTTCAATGTTGCATGACGTGATATATCCTAATCTAGTCCTAATCCTTATCTCTAATTTCCAACATCTCTGTCTAAACTGTCTAATATCCTTAATCTCTCCAGCTAACCTCTCTTTTACATGAGCTAACTAATCAGTCCATCCAATTTTACTACCATCTCTTTTCCCTCTAATTTAGGTATTATTCTAATTTCCATTTGATCTCCTCTCCACGTTCTCTTTTATTCTAACCTCTGGCTAATTTCTCCCTTTTCCTAATCTCAACCGAATATCCCTAATTTGACTACTCTCAAATTTTCTAAAGCTCTTCTATATTAGGCAGAGATTAGGAAAAGGGTTTTATTGTACCAATAAACCAACCAATATATTGTACCAAATATATATCGTACCAAAACCGCGGGATGTCTAATTTCAAAGAGGTCATTTTTAGGGTTACCATTCCGCTGGCTTTGACTTGTAGTCTCTCTGTTTTAATCCATCAAATCCTGGCTTCAAGTGAAGCCCCATTTTTGCCAGGGCAACCAGGAACAGGGCCATGGCAGAAAGGGGTGGGACAAATAGTCTTTCCTGCTCCCCTTCTGAAGGAGTTTGCTCTCGGCAGAGCATCTGGCTAATAGTTGCTAATGGACCTATCTTCCAGAAACTTGTCCAAACCTCTTTTAAACTCAGCTATAGTATTGGCTCTTACCACAGCCTCTGGCACTAGATTCCACAACCCAATTATACACTGAGTGAAAAAATATTTTCTTTTATTTGTTTTAAACTTGTCACCCATGAGTTTCGTGGAGTGTCCCTTCGTTCTGGTATTAGCTGAGAGGGTAAATAACTGCTCCTTGTTTATTAGTTCCACACCACTCATGATTTTATAGACCGCTATCACATCTCCTCTCAGTTGTCTCTTCTCCAAGCTGAAGAGCCCCAACCTACCAAGCCTCTCATACAGGAGGGGTGAAGTGATATACAACCTCTGGGGCAGCAGGAATGAGCCACTCCTGCTTTCTCAGCTACCCCCCCCCCGATATTGCCTATATATTGCCTATATAAATGCTTATATAATAATAATAATTAATTAATAATAATAATTAATTGTGAGTGGGACTATCCTTTTCCCTCACTTCCTACCATGCACCCAAGGTACAGGCAGAGTCTGGCCCTGAATCTGCAGCTGTAGAGGTCAGTCAGTCTCTGTTTGATGAAAATCCTGCTCCCTCGGTTTTACTGTTGGACACTTGCTGCCGCTCATTCCAGACCCTGCTCTTAGGTTCTATAGGACAGAGAGGAAACTGTAGCACTGATGTATACTTACTTGGTATACACTGTAAACTCCTTACTGAGCAAGGGGCCATCTTATTTTCTTTTTTTAACCTGTTTAGAAGAGTGGGACCTGATCTGCCTTGTCTGGGATTAAGGCTCCTAAACACTTCTATGCAATACAAACAATACTAGCAACTACTGTCTTGAAGAAAAGACCAACACTGGAAACCAAAGAGAAATTCTGTTAATGAAAGCAATTCTCAAATGAAATTCAACCAAGATAAATGTAAAGATCTGTAATTTAGGGAAGAAAAAAAAAACAACAAAGTATAAAATGGGAGATATCTGGCTTAATAGCAGTACATGTCAACACAACACAATCTAGGGATTGTGGGTGATCACAAATTGAACATGTCAGCAATATGATGCAGCTGCAAAAAAGGCAAATGCAGTTCTAGGCTGCATTAACAGAAGTGTTTTTCCAAGTCAGTGAAGGTAATAATTATCTCCACTCTATTCAGAACTGATCAGACCTCACGTGGAGTATTGTGTCTAGTTTTGCGCACCTCATTTTAAGGATAGTGACAAATTGGAGTGGCTTCAGAGGAGGGCAACAAAGATGATAACGAAGGTCTGGAAAGCAGGTTTTATGAAAAAAAAGTTGAAGGAACTTGGTATGTTTAGACTAGCAAAGAGAGGACTAAGGGGAGATATGATAGCAGTCATCATCTATCTAAAGGGTTGCCACCAAAATGATGGCAATGCACTGTTTGTATTGCTACAGAGGGTAGGACTAGAAATAATGGGTTTGAATGATGGAAAGGTAGATTTTAGTTAAATATCAGGAAAAACCTCTTAACAGTGAGAGCTGTGCGACAATGGAAAAAGTTGCCTCGGGAGGTTGTAGATGCTCCATCATCTGAGGTTTTTAAAAAAGAAGCAGGACAACCATCTGTCAGGGATGTTGTACCTGTAGTTATCCTGCATGCAAGCAATGGTTAGACTAGATGATCCGGAGGTCCCTTCCAGCTCTATGATTAGAAAGTTCCTATTTTTTCTTCCTTTCCACCTCACCATAGTGGCCCATCTCCTTGTGGGACTTGGCTGCTGGGAGAATATTATACCAGTTCTCCGATCTCTGCACTGGCTGCCTATAGTCTTCTGGGCCTGACTCAAGGTGTTAGTGCTTGCCAATAAAGCCCTAAATGGCTTAGGCCCTGCCTATCTGCGGAATCGCCTCACCCCCCGGGTTCTGGATCGGCCCTTGCGGTCATCCAGGGGTACCCTCCTCAAGGTCCCCCGAGTCGTCCAGGGAGCCACAATGGAGAGGACTGGGCATTCTTAGTGGCCGCATGAGGCTGTGGAGCTCCTGCCCGGTGGAGGCTCCATTTGCCTCAGACCTTCCCTCTTTTTGACCAAGTTGCAAAACCTGGTTGTTCTGCCAGGTGTTTGGCAGGGGAGATAGGTGAGGGTGGAGGGGGTGGGGGGAGGGATTTTAATCCTCCTGCTATGAGTTGTTTTATCTGTTTTAACATTATTGTTGTTGTAAGCTGCCCCAAGCTGCTGTGTCAGGAGGGGCGGGGTGTTAAGTCTTTTATAAATAAATTAAATAAAACTTAGTAAAACTCAATGCCAGGAGAGTGAATGAAGGTTGTGCCATGGCAGACTGCTCACTACAGATGGTGCAGCATATCTTTCCCAAATACTTAGGATCTGGCTCCGTACGTTTGGTTGAGTCGACCTCCCCCTCCCTTCCGCTCTCAGTTGGGGTCCCCCAAGGTTCTGTCCTTGGCCCTCTCCTCTTCTCTATCTACACCCTGTCCCTTGGCAAAATTATTGCCTCCCACGGATTCCAATACCATCTCTACGCTGATGACACCCAACTCTATCTCTCTACCCCCTCTCTCTCCTCCTCTATCCGCTCACGCCTCGTCGACTGCCTCTCTGATATCTCTGCCTGGATGTCCCGACGCCAACTCAAACTAAACATGGCCAAGACTGAACTCCTCATTTTTCCTCCTTCCCCTTCCTCTCCCTCTAACCTGACCATCTGCATTGATGGGGTCACCATCCGTCCTGTTCTCCAAGCCCGCAGCTTGGGCTTCATCTTTGACACGCACCTCTCCTTTAAACCTTACATTGACTCTGTGGCCAAATCCTGCCGATTTGCCCTCCTCAACATTGCCCGCATCCGCCCCTTTCTATCTATCTCCTCGGCCAAAATCCTTGTTCATGCCATGGTTATCTCTCGCCTCGACTACTGTAACCTCCTCCTTGCTGGTCTCCCTCGCTCTCACCTATCCCCCCTTATCGCAATCCAAAACTCTGCTGCCAAGGTCATTCACTCTGCCCGTCGCTTCGACCATGTGCAGCCTCTCCTCCTCTCCCTTCACTGGCTCCCCCTTCCTGAACGTATCCTGTTCAAGCTCCTGGTTTTCACATTCAAATCGCTCCACGACCAAGCTCCCCCTTATCTCTCGGACCTAATCTCCCTACGCACTCCTGCACGTGCTCTCCGCTCTTCCGTTGTACCCACCCTTACTCTCCCTCGTTTCTCCTGCTCGCCCAACCGCCTCCGTCCCTTCTCCCTCGCTGCCCCACATGCCTGGAACTCCCTCCCTGCCCACATCCGCCTTGCCTCCTCCCTCCGCTCCTTCAAATCCATCCTCAAGACCCACCTTTTCCATGCTGCCTTTCCCAATGCCCGCTAGCCTTTCCCCTTACTCTTACTGTCGGCCCTCCTCTACTGACTGCTGCTACCAACTTCATTGTAACCAAGCCAAGCACACGCACCTGAGACTTCGCATCCGCCTGAATGTTTGTTTGTCTTCTCCCCTGTCTCTCCCACTGTCCCCCCCCCTTTGTTTTTGTCTCTTAGATTGTAAGCCACAGGCAGGGGCCGCGTCTAACTCTATGTTCTGTACAGCACCAGGTCATGCGACTGGCGCTTTATAAATGTCTAATAATAATAATAATAATAATATCTTTCCCAAATACTTAGGATCTGGCTCCGTACGTTTGGTTGCTCTGAGGATCAGTTGCTACCTGCAGTACCAGTTCAGAAAACTTCCTGTCATGAGAACAAGGGCCATCCTTACCTCCCTTCCCCCATTACCCACTCATCACTCACCCATCATGCATGTTGCAGGACGGCATCGGCGTCCTATGCAGCCCCGCACCATGCATGATGGGTGGGGAAGTGCTTGTCTACTAACACCCTTAGAAAGAAGCCCTCAAAGACATCGGGAACTTCATGTAACAGAAAATATAGGCAGGAGTTAGATTAAGGTAGCAAGCAACATACATTTTAGCAGAGGCAGTAGTGGCTGTTACAATTACAACCGCAAATCTGTTTCCATTAGGTAGCTTTACTTTCAGGTCAAAGCTTTGTGAAGCAGCCTCTGCTTGAGCTGAAATTCTTCTCTTTTCGTCTTTCTTTCAGACTTCAGCTGTTTTTGAGGAAAGAAGAGGGGAAAGTGCTTTTCCCACCATTATAAAAAAAATCCTGTGACTTTATATTTTGTAAAATGTTCCTTCAGGAGAAATGGCTGATGCTTGAATTCAGGGGAGAAATTGTCCTCTTTGAGGAGCAGTTCATGGCCTTTTCTCCTCTGAGGAAATTGAATTTGATTTGACCAAGTTATTATCATTTGAAAATTGCATACTGAGCCTCCACAGTAGCGGCTTTCTAGTGCATGCACCTCAGGAATGAGGCATTGTGCATGAGTACATAACATAGCTAGGCAGTGAACTGGCTGTAACCCAGACTAGCTTCAAACTTGCTCAAGCCACTTTCCAAAAGGTTTAAGAAAGTCAGATGCTGGGTAAAAATGGGTAGATCCTTTTCTTGTTCCTGCTGTTCTAGCTAATGAAAGTACCTCATCATTGGCCTAGAGACATACACACAATGCCGCGAGTCAAGAGGGCATGAATTCTTTTCCCCTTCCTTCCAGGCTGACTTTCATCATTTTCTGCACTCCATAACCCTTATTAAGCAAGGCTGGTTTTGCTGCACTGGCTGGAATCTGAATGATACAGTACTATAAGGGAAAAAATGGTCTTTACACAGGAGTGGTGTGTGGCTTTGTTCCAGAGGAGAGTGGCTTTCATATCACAAATTTAAAAAACACAATAGACTGAGCACAGTAAACATCGTGGTAGACTTGTTAACTGAGCACTTAACAGAGGATGTGCTACACAAATGTGACTCTCTATTGCAGTTAAATGCATGCTGAATTCATTTCCCCTTGAGTGCTAGTACCTAGTCCGTACGCAGCTTCTGAATAGGGTGGCTTGACTGAGTTAGGTCAAGGATGGTAGTGTCTTGGTGGTGATTAGCAAAATTGTTCTAGGTTATGGAAGTGTAGTGTAGCTTTTCTAAAGCTGGCAAAACTTTAGATCCCTGGAGACTGAATGTGCTATTCTGGTTTCCACAGTAAACGTAAAAATAAGGGGACCTTCAAATGACATAATTAAGGCTGGCATAGTCGAGTGATGCAGCCTTAACCCTGCCCCTTTTGCTGCTGTTATACACAGCAGCATCATGTCCTACTTGAGGTTTATAGCATTGTTATGAGGTGGCTTTCTGTAACAATAGGATGGTGATGCTTTGTGGTGTAAGTGCATAAGCACTGTAAAGTGCTAACACGAGGGCTTGATTGAGAGGGGAGTATCGAAGTGGAATCCAATCCCAGCCTTTAGGAGAACGTCGCAGGTGTCCATTCTGTGTGGAACCGCTGGATCCATTTTGCCCCTTTGATTGTACTCGGCAGAAAATTCCTGATGCGTATATAATAGCAGGAATGACCCCTTCATCACCTGGCATAAGGCTCAGGGGGCTCTTGCCATTTAACTCTGTGAGGTGATAATAATAGGGGGAATAATGGTTTGCTTGGGGTTAATAGATCCTGATAGTGTAATTTCCCCTGGTGAAAAGGAAAGAGGATAAATCTCACAAAGATGGCAAAATCATTTAAAGGGCAGCACAGGGGCTGCCCGTAAGACCCTCTCCTCCACTGAGTTCTTTTTTTTTCTCTTTTCTTCCAGAAGCTGCATTTGTTATATCTCAGTTGTGGTGGGTTTTCCACAGCTTTGCTGAGGGCCCAAAGAGTCTCTCTTTCCACCCGCCTCTTAGTCCTTTTTAAAACCAGATGCACCCATTCATGTCCACGCAGTGGATATGGGTGGGTGCATCCCGTTTGAAAGCGGAGCGTGCTTGCTCTCATGAAACACCCACCTCCACCCACCACCCCCGCATAGAGCAACTAGCGAAAACACAGGCCCTTTCAAATGGGCCAGAAGGAGCCGCAGTGCGGTGTGTGTGTGTGTGTCACTGTGGGTGTGCAGCATGCGTGCGGCCCATCGCACGGACGCATACCCATCTCCACCGATCTCCATGCACAGAGGCATTGCCGTTTTGTCCAATGTCTCCATGCATGGGGGATCGGTGGAGATGGGTGGAGTGCAGGAGGGCACATGCACCCCCACCCACCCCCACAGGTGGGCACACAGATGCCCCCTCCCTGGCCACCCAATCGCACACGTGGGCAGGGGAGGAGCATCTTGTGTGAAAAGGGCCACAGGTTGCTCCGTGCAGGGACGTAGGCGGGGTGCGCCTGTCTGCACCCCCTCCACCCCACTCCCCCACTGCCCCTGCAGTGGCACGACCACTGACTGCCGCTGGGTTGGGGGGAGGAGTGCGTTTTAAAAAGGCCTTAATCACTCTCCTTGTTGAGAAGCACAGGAGTCTTTTGGGTGTTCTTAGTTAGGCACTTCTGTTCCTCTAGACAAATAGTGGTGGCAGTACTTGGGAAGTAGAGCTGGTTGAATATGGAAATAAACATTTTCATTCAGAATATCAACCAAGTTCTGTGGCTGATGAAATACATACATTTGACCATGGAATGAAGCCTCTGTCTCCAGATCAAACTGGCGAGGGTTAGTCTGGAGGCAAGGGGGGGGGGGGGGGG
>QEPC01000081.1:2744442-2834547 GCA_003113815.1 Sphenodon punctatus
GGGGGGGGGGGGCGTTGAGAGAGAATGACAGGGAATGGATCATTCCATATACGACCTACTTTTTGTACACTTTCTCTGGAGTATCTTTGGTGCTTGTCACTATCTGATGAGAGGATACTGGCTTAGATAGACCATTAGCCCAACCCAATGTAGCAGATATGTTTAAATTGAAATTTTGAATTCATATGAAATGAAACTTCAACCTAGTTCTTGCATGGAGGGGAGACCTATTGTTCCCAACTCTTGTGGCCAGTTCAGGGCTCAGATTTGATCTCCCCCTACACAAGCATGCAAACATGGATATACGGACAGTTTAACTAAGAGTGTTTTAAGCAGCTTGTCATGTGCCTTGGAAGTCACCCAGCGGCAGTAGCTTTGTGTGATCAGACAGGGGATGGCCCCTTTTAAGAAGGCCTCATAGACTTGAGCTATAAGAGCATCAAGTCAATGGGCAGGAAGGAGCTCTAATTTAGGAGCTGGTCAGATTGCTGGTCCTAGGGTGGGGACAGCAAGATGTGGCTTGCCTGGATGCTGACCTCAGGGGGACAACAAGCTGTGAAACTTGTCAATGAAGGACTGTTGACTAGAAAACCCCAATGTGTGATGAGAGATTTGGGCTGGAGCCTGCAAGAACTCACAGTGAACGACTGAACCCTGTTACACCTCCATAACCATTCAGTGCTCCCATTCTAGTGGGAGACCTCCACCTTCCCTGGATCAGGAACTTCAAATATGGGCAAAGGTAACTTCTGCCTTCCCAAGGTCAGAGTTGTTATTTCTCCAAATGAGTCGGTTAGCAGCTACCCTAGATAACTCAGAGTCTTTTCCATTTGATTTAAACAAAAGAAGTTGTATTGACATATCTGAAATGGAAAGAAAACCATAAAATGAAAAGATAGTTAACACACGCAGAATATGCCTAAATGGAAAGTATCATTTAACAGACACTAAACTGACCGTTACTGTAGCATAGGGCTGGGTAAACTGACCCACTCTTTGTTAGCATTGGACCCCTGCACAGATCTGCTGGTGGGTTCCTGCTGCTTCACTGTGGGCAATAGTTGAGGCGTACTAATGCCAGTCAGTCAGAATATAAGGGAGGTGGGAGCACCTCTCTCAGCAACAAGCGTCTGGAACTGCCCAGTGAGTTGCACAAGCTTGAGGAAGAAGCCTAGGCCTTGGATTTAGGTTATATTGGGATTAGTGTCTCTGGAAATAAAGACAAGAAAGGGGAAGAGTTTTGGACCCAATATCTAGGGTCTGGATTGTGCTCTATAGTGGGGGTGGGGGAAAACAACCTGTTGGAGGATACCCAATGAGACCCAGAGCCATCAGCACATTCCCCCAAAGGGCAGAGACGTGAAACTGGACACCGGAGGATATGCCAAACACTCTAGTTTATTGTCTAAGGCCTGGTGTAACCCATGGTAGTGACGGGGACCTTAGAAGACTTGATAGCTCATGGGGGAAGTCTGAGGGAGAATCTCGGATCCAGGGTTTCTCACAGATGCAGTGAAACCACAAACTCCCCTCATACAGGATAGAACCAGAAAGATAACAAAGTTGGTCACATACAGATCTTGTTACAGGTAACACAGTTTACAAATTATACATGTAGTTGATTAGTAAACAACTGCTGTCACTTATTGTTTATGCACATCATGTGTATATGAAGCCAACTGGGGAGGTCGTGTGCAGCTGGGGAGTTCGTTGTCACCAATATGCAGACAACACCCAGATGTACTTATCTTTTTTAACCGATTCAGGCCCTGCTGTCTTCTTGCTGTCCCAGTGTCTGCTGTTTTGGGGGATTGGATGAGGTCAGGCCAATTGAAGATCAATCCCGATAAGACAGGGGTGATGCTGGTGGGTGGGGTTGGTGATCTGGGGGAGGAGAACACTCCTGTTATTGGGGGTGTTTGTCCTCCATTGGTTCCCTCTGTGCGGAGCTTGACCATGCTTCTGGATTCACAGGTGTGCTTGGCCTCCCAGGGGTTGGCTGTGGCAAGGGGCACCTTTCACCAACTACATCTGGTGAGAAAACTCTGCCCATATGTCTCAGGCTCAGACCTCATCACCCTCATTCATGCATTCATCACCTTGAGATTGGACTATTGCAATGTGTTCTACATGGAGCTGCCCTTGGTGATGGTTCGGAAGCTGCAGCTGGTGCAAAATGCTGCGGCCCATCTGCTCACTGGGATGGGACGCAGGGAGCACGTCGCACGTCGCACCAGTGCTCCAAGCGCTGCACTGGCTGCCCATTGTCTTCTGGGCCGGATTCAAGGTGCTGGTCTTAAATTTTAATGCCCTAAGTGGCCTGGGCCCTGCTTTTCTGAAGGATCGCTTCACCCCCTGGACTCCAGTTGTCTGGGAGTGCCCTCCTGGAGGCCCTGTGCTATTGGCGGGGCCAAACGGACAGGTGGGCGTTCCCGGCGGCTGCACCATCACTTTGGAACACCCTCCCGGCAGAGGTCCATCTCAGCCCTGATCCCCTTGCCTTCAGACGAAGCTCCTGGCTCTTTCGTTGGGTGTTTGGTGGGGGGAGGGTCGAATGGGTTAGGGAGGAGGTGTGTTTGTACAGATTTCTGGGAATTTTAATTTTATTTTTGTTATGGTTTTATATTTGTACACTGTATTTTTAGGTATGTATTTTTAACTTAATTGTGAGTCACCCCAAATCACCTTGAGCGAGAGTGGCAGGGTAAAAATATTTATAATAAATAAATAATAAACAACCCTAATCCATTCCTGGCTCCAGGTGTGTATCCCTACTAAATTCATCACAAGAGTGGAAGAACTCTCTATAATATGGGTGGGATTCCACTATAATATGAATCAACTTCTTCCTTGCTGGTTTCTGGGTAGAGTTGGGGCCCATGCCTACACAACTTTCTCCCAATTACCAAACAGTGAAAGGCCTACTGGATTCATTGGGTAATTTCAGATGTTCTGATACCACGGTCAACCACAGTGAACTCCCTGTGGTGGCCACAGTACCGAAACATCTGTAGTGCGTCCCACCAGAGGTTCACCATGGTGAACCTCTGGCAGGAAACACATTGACCACGGTTCTGGACCTCCGGCTGCCCGGAGGTCCAGAACCATGGTTAGCTGGACCACGGTCCAGAATTGGCGGAAAGTAACGTCTGTTACCTCCGCCAATTCTGGACCATGGCCCAGACTCCGATGTGGGATCGGGCACAGCGGCCACATTGGCCGCTGCACCCTCCAGTCTCCCAGAGGGCGGGCAGCCAGGGGAGCGGGGGTGGCGGGGCTGTGCGGCCGCACGTCGCGCTGCACAGCCCNAATATAGGTTACAGGGCTGCATTGGAACCAGTACTTCTCATAAATGTCCTCTAATATTTGCATATCTAGCCACCCTATTTGGTGTGCAGTGTGTTTCCCTCTTAGAAACATACCTCAAAATATTAGAAAATCTCATTTCCACTGTGAGTGCTGTTTTCCCTTGACAATCTCCAAGTGAAATTTGACACAACATTGACAATTTCCCATTCTCAAGACTGGAATCAGATACTGGAATCAGATTCAAGAGACTTGCCTCCACTTCCTACTTGGGCAGAACCAGAAATAATAGACTCAAATTACAGGGTGCTAGATTTCAGTTAGATATCAGGGGAAATGTCCTAATAGTAAGAACTGAGCAGTAATGGAACAAGTTGTCAGGGAGGCCGGAGACTCTCCATTGCTAGAGGTTTTCAGGAAGAGACTGGACAGTCATCTGTTGGGGGGCACTATGGCTGTAGTCAACCTGCATCCAAGCAGGAGGTTGGACTAGATGGCCCTCAAGTTTCCTTTCACCTCTTCTCACTGGATTTCTCTGTGCCACACATAAAATAGGGATGATCGTGCTTCCTTGTCTGACTTGCGTATTTAATACAGGGACTGATTCTGTGTGTGCATCTGCACGTGCCATGTCCACCACAATGGGCCCTGGACATATGCTTGGGCTCTACAGATGGTAAATTGTCACTAGAAAAGTAATTATTGAAGACTTTTTCAGGTATACGAGCTTTCTCCCTATAGCTGTGTTTCTGTTCTCTCAAATCTTGTGTGCATGCCCATTATACTCACCTTTATAGTGCTAATAATTCTGTACAACACCATTAGGACTATTTCCTCATCAGGCAAATGGGGGGAGACCCTGCGCATACAGACTCATTCAAAACAAAGAAATGTATCTAAAACCATTAGTAAAACCATCAATATTTAAGCAAAGGCTAGAATTAATTTGAGACAGGATGGACACTGCTGGGCCCTGTCCTATCCATTTCAAGCTCTTTCTCTCTTTTTATTTTAAATAAGAGGAAATTTCTGCCACACTCACAGGAATTGAATTACTGGTTTACAGCGATACCAGGCACAGAGCTGCATTAATGAATTGATGCACAGCAGCTTCATTTAAATAGCAACAGCAGATAGTTGTGGGATTTTTTATAGCACCTTGTTGTGGGAAAATCAGGAAATTGATGCATTAGAGTTTCCACCTTGCCATCGTGAGAGGAAAACAAAAATTGGGATGCTGCAGGCAATACATTTCGAAGCAGAGGAGGCTGACATCAGTCCAGGCAGAAAAAACCCTGCTGACACCTGTTTACAACACCATGATTTCCTCAGTAGGGATAAGTAATAATAGTAAGAATAATGAGAATGATACCTTGCACATGGGGAGTGCTTTCCATCTGTAGAACACATAGCCTGCTAGTGTCATTACACCATTCGGGGGAAACTTCAGCACAGCACAAAGGGCAAGGTTAACAAGAACATCTAAGTGATGTAGAAGCTGAAGTGTCACTAAAAATCACTAGAACTTGGACTATTAAGGGGGACATCTGGATCTTTCGATATATATATAAAATCTCCTCTGTTTCTTATTGGATACATTTTTTCTTCTTCTTCTGTAGATGAGTTGGGTATGGTGAATCCTGTGTCAGTGCAGGGGTCTGGATTACATTACTTGAAGCTCTATGACTCTAAGGGGAAGGCTTTCAGAGGCAAAAATGACACTTCGTGCCCTAATTTCCATTTCTTGGCAACAGATGGTAAATGTTGGAGTGCCTAGGTACCAAATAACTGTAGTGAAACAGGCAGCACAATCCTTGTCAGTGCTAGCACTTAGCATGGGTGAGAGTCTCATCCACTTAAATGGGAGTTGTTCCTCTGCTAAATATTAGTGCTGGCATTATCCTCTCAAAGGATTGTGCCCTCAGGCTCCTAAGATGCTTCTGTGCTCTGCAAACTTTTACCCAAATAAGTGCAAAGTCATGTAAGAGACACTGTATTTAAGAAACTAACTTTTATCAACCAACATCTGTGCCATCTTTACTACTTGTTTCTTGTCTCTCACCTTCCTGGGATTGACACCAACCATAGGCACAGAAAGGGAGGGGCAGAGCTGGGGATGGAAATCAAGCAAGTTGTGCTCAGCCATAGTGCACAGAAGCTAGAGTGCAGTGGATTTTCAGAGAAAGGGATTGTTTTCAGGCATATCAGGGAGTCAGCTGAAATCAGGACTCTGTTTTGAACTATACGAACAGAAAATAGTTCAGCCACGTGAGCAGGGGTGGGCTTGATCCTCTGCCGCCTTGTGGTGGGCAATTGCAGCCGCCACACATTGGGCCAGTGGACACACAAACAGTCCCACGTTGGGCAGCCTTATCCCACTTTGGGCAACTTTGCTATGCCCTGTGTAGTCTTTTTCCGAGGACGCAGGACGTAGCAAGGTTGCCCAAAGCGGGCTGAGCATCTGGCAACTGGCTGCAGCCACATGAGTCACTGCATCACGTGGTAATGTTGCTCAAAGTGGGATAAGGCTGCCCAAAATGGGGTAACACTCATGTAGTTCACCCCTAGTGGGTGTAGCCAGATGAGCAAGGCAGGCCAGATCCCTGTGCTGCCCTGTGGCGGGCAATTGGGCACATGAGCAGCTGGGAGGGGAGGAGAGAGGGGGGCAGAGGAGAGTGCACGTTCCTCCCCCCTCCCCGACAGCTGATGGGGAGGAGAGACCAGGAAGAGACTTCTTCTCAGGCTCCCCCTCTCTCCATCAGCTGTCAGGTAGGTGGAATCGGGGGTGAGGGGTGCCTGGGAAGAGTGCAGGCTTCTCTCCCCCACATCCACCCAACTGACAGCTGATGGGGAAGGGGAGCCCAGAGGAGCCGCCCACGCCCCCCTCTCCCTGACAAACAAATGATGGGGGGGCTAGAGGAGTGTCCACACCTGCTCCTCTAGGCCCCTCTCCCTTAATCAGCTGTTTGTCGGGGTGGGGAGAGGGGCAGACAGACACGCAGCTCCTTTAGACTCCCCCTCCCGCAGCAGCCTGGGACTCTGGACTCCACCCCAGCTGTGACATGGCTGCAAGTGACAGGCAGTAGCGCCAGGCGCTCACAGGGTTGCCCCGAGTGTGGCCGGGTAAGCACCCCTAGCCACATGGGCTTGCTCAGCCCTGGACAACCTTACCCCGCGTAGGGTAAAGCTGGTCCACGATGTGTCCTCAGGATTTCTCCAAGGACAAGTCACGGAGCAAGCAGATGTTCACCCCCCTCCCCCCCCGGGCAAGGCTAACATCTGGCAGTCCCTGGACACATGAGGCACTGCATCCAGTGGCTCATTTGCTATGGGAGGGGCAGATGTCTCATGTAGCTGCATCCAGTGACACAATCCTTGTACCAAAGAAGTTATACTCAAGACAGGAAGAGAAAAGTGCAGAGAAGTAAGGGGACAAAGCTCACATTGCAGGTCAGTGGCAGAGCTAGGAACAGATCTCAAGGTCTCTCAGCTTTTAGTCAGGGCCATGTCCATTACACCATATTGCCTCCCCTAGGTTATTCCTGGTTGCCTTAAACTCCCTATGGCATTTTTAAATTTTAGCCTGCATAAACCCCAGAAAGCTCTCGTCAAGCATTCCCAGCTCATTGCTTCTCATTCATAGCATCTCATGTTTCTGTAGCCAACTTATGGCAATCTCCAGCAGATAACGTGCATACTAGCAGTTAGCATGCATTCAAGTCCTATTTCCTTCAGTGGGACCAGATTTGCACATGCTAATTACTGGCATGTTAACTGCTAGAGAACTGTGTATAATGCTCCAAGGCTTCTTTGGTTCTGCAGCAGCAGGCAGAGCTGTAGTGCTAGAGACACAGCAGCGTCTTACTTTACACTGCAGTTTCAAGGTGACCTTCACATTTTAAGAGAACACATTCAAATAGCATGATTAGTTTAATTAATGTATTCATTTATGTATCCTCCCCAAAGCACAGTAAATGCATGCAGCACTTTGCAATAACATAAGACAAGGTCACTGCCCCAAGAAGCTTCCAGGCAAATTCTGATGCATGCTCTGCTGTATAGCAAGGTGAAGTGGTGCAGACACGGTTGGTGAGGAACAGCTTGTGAAACAGCTTGATCCAAAGCCCACTGATATCGAGTCATTGGATCAGGCCTTTAGTATTTTATTTTTTTAAAAACTCTTTTCAGTCCCATGTCCTGACTGCACTGATACACTGCTAGGAGGAGATGCTCAGTATCACACCAAGAATTAAAAATGGGCCCTACCAGATGTGTGAAGGGCACACTTGCCATGAATCTGAAACTCACCAGCTTAGTGTGCCAACTTGGCGTGCACTGCTCTTGTGCCATCTCATTCACAACTGGGGCGTGTGGCAGCACCTTGGCTGCCAGTGGCCACTCATAAGACAGCAGCTCCCAGACCCGTCAACTCTCAGAATTTCTCACAGACTCCCGTGCACTCACTAGAACTGGACATTGCTCAGTACATATTGTTCACTGAGGGCTGGCTACAGCTTCACAAAACTTAGGGTTTTGGTCTCCAGGCCGTCTTTGAGGGGGAGTGGGAAGGCCAGGTAATGCATCTGCAGTCTGAGATCCTATTGAGTAGAACATTGCTTGACCTTTAGAAACAGTTTCTGGCATCCCAAGCGGGGCATTTGAAACTTAACTGCTCTCCAGTTGGCCATCTGGCTAGCATACATTCTCTTCAGGTTCCACAAAAACAAGACAGGCTATAGGGTTACCACCCAAGTGGATTTGACCCAAAGTCTCAGGGTTTTGACTCCTCACCTTTGTCCTCCAGGTAAAGCTCCTACTACCTACCTGGATGTCATGGGTCAATCAGGGGTGCTGGTAGATTTTTTTTTACGGGGAGTGGGGAGGAGCATGTCAGAAACAGTCAGGATGAAAAGGCTCTTCAGCCCCCTTCTTGACATGGCCTACCCCTCTGCAGAGTGTCTTGATGTCACAATGTTCTGACAGAAGCTTGACCATGTCAGAAAGGGCTCTGAGAGTCCCTTTACCCTGCTCCCTTTTGGTGTGGCTTCTGGGAAGGTGTCGGCCTTCTCTGAAGGTAGTTAAAACACAAGTGGACTGTGAAGAATTGCAAGAGGATCTCGTGAAACTAGGTGATTGGACATCTAAATGGCAGATGAAATTTAAAGTGGACAAGTGCAAAGTGATGCACATAGGGAAAAATAATACAAACTATATGTACACAATGCTGGGTTCTAAATTAGGTGTAACCACTCAGGAAAAGAACTTTGGAGTCATTGGGTAATTTCAGACATAGCGATACCACGGTGAACCCCCCATGGTGGCCTCGATACCGTAACGTCTAAAGGGCATTCCGCCGATGTTCACCACAGTGAATACCTGGTGGGAATCCCTTTGACCACGCGTTCAGACCTCCGGCTGCCCGGAGGTCCGGAAGCGTGGTTAGCTGGACCATGGCCGGAAATCGGCGGAAGGTAACGTCTGTTACCACCGCCAATTCCGGGCCATGACCCAGACCCCGGGAGGCGGGAGGCAGGCGGCCAGAGGGGCATGGGGGGCAGGGCTGTGGGGCAGCACATTGCACCAAGCAGCCCCGCCCCCTCCCCAATTCCCCTCCAGAATCAGCCGGCACATCTGTTGACCAGCTGATCTGATTCCAGAGGGGAATGAAGATTTGATCCTGTGCCATGGCAAGCCTGTCAGCCGGCACATCTAACTTCACTCATTGTGGACAATACGTTGAAATCCTCAGCTCAATGTGTGGCAGCCATCAAAAAAGCAAACAGAATGTTAGGAATTATTCAGAAAGGGATAGAGAATAAAACTGAAAATATCGTAATGCCTCTATATAAATCAATGGTGCAAATGCACCTTGAGTACTGTGTGCAATTCTGGTCACCTCATCTCAAAAAAGATACAGTAGAACTTGAAAAGCTGCAGAGAAGGGCAACAAAATTGATCAATAGAGGTGTGCACTAGGGGCCCATGTCATTTTCATTTTCATTTTCATTTTTTCATTTGTTATTTAAATCTGTCATCCCTGTTTTCATAAATATTGAATTGTCGTTTTTGTTTTTGCTTTCGTTTTCATTTTCCATTGGTTTCAATGGAAAACACATTTTTGGCTGTAACCTTTTTTTGTCTTTCATTATATGTAGCTGACTCTTGGAGGGATTATACCTCCAATGGAAAGCAATACGTGTACCAAAATAAAAACGATTGGATAAGGGAATCCAATTTTAGAAGTAGTTGAAGTATATTATTTTGCAAAGATCTTCATATACATTTTTAACTGTAACTTCTTTGTCTCACATTTAATATGGATGTAACTTAGCAGGTTTATACCCCCTTCCCATATTTACTATCTCTGACAGCTTCCAGAAGCATTGGATAAAGAGTCCTGGTGGTATAAGCAATTAACTTATAAATGTATATCTGACTGTATAACCTTTGTAGTTCAACCAGTGTACATGACATTTGGCAGGACTGTATGTCCCACTTTCATGATCATCTCTGCCAAATATCATAAAGATGTGATAAAAGCTTCCAATTTTATATGCCTGCACAGCATATGCACAGAAGGAGCCTATGCCAAGGATTCTCTTACGTGTCACCGTGGTATAAGATCGGTTTGTGCTGCCAATTGGCCAGCAGAAATGTCAACCAAATATCCTCCTTCTGTGCTGTGACCACCCCAACATCTCTCCCCCACTTGTTACTGGGAAGTCTGAAGCATCTGTTTAGGAAAGAGCCAATGGAGATTCTCTTATGTCCTCTGTCACAGTGCTGCAGGATGTGATTGTGATGATAACTAGCCAGCCTGGATGTGTAAACTATGTCTCCTGATTTTTGGGATGCTATCCCCAAAGTCCCAGTTATGTCCCTTCTATGCTTGCCTCAGAGCCTCCCCCTATGCCCGCCTCAAAGCCACTACCAATTGGCCCTGTAAAGCTGGAAGCATACAGTAATTGGCCAGCGAATGTGTCTGTCAGTCTTTTGGGGTGCTCCACATCCTCCTTCCTACAGTCTCTCTCCCCCTGCCATGCCAAGTGCCTGCCTCTGACTGGCACTGCATGTGCTGCTATTTAATTATCTGAATAATGGTCTTCAAGGGGACAACATAAATTGCTTATAAATTGGGTCCCTTTATCAAATTGACCTATAGTTTGGCAGAGATGACAGGGAAGGTATGTGATACATTCCTGCCAAATATCCTGTAAACTGGATGGAATATAAACATGTTAAAGCTGGAAATGTACTTTCAAGTTAATGTCTTATACCATCAGGACCCTTTATCCAATATTTCTGAAAATTAGTAGGTGTGTTAATCTTGCAGAGGGACATAATATCCAGAGAATGCATGCAAATTGGATGGACGATAAAGAAGATGTAGCCATGAATGTGTATGGAGCTTTTCGTAAAATCACAATATCAATTGCTTCCTAAATCAGTTTCCTTTACCTAATCGTTTTGAAATATAGTACACATGGTGCCCTCCACTGGGGGCACAATCTTCCCAATTTTCATTAGAATTGCATAAGAAACAAAAATGTTATAGCCAGAAATATGTTTTTCAGTGTTTTCCTTTTATTTCAAAAACAAAATGTCATTTTCATTTCTATTTTCATTATTATTATTTGTCTTTTCGTTATTGCAATAAAAAAAATTACAATTTTTGTTATCGTTATTGTAATAATGAAACCGACATGCACACCCCTATTTGATCAAGGGTTTGGAACATCTTCCATACGAAGAGAGGCTGGATAGGTTGGGGCTCTTCAGCTTGGAGAAGAGAAAACTGAAAGGAGATATGGTAGAGGTTTATAAAATCTAGAGTGGAGTGGAACAAGTGGATAGGGAATGTTTATTTACCCTCTCAAGTAGTACTAGAATTAGGGGACACTACATGAAACTAACTGGTGGCAGATTTAAAACAAATAAAAGGAAACATTTTTTTCTGAGGTTGTCAGGGCCAGTAGTATAGCTGTGATTTTAAAAAAGGACTGGGTAAGTTCTTGGAGAATAGATCCATTCACGGCTATTAGCCAAGTAGATTACGAGATGGGAACTTCTTACTGTCGGGAGCAGGGAGTGATCAACAGGGAATGGATTGCCCATTGTGACTGCTGATATTTCTGCCATGCGACTGAAATTGGCCACTGTCGGAGACAGGATGCTGGGCTTGATGGACCATTGGTCTGACTCAGTATGGCACTTCTTATGCTCTTAACCCTGACTGTTTTTAGAAGGATGGGTAAAGCAGGCAGACATCCGATGGCTCTCCTATCTAGAGGATTACATTTTTGGGACCAGAATCCTCAGTGGCCTCGTTCAGAGTGGCTGCCATAGGGGAGATCTGAGAGCAGCTCCCTAGATAGCTGCCAACCATTATTGCTTTCAAGAAAAAGGAGTTGTGTGCAGCCCCTAGACTGACACCTGCTGCTGTTGCCTCCACTGCGTCCCATCCAGCCTTAGGCAGTAGGTAACATCCCTACTTGGTCCCTCAGGTTTGGAGTCTGGATGTACTCCTCGATCCACAGCTCCGCCTGGAAGCTCAGGGGGCAGCTGTGGCGAGGAGTGCGTTTTGTAAATTACATCTGGTCCATCATTTTTGGCCTTAGATCTCAGACTCCGATCTTGCCACCATCATCCATGCATTCATTACCTCAGTGTTGTACCAATGCAACACGCTCTTTGTGGGTCTCCCCTTGGAGACTGAAGCTGGTGCAGAATGCGGCAGCCTGTCTCCTTACGGCGATGTGCCGCCGGGAGCACATAACACCGGTGCTCCGTTCTCTGCGCTGGCTGCCTAGAGTCTTCCAGTCCAGACCCAATTCAAGGTGTTGGTTCTTACCTTTAAAGCCCTATACAGCCTGGGCCCCGCTTACCTGCAGGACCGCCTCGGCTCCTGGGTTGGTCCCTGCAGTTGGCCGGGAGCGTCCTCTTGGAGGTCCCCTGGGGATCCTGGCAACCTTCGAGAGGGCGTTCTCGGTGGCCGCGCCAAGGCTGTGGAACTCTCTCCTGGCAGAGGTTCACCGCTCTCCCCTCTTTCCGTAGACAGGGTAAAACCTGGCTTTTTCACCAGGCGTTCAGTGAGGGGGACGGGTAGTGGGTGAGTTTTTGGCGGGGAGGGGGTCATTTATTCAGACCCCTTGGTTATTGAGCTGTCTACTTTATATATTATACTGTACTGTATTTTATGGTTTCTAGTTATGTTTTTATATTTTTATATGTTAGCCGCTCCGAGCTGCCTTTGGGCAGGAGGGGCGGGATACAAATCCTGAAGATAAATACATTTAAATAAAATAACTAGGGGACTTGGCTCCTTCTTCCAGTCTTGAGGCAACTGAAGGATCTGATTACCGCAACCCACTCCCAGTCTCCTCCCTGCGGTGGCATAGCAAGGCTGCAGCAGGCCTTGGCGCATGTCCTGGTTATGGGCCCCAGCTAGGCTGGCCAGATATGCAAATTTTAGAGGACACATGAGAAATACAGGTCGCAGGGCTGCATGGGAGCCAATGAATATTGGAGCCAATGCAGCCCCGCAACCTGTATTTCTAATAAGTGTCCTCTAAAATTTGCATATCTGGCCACACTAGTCCTAGATTAAAGAGTGGGTGGGGTGGGGCCAGTGCTCCACCTCTGGCCAATGTCCACTTTGCAAACTTCCTTCCTGGTGGGGCCCTTTGCAATTCGCCTGAGCACTGGGCAGGCACAGAGTGCCGACCCCTCTCCTTCCCCTGCCCACTCTGAAATTTTTCTAGCATTGCACAGGCCACTTGCAACGGACCCCTTGGAGTCCAGGGTCCAGAAACAACTGAGCCCTCTTGCTCCATGGTAGCTACTCCCCCCTGTACAGAAAAAAGCCTCAAGGAGGAGCTGCCAGGGAAAGCAGGAAAGCACATGAGAGTTTGGTGGGGGAGACCCCCCCCAAACCCATTTGCCTTGCTACCACTGTTGTGTTCTGGTAGTGGGAAGCCCTAGCATCAGCATTTCGACACTTCGTGGCACAGATTGGGAAGGGAGGGGCAGGAGGGAACTACAATATATACACTTTGTAAATGTCCCCAGCATCCTTTGGGACACAATGCATTTTGTATATGTACGGTTCTGTTTTGTTGTTGTTTTTAATAGGCAAATAAGTGCAGGGCTGTGTCTGGAATAGAAATAAATAAAAAGAACAAGGCCAAGAGGCTCTGAAACAGCACCTCTGGGATGGGACATTTGTTCTGGGGCTATCGGCCCCATTGCACCTTCCCGAAAGGGCTGTGATATATCACTGCCTTTTGCTGTCCTGCAGTCTCTCTCTCTCTTGGTTTTTTTTTTTTTTTTACATTTCAAATGAATATTTATCTTTAGTTGACATTTATTAACTCTTTAATATTTAAACATGCCTAGTAAATCTTGAAGTGAAACCTCTGTGATATGAGTGATGGGGCTTCTCCAAAGTCCAAATCACTTCCCCTCTGAAGGCTCTCTTCAGCATCCCCCTATAGAACGAACGGAGAAGACTCTAGGCATTGTCAGCAGAAAGCATGTTGCCCTATGTCAGGAAATATGACACTCTCTCTCTTCTTCCCACTGGCAGCACTAGGCCAAAGGCTCCACTGGGAATCTGATGCCACACCAGACGCTGTGTCAGAAGGCTGACAAAGATGGCATTAACAAGACACTGGCAAGCACAGTGGCGGTGGTGGACAGCACCGTGATAGCTCCATCTCCCCACGGATTGAGGCATTGCTACTGGTGGGCACCTGCAGCCGCAAGCCTGCCGGGCTGTGTTAGAAGGTGTTGATAACGCAGCCTCTGGCAAGGCAGTTTGTGGCTCTTTCACAGTTTGTCTCCTCATAGATTTCATTTCCTGACCTGATGCTGACATGTTTGCTCTGCTTCTCGATGCTTCTTTCAGACAGACTCGGAGCTGTTGTTTGTTTTGCCCTGTCAAAATCCTGCTCTTTTGCTCCTATTCAGTTGTGATATGTCTCATTCTGAATATAGATTCCTTAAGCCCCAGGGTCCCCTGCTGATGCAGTTAAACACCCAGTATTGTGCGTATAACCACCTCCTCATACTCATTGGATAGCTATTGGTTTGTCACTGGACTGTTTATGAGCTACAGAGTCTTCTCATGCATTTGGACAAGCTCTAATGGGGCTGTCTGACCAATATTAAAGGTCTTGTGGGGTGTGATTGTTTCTATCAGAGCCACCTGGCTTTGGGCCTCCCCAATGCTCAAAATTCCACTGAAACTTTCCTCCACAGGAGTAGTGTATTTAAAGCAAAGCACAAGGGTGCTGGCACACAGTCTCAAGTCCCTTTGTCCAACAGAGTCCTAGCAAGTGTTTCCCTTTCGCTGAGTGGTCAGGGCCTGAGGTACACAGTGCTTTTCCTGGCCTTATTTCCTCCCTCCGGGCATTCATTACTAAGTTGAGCTCCGGCTACTCTTCAACCTTCCCTTCTCTCTTTCAGCTCCTCCTATCTCCTGAGCTTCCTTGTGATTCTAAGGCACAGTGTTCTGATAGTCTCCGTTTGGGCTACTGAGCTCCCTAACACACAGCAAGTGTTGGCCCAGAAATGCCTGGCTCCCACAGGAACCTAGAACCAAGGGACCTGCTCCTTCAGGGACATAGGACAGCACCCTGACAGACTGGGATATAATATAAATGGGGCTCTTAGGCACATGGAAGTATCTTCCTGTCCTAAACCCAACACTTCACCAAATGCTGGGAAGGGTTTACAGTGATGTCCTTTGTCAACTTCATGGGATTGTCCTGATTTTGTTGCATCATAGCCTGCAAGTCCTATAGCTTTCTGATGAGTTAGAGCTACAGGATTCAGGTCCAAATTGAAGCTTTAATTTGACAAAATTAATGGGTGACTGGATCTGAGTTTGGTTAGACCTGTTGTAGAGCCATGGGCTGAAGTTCAGATGGTGGGTTAGAATCCAGTCACCCCTAGAAAGTCAAAGAGGTTTGGATCCACCAGTCTTAGTTTCCAAAGCTTTAAAGTTTCTCCCATATCTATTAATAACCTGCAATGCTCATAACTATTATTATATTAAATATTCATATTTACTTTAATATACATTACAAGGAACATTCCCACTTCAGTTCTGTTCTCTTGTTCCTTCAGGTGACTAATGTTATATTTAATTGACATTTAAAGCTTTCAAACTGCTGTCTCTTTAGTACTTTATCCCCTGTCTTTATGTCTGCAGTTTCCACAAAGCAGGAATCAGCAGGGGTGCTTTCAGACACTATAGGGAGCTCCCGTAGCATGGAAGAAGATACATCCCTCCTCATGATGGATAGTTTCATCAATGACTATTAGCCAAACTGGTGGTGGTGATCAATGACCGGGAATGGGTCACTCTATACATCAGAGGCGGGGAGCCTTTTTCCTCCAAGGGCCCACTTTGAAAATTAGTACAAGCTCTGAGGGCCACATAGAAGTTGGGGGGAGGGGTGTTTTAGGGGTGCACTCAGAAAGAGGAAGGTCAGATACTTTGGGTGCAGCAGCTATGTAAGTACCTATAATGCAGCAGCTATATAAGTGGGGTGGGCTCAGGTGGTAGAGTGCATGCTTTGCATGTATAAGGTCTCAAATTCAATCCCTGGCATCTCCAATGCAGGATCTCGGGTAGCATGCCTGGGTGAGGCCTCTGCCAGGGATCCTGGAGGGTCTCGGGTAGCATGCCTGGGTGATGCCTCCGCTGGAGACCCTGGAGAGTGGGATTTGAAACCCTGCTGCCGTGTCAGGATGTGACAATACTGGACTAAGATGGACCACTGGTCTGACTTGGTTAGGCAGCTCCTTATACCCTTACTACATTTTACTAGGAAGCACCAATACATTGTCCAAACAGTTAATGTTGTTAAAGCTCACAATAAAGCATTGTAACAAAGGGTGTTAACAAATGAGATGATAGCCCACACGACCTGCCTGTTTTTTAGGTGTTTGCCCCCACTGGCCATGTGGCCTCCACCCACCGGACAGGTAGCCTCCACTCATGGCGGGGTCCTGGAGAATGTGGAGCTCGCCATGCGGTTGAATGTGGGCTAATGTGCACCCATGTGTCTACATCCCATCAATTAGGTTGCATTCAGCGCCTTGGCGTGTACAGGTCCACCAGCACCATAGCATCACGGGCAGAAATCCTAGTGCATTCATGGAGCGACCGCTTCCTGGCCCTCTCTCCACTTGTACGGGCACTAGCACTGCCAGTGGGGCTGCCTACAAGCACATGAAATACATGTAGGAGGCTGTTCATTCACTAGGCTGGGCATGTTAAACATGTGAGTGGGGACTGCACAGTCCGTGATCATGGACTCCAGCGGGCTACTGTCTCATTTGAAAACACCCAAACTATACTCTGTGTGTGTGTGTGTGTGTGTGTGTGTGTCTGAGAGAGAGAGAGAAAGCTCTTAAAAGCATTGGCATGGCTAATGGGAATAAAAGGTCTTGATGTCCACCCCTATTCTCCCCTGTGTTTCCTTTCAGGCAGCATGTAGATTAGAGTTGAGCATCTTAGAAACTTCCAAAAGAAATTCCCGCAGGGTGTGATCAGATGATGTATACTTGTCTGTTGTCCTTTCTATCCCATGTTTGTGCTCAGCTGCCCACCTGCATTAACAACCGTTCTCTGAAGAACGGTGTACCGGTTTCTGTGATACAAACTGGAGGAACCAGTGATGTGACTGGATATGGCAAATCATAACAAGAAAAAGAGTTGAATCAAATGGTGTGTCCTTCACTTTCCTTCTTCCCTCTGACAGCTCGTTTTCATTTATCGCAAGACTTTATTTTACTGATCACCAATGTTTCTATGACAGATCTTCCTCTGTCAGCCTCCTTCTTTCCGTTTGCTACACTGTCCACAATCTTTCACACAGGCTGAAGGACTAATCTGCCCGAAGGAACTGTCTCTTGCCCAATGTTCTGTCACAGCTATTAAGATCATTGAGCTGGTCCAGCTGACCATCATACCGATATATTATCATCTCAAGTGGACAGGAGTCAGAGGCTTCTCCGTCAAAAGCCAGTGACTCTGAAATGCTCTTCCCCATAACATCCACTAATCTGTATCTGTGGCTTCCTTCAAGGCAAGTGTGTAAGGTATTCCGATGTCTTTTTGGAGGGGAAGTGCAGAGGCTATGTTGTTTCTTGTGGTATTGTAATATGCGCACTAGAGACATGGATGAGCACTGGGGGAAATTATTCACGAATATTTTGGCAGTCAGAAGCCAAATTGTGATTCACTGTGACTCTTCCCTTTTGCAACCCTTTAATTCAGAGAAACTTTTCTCCATGGCAATAGGAATCTGCAGACAAAATGTGTGTTCTCACTTGAGAAAATCCATTGTGGGATGAAGCAGAGGAAATCAACTTCATGTTTTTTCTAGCAGTTAAATGGTGGTGGGTCAGGTGGAATGGTTCTTCCTACTTACACTGTCCTTTCTGCTTGCTCCAGCATAATTTCCCTACTACAGTTAGAGTATTCCAATTCAGGAAACAGAAGTAATACAATGTGACTAGAGTGACCAAACTCACAGCAGGAATAAACCAACAGTCAATAAGATGTGGTGAGTAATCCATAGGTTGACAATCACTTATACTAAAGTTTCACCAAATAATTTTCAATGACAAATTTGAAATATATTAAATAAATTGGCTGCCAACAGTTCATCCAGTTTGACTAGATCTGATCTCATGGCCGATGAGGTTAATGAGAAAATAACTATTGACTTGAGTAGGTACTGGCAAATGGATGAGGAAGCACTCATCCATTTGCCAGTAGCTTAGAAGCACAAATCCCATTTACTTGCACAGTCTTTGCTTGTGCCACGTGTAGAATAGTAGGCCAGCTTAAGTACAACTATGTTGCTCATGAGTTCCTGACCACTGATCATATGAACTCCAGTGTCCCTACGGTGAACAGAAGTATTTTTAAGCTTTACCCTTAGAAGCCCCCTATTTTTTCAGTGAAGAATTTTCCATGTCAATTGTGTTGCCCTGAGGTATGATTTAGGTGACAACTCTGGGACTTATGTTAGTTACAGAATAGTCAAGTCACAGCTGATAGCAGAATGGGAGGTGGACGTGGGAGTGAGTTTATGAGTTAAGATCATTGATGCCTGTGGTAGGAGCTCTCCCAAAACCAGGGTTTTTCTTAAAGTAAAACACAAACACCATCTTTATGGAGAAAGTCAAAGGTCTTCATTCATATCCAGCCACTGTTGTTCCCATTCTCAATAGGCTCCTACTGGCCAGTAATGAGGGAAAGTTGCTACCAGAGCAACACCCCACGGCTCTCTGAGATCACTGCAGACCACCCTGTCACAGCAGATATCTACCAAAGCTAATTTACTGTCATTATTTATTTAATACATTTACTGAAGGAGACCTATGTTCTTCGTAGTAAAGAAGCAGGAAGCCCAGATGAAATAAAAGTCTGACATATTCATTTTCTTCTCTGGTTATTGCTGACTTCCTTTTAGTGTAGCAAGCACCCATGTGTTGTCCACTCTCACTTTTGCATCTCCTTCTCGAAACCCTTTGATAAGCAGATGGTTAATGTATGGCCCACTGGCCCTCGTCCTCAGAATAAACTGTCAGGGGTGGCTTGGTCGAAGGTGTAAGTAGGGCTGGGTCAGGTCCAGGACTGAGCAGGGACCAAGATGGATATGGGATGGACAGAGCAGATTGGAGTCAAACAGAGCATTGGTCCAGAGCAGGGTCCAACAGAGCACCCACCAGCTTCCTGCTGCTACCAGCCAGCCCGTTATTCTAGGTCGCATCCGGGCAGAAAGCTGGGGTGTATGGCAGGGCAAGGGGTCTATCAAGGGCTAGAGGGAAGTGGCACTACTGTCCTAGAGGGACCAACAGAGCAAGTCCCAAGCCAAGGAATGGTGGTGATGCAGGACAGCTGGCCACTGCCCCCAAACCCTGAGGATGCTACTTTGAGACCCAGGAACTTGACAGACTGAGTGGGCACTGAGAGGTTAATTTGAAGGTTTATAACTGAGCTGATGAACCATCTCTCTAAACTGTGGCTGGTGGATACCAGAATGCTCAAGACAATGTATGTGCATCCGTCTATTTTGAAAGGACATTTAGTTACACTCATTAGCCACTTTGTATCCCACAAAAGGACACACTTGACAAAGTGCACACAGCACAAACAGGCAAGGATAGTAGAGACAATATTTTTGCTTCAAGGCCTTCTGTAGGCTAAAAAGGGGGTGGGGGAAATAACAGCGAGCAAGGTTAGTAAAACAGCTAACCTTTGTTCTATATTTTTAGGTAGTTGGAAGCCGGTCTGGCGCTGAAATGTTGCCCGTGACCTTCTCTTCTATTTCTAGCAAGTGTTTTCCTTAACCCGTAACATTTTCAGTTTGCAATTGCCCTAGCATCAATCTTCCTTACAGCTCTGTTTGCAAGCCTGGTGATTTTTATATATATATATATAAAAATTTGCAGCCACAGGGGAAAGGGAAGGGTCTGAAAGTAAGAGTATAGTGATTTTTCAGATCATTGGAGGTGGCCTCTTTGTAGTTAAGAGAGCACAAACATTCAGAAGTACACAGGTGCTATGATGAAGCCTGCCATATGGTACCGTGCTGGACCTATTCTGTGGCACCAGTACTCATGTAGCTAATTCACGTCCTCCTCCTACTCTCCTTCACCTGAAACAAGTTAGTGCTGATGAAGGGCGCTGGTGCAAACTGATCTCTTATTTTCACCGGCAGAACAGATGCAGCATAGGCAGTAGCAGGGCAGCATTCTTTGCCCCAGAAGAGAGCCCCATCCCTTAACTCAAGTGTTCTCGTGAACAATATGGAAAAAGCAATGTGTGTGGCTCATAAACCACTGCCTCTAATGGACAATAATGGGTGAGAAGATAGCAGGGTTTCCAGGCCTTTCAATCCTTGGATTCAGTAATGAGTGATAAGAGATCATGTCAACTTTACCGATATTTTCTGTGACATGGTCATCAGTCCACTATGGAATGTACTGAGACCTCCATCTTTTGCACATCTGCTACAAACTGTGCATCAGCCTGTAACAGCCTTCATATAGTCTTCATTTGCTATTGAGATGATTTGGGGTGAAAACAGAGGAGACGGTGGCCTGTGTTGGCCTGCTATGGCCTGCCCAGGTTTGGGACAAACCCACTCTTGTGTTCCCAGGCTGCCAGATGTTGGGCTGTGTACACCCTGGAGCAGGTAGGTGACTGGTCCGGGATGCATTCTCCAGAAAATCTCTGAGGTGTATCCTAGGTCAAGGGCTGCCCACCTGGGCCAACACGGGGCTGTACATCTGTTTGACCCTCACCTATTCCCACAGGGTGGAGGTCACCAAGGCCGTTTGCCATGGCTGGTCACCACGGCTGCACGTCATGGTGGGGTGCTGGGAGTCATACCAGTGACCTAAAGAGGTTTTACGTTTTTGTCCCGTTGCCATTCTCCTGATCAGTTCAGGGACTATCAAATGTTTTTTATGGCTGTGATTCATAGGTAAAAACGCACATGACCATGCCACTGTGGCAACCCAGCCGGGTTGTGACGGGAAGCTGCAACGGACATGGATTGGGTTGGGCTGCAGAACAAATGTGCCTTCAGCCGGAGCCTGTGGGTGGGGAACACAATTACTAATAGCCATGGCAGTCAGTGACAGTCAATCATGGTGGCCGGCCACAGAACCCTATCTGCTTCCACCCATAGACAGAGCTTTTCATTATACAAAGTGATGACAGGGCTGTGGCGAGGTAATGGGAAATATAAACGAGGATCTGATCTTTGGGTGAATGTAGTGGAGACAGCAAGTGATTAACAGCATATAGCAATACAGAGAGCCTGGACCAGCCTGCAACGTCTAGGATTTTTAGATATCTCTGAGTTTGCTGGTATTCGGGATTGGCATTTGGTCTGGCCCACCATTGATTGATAGTCAAATAAGCCTGATTTTCATGACCTTTTGCAAGTATGAAGATCTTGGTAAGGACTTGGAATATACATGTTGAACTCCATGGACTTGTTTCCCCCCCAACTTTATATCTGCACAAAGTGGATAGAAAAATGTTATCCAGTCAGACTACGGCATGCCTTGTTCAGCACCAGAAAGCATTTTACACCCTTTTTGCATTTACTTTGCAGTGGTGCAAAAGACGTTGCAAGGTGTGGAGCAGTGGAAATCCGGTGGTGTGACTATTGCACAGCGTAATACTTTAAAAACCAAAACAACCAGTTTCAGTGGGTGTTAACAAACAAGACATTAGCTTACATATCAGCCCACATCAGGTGGGTGTCCACCTGCCAATTTACTAGGTGTTCACCTCCACTGACCACATGGCCTCCACCCACTGAACCTGCAGGCTCCAATCATGGTGAGTCTCGGAGAAAGTGGAGCCCACCATGTGGGCTAATGTGTGCCCACATGTCCACATCCCGTCAATTACATTGAGGGCAGCACCTCCGTGTGTACAGGTCCACCAGCATCATAGAGTCATGGGTGGAAGTCCTAGAGCATCCGAGGAGTGACCACTTTTCTTCCTCTTGCTGGCGCTGCAAGTGGAGACTGCCTGCAAGTACATGAAATACATGCAGGGGACTTCCCATTTATTAGCCTGGACATGCTAAATATGAGAGTGGGGGCTGCATGGACTGAACCTGGACTGCAGTGGGCTATTGGCTTGTTTGTTAACACCCAATGTGTTTTTGTTACTGTTGAGAAATTGCATGGACTCACATGAATGGCAAATTTAATGCTTGAAAATTATTTTCCCACCCAATCAGATCGCGCAGCTCATGGGACAAAGAGCCTGCTTTTAAAATTCTTGAGGTTGTGAGTTCAAATCCTGTTGTGCTGTTAAGTCTTGCAGTGAAAATTTTCAATCTCCGTTTCCTTTGGTTCGATAACCAGGACTAAATTCTCTGCACGTAGTTATTCTTATCAGCCCAAAACATGTTGCATGGGACTAAAACATTTCAACAGCTCTTTGTACTGAAGAAGAAAAACATAACAAGTGAAGTCTGTTCCCCCCCCCCCCCCCCGAAATGTTGCATTCCTGACGAGAGCTTTGCTCCATATGAAGTAAGGAAATTTACTTTGAACTGTCAATCCTATTATTTCCAGAGCTCTCCTCCCCTCCTACTCTCGTTTACCTATAATTCTGCATTGCTGTTTTAAACAGGCTGTAATCTATGGAAAGAGAAGGATTTGCTCATGTATATATATTCGGGAGACCAAGCTGCTGGATGGGTCTACTATACAACTGGCAGAAGGGAAGCTGTTAATTAGATTTTTTTATGCCAATGTCAATATGTTTCTATTACAATCATGGGGCCATGTTGGTACCCTCAGGAGGCTAATTTACATGAAATTTCTTGTGTTTGTTAAGCTTTAAACAACATCCTGGGTAGCCTGGTGAATAAGGTTGTTGCTGCCTTTTCTAGAAAAGATTGGAAATTCAACTCCTGTTGGGACTGTATTTTCATTAACAGCAGCAAAAATATTAATACCTGTCTTTCCCTCACTACGAATGAATACATTTTTATCACTATGTTTTTCCCCTAGACAAAAGAAATCATCCATAGAATTTAAGATGCACAAAACCAAGATGGGCTATTTATAGAAAGGGCTGAGTTAGATAAGGCATGTTTTATAGAAGTCATCCAAACGGACCATAGAAGCTAATTGTGTATGCATGCATTATTTAATTTTATTTATCTATCAAAATTTGTAACCTGCCCCCATCTGCCTTATGGCAGCTTGTGGCGGCGAACACCACATATTAAACAAATATATAATAAATAAACATCAATTAACCCCATCAATAAATAAACATCAAATAAAACAACTGTTTTATAAAACATCTATAAAACATGCCTTATCTAACTCAGCCCTTTCTATAAATAGCCCATCTTGGTTTTGTGCATCTTAAATTCTATGGATGATTTCTTTTGTCTAGGGGAAAAACATAGTGATAAAAATGTATTCATTCGAAGTGAGGGAAAGACAGGTATTAATATTTTTGCTGCTGTTAATGAAAATACAGTCCCAACAGGAGTTGAATTTCCAATCTTTTCTAGAAAAGGCAGCAACAACCTTATTCACCAGGCTACCCAGGATGTTGTTTAAAGCTTAACAAACACAAGAAATTTCATGTAAATTAGCCTCCTGAGGGTACCAACATGGCCCCATGATTGTAATAGAAACATATTGACATTGGCATAAAAAAACCTAATTAACAGCTTCCCTTCTGCCAGTTGTATAGTAAGAAGCAAATACCCCTCCTCCCCCCAAAGAACCCACCCCCACCCACTACCCGTCCCTCTCCAAATACCTGGCGAAACAGCCAGGTCTTGCACTGTCTACAGAAGGAGGGAAGATCCGGAGAGAGGCGAATCTCCACCGGGAGGGAATTCCACAGCTGTGGTGCGGCCACCGAGAACACCCTCTTGAAGGTAGCCACCCGAAATACCGGGGGGACGTACAAGAGGGTGCCCCTGGCTGGCTGGCACACAGGGGGTGAGGCATTAGAGATTGTAGAGACATTATATAGACACAGACATATATATACACAACAACATGTCATTTAGAGGCCCTTTTTACACCCTCCCCCACCCACGCGTGCAACAGTGTGGGCAGGGGGGAGTCCGTCTAACCACCAGTGGGGATAGGTGCGGGTTTGAGCATGCTCCCGCGTTCCACCCACCTCCACTGATCCCCCACGCACAGAGGCATTGGGGGAAATGGAGGTGCCTCCGGGCGTGGAGGTGGGTGGGCATCTGTGTGACAGCCCACCCACATGCTGCACACACACCGCAGCCTCTACCCCCATCCCTTGCACTGCAGCACCTCCTGGGTCCGTGTAAAATGTGCTATAGACCTAGACACACATTTAGGTGTATAGTGGGATCCACTTAAATTGAACTTCCATAGCTTGTATTAAGTCAAAGAAATATGTTTTCCCCAGGCTCAAATCTAACAAATGTTTTGCACAAACCAAATTCTGTGCTCTGGTTTTATGGTCTATAGAGTGTATTAATGATTTTGAGGAAGCGTGCGGTTAAAATGCTCCAAGCTTGCAGTATAATTCAGCAGTGCCTCCATCCCCTGCTTGCATGGCAAGCCTTCCTGCTCAGATGAGTGACAGGGAACAGGAGCTCAGTGCATTGCGTTCCAAGCTTGGAGCCTGGTGTGGAGCTTGCAGTGCAAGCAACACCTTGCATTTCTGTTCCCTGCTGTTCAGGTGAGTGGCAGAACCAGGAGGGCCACTGCATTGCACTGCAATCTTGGAGGGGTATACAGTGTGTTAACCTCACACCCCCAAGTAATCATTAATTGACTCAAAGATACTTATTCAAAGGGTTTTAGGTGGGAGGGTAAAGTAGTAGTTGAGTAAAAGCTATCCTGTCCCATTTATGTAGCTAATTCAACTTCTGAACAGGGCTCTATTGTAAATAATAGATCAGCATAACTTGAGCTTCTCACTCATAGTTTGGAAGCAAATGTATTCAAATCAAAAAGGATTCATAGAAAAAATTGCACTCACCTCCTTAAACTGGGCGGGGCGGGGGGGGAGGACTTATGCCATCTGGCGCTTCTTCCCACCCCAAGCTCCCTTTCCCTTACCTGACCTACTCAGCTTTCCCTCCCATTTCCTGCCCAGCACCAAAGTATCCTGTAAAACTCCCTTTTGCTACCCGTTCCACAAAGCCTAATTCTACACTGCTTTACTCCAGTATCTTGTTTCAGGAAGTGCAGCAGCAGCAGAGCTGCCCTTGAGTTAATACTGCTGTGTTGGAAATGCAGTTGTCCCTGCATGCAATGCGCTCTTTCTCTCGGATAAACCCATGTCATTGTGGTTCAGCTGTCTCAACCACGTTCCCCATTGTGCTTGTCACTGGGTGTTTTAAGACAAGTGCTTCCCCACCTGTCACCCATTCATCATGCATGTTGCAGGGCCACATTGGCGCCCTATGCAGCCCTGCAACGTGCATGATGGGTGGGTGATGGGTGGATGGGGAGGCGCTTGTGTCTGTGAGGCCATCCTAAATGCAAGTGTTCTCTTATGTACAATAAGGTGCTAACTCGTTATGGAGCAAGCGGTTGGATTCCAGGGCTTAGGCAACTGAGGTTTATGAAGAGATGTATGATCTGGGAAAGATCTGTAGGGGGTAGCTTGGCCAGATGCTCATGCTACTACAACATGTCTAGAAGTGCTGGTAGGAACACTGTCTGGCATGATGAAGAAGTTCAGAAGATTCATCACCTTCAAGGTTGCACCATGCCACCACCCTGGTGGCCACAACATTTCCTATACCATAACCCCCAGACCTCCTCGATAGAATCTTTATCTTAACTTCCTCACAAGTTCTCTCTTCCTTGACGAGTCAGCAAAGCCAGCTGCGCTCTTCATTGCAGTCCACCAAAATACATCCCCCTCATCAAAGTCAGACACCTCTTCCTTCCTGCAGGTATAAGGCACCTTCTTGCTTATGGAAAACTCTATCCAACCACAAGGCCAAGGAACAGAAGCATCAATGTAGGTCTAAAGCCTTTCCCTGGCTACTGCCATAATAGATATTCTTATATCATCCACTCCTCCCTGCACAAATCACCATGGGTTTTGGATAGGGTTGCCACCTATATATATTTTTCCAGGCCACTTATAAAAAATACATGTTGCAGGGACTGCATTGGTACCACAGGTTACAGTGCAGGCCCTGCAGCATGTATTTTTTATAACTGGCCTGAAAAAATATACATAGGTGGCAACCCTATTTTTGGATGACCTACAATACAAGAAGCGGGAAAACCTTATTCATCATCAATGACAGAAAACATAGTCTGATACCAACAGGCTCAAATAGAAAACATCTTTACTAATCCATGCTACAGCTGAGAAGAAAAGCAAAGAGATCCTACTTCTCATATTGAGTTCCTGTCAAAAGCAGGAGTAAGGACATAAAATTTCATGCTAAGGAGAGGCTGGGGATTGAAGGAACACAGGCAGAATATCTATACACAGAGAAGTTAAAGGGACATAGGTTATATTCGCTGCAACACAACTCAAGTGAAGTCAATTGAGCCGAGGGAGCAAAGAATTCAGACCCATCTTTATAAACAAGAAAAAGCAACTAATTTTATCTGTTTCTTATAAGGACACCTGAGCTTGTTAAACTGAATATCTGAAACAATCTCATTTACTTCTCACTGATTATACTGATGACTGTTTAGGTTATCCCTCCCAGTTTAGCCAGTGAGAATGTGCTAGTTCATTTTGCTTTTATATAGCTAGTCATTTTCCAGCCAATTTCACTTTTAAAGTTCTCATCCACTAATAGATGCAGTTGCTGCAGTGGGTTGTTAATTTGTTTTCAAATTGTTTGCACCATTGTGTTTTGTTTTTATTTTGTTTGAAGCATTTCTTGGGAACACTTCTGTTGGCCTTAGGTTTGATGAAAGTTTCCCCCGTGCCTACATTTCAGCCAAAAATCATATTTTTAACTTATGAAGCCATACACTCTTTACAAATAGTAATCATTTCCTCAAGGAGAGAGGGAATTCTGGTGACATGGTGACTCACAAAACAAAACTTTCATGACTAGGCTACCCCACTATATGTTATGGATATATATGTGTCAGTGGGCTGTGCATATTGCAAGTTGTGGCTGTGTTATTAAAAAGCCAGTGACTTGTTACACAAATGAATCTTCTTCAAACCTTCTGCTTCACTGGCTGGGTATCCTAGACAGAGAGCTCCTGGGAACTGAATATAAATTCTGTTGCCAACAGAGCAACATCCCCAATTCCCAGCAGGATTTCAGCATGGGCACAGCATGACGTAGCCAGGCCTGAGGTGTTAGGCAGTGACACACCCAAGGGGACATGATGCTAGAATGTTCGGTTATAGCAGAGGCAGACTGTGAAGGCAACAAGCTGCTTGTACTAATGGGATAATGCTAATGGAATGGAACATCATCACAACAGGAGCGAGAAGGCACACAAGCACCACTTTGGTTCCTAGTAAGCAAGTTGTCAGCCTCACATAACCCCACTATTGAGTGAAAGTTGCATGTTCTCTGCAGGTGTCTTATCCTCTGAGGTCTATGTGTTAACTGCAGCTCCTAGCTAAGGGAGTTATTCCTTTAGCTTCGATGGGAGAGGCTTGTATTTCAAATTCTGGATGTCCTGGGTTCAAAACTGGAGGATAGTCCGAAAGCTTGTGAAGGCAAACAATGTAGCTGGATCCAAAACTGGATTAAACAAATTCAAAGAAAGCATCCATGGCTCATTAGCCAGCTGGAAGTGAATGATCACTGCAAACACACTATGTTTTTGTACACTCCCCCCAAAGTGGTGGCCCCTCTCTGAAATAGAGAGACAGAGAGAGAGCGAGAGAGCATTGGTCTGACCCAATATGGCAGTTGTTGTTTATTATGTGCCAAGAACGTCCAAGGGGAACATCCAGGCATTGTATAAACATGGAAGAGATCATCCATGGCCTTGCAGCTTGCATAGATAGGGCTGGTCTCATCCTCAGGCTGTGGGAGTTTTGTGATCCTTTGTTTGCATCTGTTCGCTTGCTTTAATTACTGGTTATGAACATTTTCTCTGGAGGAAAACCCTTGCTGACTGCATCTGTATTTCATTTTGCTGGGAGTGATTCCACTAATTTCCAGTGGGTAGAAGCAACCTCCAGCAAAGAGTGGGGATTTTTCTCAAATGAAAAGAATAAGGTTGTGTGCCTACTGGTTGTGTTGATGTTTGTGGATAATTAACTGTGAATGGTCTCTTTCTTTCCACATGTCTGTGTCCGCAGCTGTGTGACTCTAGTGCTACCAGAAAAGGCAAAGGCAGATTAAGGAACAAGACTCCATTCACACAACACCTTTCTCCCGTGCAAACTCACCACTTGTCCCTTAATCTGTGTTTGCCTTGCCTCCACTGCCAGCTTCTGGCTGTTTTGAAATGAGACGCTTCTCCTCGTGTCCACCCGTGGAACACGTGGGGGAGCATTCCGTTTGAATTCAGAGATGCGTGGGTGCACGCTCCCGCCACCCATGCTTCCCCACGCATCTCCACCCACCACCCAATCACGGAGCAATCGGCGAAAAGGCGGGTTGCTCCATGCGTAGAGGTGGGTGTAGATGGGTGTGCATCCTTCTGAGTCCTTCCCCCACGCACGGCCCCCTCAGCGGCGTTCCACCAGCTGCACACGGGTGCCCCCCCGGCGAGCCGTTTAAAAATGACCTCTGACTCAGCAGTGATGCAGACATATTTTTGGAACAGAAGATTTTTACCTTGACCCAAAGCAGTGCAAGAGGGGAGTTTATGTGACTGAGCTCTAAGGAGACACTTGGCAACTCCCAGGATTAGGCATAGGAGGGTTGTCAACCTTCTTCCCCACTCCCCCCAAAGCTGCCAAATCATTTAAAAAGGAAAGCATGTTTTCCTTCCTGTTTCCAGCGTGTGTGTGTTTGTGTTTAAATTATGTTTGTGAGCCTGATTGTGTGTGAGTGGCAGCTGAGGAACACTAACAAGATGACTAGTTTTTAATACAATTGCTTCATCAGGCGAATGGAGAAAGGAGATAATGAAGATTGTTAAAAGGGAAAACGCTGCCAACTTGCTTTGCTTCATAAATATTCATAAAACTCCCTCTCCCATCTCCTTGCCCTTGGGCTGGTTCTATTAACTAGGAACCATTAGCTGCGGATTGAGGCCAGAACCTCAAAAAACTTTTGGTTCATACCTGGTGCTTTGCTAGCAGTAGCTGCCGGCATGGACATTGCTGATTTTTGCATTCTTCTACTGAGAGCAATTCTTAAGAGCGAGAGCTGTCCTAAATGACCATCCAGGGAACCTGCAAAACAAAACAAAACAAAAAAAGGTTGCCTACTAGTAAAGGAAGGGCCAGATCCTCAGCTGCTATGAACTGGCATAAATTAATTGCAGTCCCTGGAACAGTGCAGATTGTATCAGCTGTGTGGATTTGATCTCTATTCTTTAACTAAACATGCAATAAAATTTTACTGGCCATCTTGGGGGACATATTAAAGTGGTGTCTTAATAGGAGAAAGTTGCTAACAGCAGGTATCCTTGAGAACAGATTTCACTGTATCTTTGTAAATAGATGCATGTAAACATGTGTCCCTCTCTGGCTGCAAATCCTTGCAGGATCCAGCCCTTAATGCACACAGCTTCACATTTCTTTTGTCACCAAATTGTGTTTATATTTGCTGGGGTGGGGAAGCTCCAGCCCATGGGTCAAATCCATCCTGTGGCTGTTTTTGTTGTTGTTTTTTAAATTTGGCCCCATTTCTGTTTCCTTGCCATCAAGCACAGAGTGATCCCAGTGGAAGAGAGCAGAGATGAGGGCGAGGGATCCATGGCCTAGATCCATAATCTGGACTCTTCCCCCCTTCCTTCCCCCAAACCCTTTAAATGCCCTCTGCCCCAATTAATTAATACAGCCCGTGTATTAATTTTCAGACTGGACCAGGGGAGCTACATCCTTGCAGCTCAGGTCACAGGCAGTTGACTTGCCCTTCTTCCAGAATACTGCTTTGAAATGGGCTCCTCTCTGAGACACTTGGGCCCTTTGGCCTGGCCCACCTGGAAGGAGGAGGCGCAGAGGCCCCTTTCTCATTTGTCATGGCCCTTGTTGAGCCACCGGATGTCGCAATACCCCTTCAGGGTCACCATGCCCATAATCAATATAGCCACATTCTGAGCAGATTCTGGAGGCAGTATAAAACCTTTCGGCAAAGCATTTGGTAAGCAGGGATAGGGGTTGGGGTGGTGAGTTCAGGGCGAGGGTTTTAAAGGGATTTTCATTGCATTTTGTGTTTTTTATTTTTAAAATTATTATTTTATTATTTTAGTTTAACAACTGCTTTATTGAGGTATAAGAAATGATGTAAATCACTCTGAGCCTTAGGGGAAAGGCGGGGGTAGACATTTAAATAAATAAATAACTTAACCTCCTCTGGCTGAGGAATCCTGGCCCAGCTCAAACCTGACCCAACCCAGGCCCTAATTTGACTGCTCAGGCCCTGTTAGGTTTGTCATTTCCACTCTGGGTTTTGACTCTGAACCTCCGGCTCCAGGGGAAACCGCGATTTCTCCATATCCGCCAGAGACACCCCCTGATAACCCAGTCTCCAGGGGGCAATCATAGTAGGAATGGGGCAGGCCACATGGGCTTTTCCTTCTCCTTCCTAGTGTTACTCCATCCCCATACAGTATTGTGTTGTCATGAATCTCCATATGGGGGTTGGGTTACATCTAGGGTTACCATACTCTTCTTTAAAAGGGGACGTTTATGAAAAATACATGTTTCAGGGCTGCACTGGAACCAAGACAGCCCTGCACCATGTATTTGTATAAGCGTCCTCTTTTAAAGGGGAGGTATGGTAACCATCATTACATCAGAAAGGGGCATGGCATCCCCTTTTGCCCTGCCCCTTTCTACTATATGAGGCATGGTTCATTTATTTAATCATATTTTATGCCACCCTTCTCATAGGCTCAAGTAGAAAAGGGTACACTACTCATCAAACTGATTGTTCTTAGTTTGACAGGTCACATGAGGTGCTATGTCACCAGAAGCTCACAAACCATAAAAAACAGTAAAATACAAAAACAGCCCCGAAGCCCCAACTCTCACACAATCCCCCACAAAATCTACCAAATACCATCTCCCCATTCCCCATATCCAGACCCCTCCTCCCCATGTCAGAAAGGGACATGGCAACCTCTTTGCCCTGTCCCCGCCCCCCTCTGGATGAAAGTCCAGAGAAAGGTGGCATCTCTAGATCCTATTATTATTATTATTTTATTATAAACATTTATATAGCTCCCGTCGTGTGACCTGGTGCTGTATAGAACATAGAACTAGATGCGGTCCCTGCCTGTGGCTTACAATCTAAAAGACAAAGGGGGGGAGACAGGGAAAGAGGACAGTGGGAGAGACAGAGGAGAAGACAAACAAACATTCAAACAGATGCGGAGTCTCAGGTGCGTATGCTTGGCTTGGTTACAAAGAGGTTGGTGGCAGCAGTCTGCAGAGGAGGGCAGACAGTAAGTGTACGAGGAAAGACTAGCAGGCATTGGGAAAGGCAGCAAGGAAAAGGTGAGACTTGAGGAGGGATTGGAAGGAGCGGAGGGAGGAGGCAAGGCGGATGTGGACAGGGAGGGAGTTCCAGGCATGGGGGCAGCGAGGGAGAAGGGTCAAAGGTGGTTAGGTGAGCAGGAGAAACAAGGGAGAGTGAGGGAGGGGACAATGGAAGAGCAGAGAGCGCATGCAGGAGTACGTAAGGAGATTAGGTCTGAGAGGTAGGGGGGAACTTGGTTGTGGAGTGATTTGAACGTGAAAACCAGGAGTTTAAACAGAATACGTTCAGGAAGGGGGAGCCAGTGAAGAGAGAAGAGGAGAGGCTGCACATGGTCGAACTACTAGACTTAACTTGGACCATAGGTCTCTGTGCCTGCCATGGCGTATAAGTAACCCAACAAGACCTGTAATTGAGTGGGATGTGTGTGTTTTACTCAGCCGTGGTACTTGCTTCCAGTCAGGAAGCTAAAGACAGCTACAAAGCCCCTACCTCTGCCAGGTGGCAGGCCTTATAATCCTTTTGCACTTCTGGCTGTTGGGCTCGCTGGCCTGCACCTTGTTTAACTTCTCCGTGTAGCACCCGCCACACACGTACCATTTCGCCATAGGGGGGTTTCACACTGCAATTGCTCATGAGACTGCAGAATTGCCTGATAAGAGGATTGGGGGTGTAAATGTTAATGATCCACTAATGTCACATAGAAAACATTCTGTTCGGGATGAAGCCTAATTATATTGTGCATTATATTTTCAGTAATTCTCATTGCCACATCCTTTCTTACTGGGGACATTTCCATGAAAACAGGATTATTGTTTCTTTGGAGTCCATGGGCTGCTTGCAGCCTAATCTCCGTTGGGGGTCGGAAGTCTCTTTTTTTCTAAACACTGTTAATTGCTGTGACAATGATTATGATGTCACTAGCAGAGGATTATGACTTCAACTGGAGAAATGAGCAGCAAGGGCAGATGAACTTTTCAGAAGCAAAGATTCTCTCTCTTTGTGAATGTTTCCAGAGATAACAAAGGAGAGAGAAATTCATGAAAATATATGGAGAAGGGACAGAAATTGCTTTTAATGAGAGTATTTTATTGAGCTTTCCATCTGATGAGAAATAGGGAAGGATTCTTTTTCCCCCTGGGGCACCATTCACATAGGGATCATATGTTGGCCAGCTACAACCATGTTGAAGCATGTCGTGAGCTTAATTCCCCATGGCTCAACACAGCAGGAGCTGTGTTTGAGGGAGATTTGCCATGGAGGAGGGAGACAGCCTTCTTCTGCTGGGAGGGAGTAACTTTAAAATTCAGCCATTGTTCCAAAGCAGGGCCATCACTGGGGGTTGCCTAGAGGTATGCTATACTAGATTTATTATACTCTAGTTGCAATGATGGGTGTTACCAGACATAATGAGAAATATGTGCAAATCCAGTGTGTGTTGACTCTGATGATGTCATCCTGAGCGAGTAGCCACATGAACAGATGTTTATGCCGCTGTGTGGGCATTTTCACATAAGACACTCTCCACCCATAACCAGCCACCACCCAACCCACTATACATGCTACAGGGCACCCATAGGGCAACACTGCAGCCCTGCAACATGTATAGTGGGTGTGTGGAGAGTGTCTTGTATGAAAATGCAAGTTTGCGTTACCTAATAGCCTTTTCTCACCAGCTCTTTCCCAGATGTTATACTTGTTGGCATATGCAACATCCATAAGTTAAATGTCTGCTGTATTAAGAACAGTAATTGACTATAGAGCCACCAGATGGCGCTGCTAAGTTTTTGTGTACATGGAAGGGAGATGGGGTTTTACTGTTGAATTCCTTTGTGTAACCGCTCCTTCTGTGCCTGAGAAAGCTTAAGTAAAGTTCTGTTTTAAACCTTCAGCTCCATTTGTCCTTACTGATTGCGAATCAGTTATTACTCTGCAATAATACTTTGGGCCCATTTCACATGAGATTCCCCCCCCCCATGCCCACACGTGGGAATAGGTGGGGGGCATCTGTGTGACGATGGCAGGTGGGGGGGTGCATGCGTGCTCCTGCGCTCCACCCATCTTCACCCATTGCCCACGTGCAGAGCCATCGGCCAAAACTGCAATGGCTCCATGCATGGAGATGGAAGTGCATCCATGTAATGGCTGCTCACGTGCTGCACACCCGCCGCGGTGCACACCCATCCCTCCCACCACCCCCACTCTGCAGCCAGTTTGAAAAGGACCTTGGTGCAATGCACCAGGTCATGGGAGAAAGAAGCTGGATCTGGGCTGGCAGTCCCAGAATGGAAACTGCTGGGACTGTGAGGACCAAAGATTCATACCAAAGAAAATCTTACCATGAAAGCACATATGCACGCACACACATACACGCGCACACACATGCACGTCCCTTCCCCTCACTCACCTCGCTTGCCCAGTCTCTTCCCTCACCTATTAGTTCTTACTTCCACCCTGCAACAGAAACACTGTGGAGATGTGTAGGAACTAGACTGGCCCTTAACAGGAACCATGTCTCCATGGTCCAAAGCTAGTCGCAAGATACACCAGTGTGTATTTCTAGACGGAAAAGCAGCTACGTGCTAGATGCAAATGCGTGTTGTCTACTGCCCCCATGATTTTTCAGATTCCCAACTGTTTCAAGCATGCATGTTTGGACAAGCAAACGTAAGAACCCACATGTGTGTGTGAAGCCAAATGAGTAGTTGGCATTACACTGGATAACACCCAAAGAACCCAGTTTCCTGACAGAGTAACCACCAGGGACCCCACAGCAAGATTTCCACTACAGAAATAATCAAGCCAAGTGGTTACCAACATAAATGATAACAGAGCCATTCTGGGGGAGTATTCTACAAGCTTCTCTTTTTCACATCTACTACTTTGTGCCCATAAAATTCACTTTCATGAATTTGATCCCTCTTTTGCTCTAACTGCCTCCAACTTTCCCACTATATTAAGGCATTTTAGGAGTATTCCACTGTTTTCATGTTTGTCTCACAACATCTCTTCGTGGTAAGGAAGTCCCACAATCCCATTGTTCACATTGGGGACAAGTAGATTAAGTGACTCTCCCAAGGTCACACAGGAAGTCTGTAGTAGAGCTAGGGACTAAACCCCAGTTTCCCAAATCCACTGTACCTTGCAGTGGAAGTGATTCTGATCACCATTAATCAGACTGGGATTTTTTTAACCAATATGTACTAGAGTTAAAATGTTCTAGATCAGAGGTTACCATACTGTTCATTGGAAACCTAAGTGGGGTCATGCCATCTGTGGATGGAGTCATGATCCGCACTGATCTCTGATATGTTGTCTGTCTTTGTTGAAGTTTGGACTCACAGGATTATGTCTGGGGTCTCAAAATAGTGTCACACAGGCCAGATTTTGGGAAGCACTGTTCTAGATCCCATTAGCACTCTCTTCAGCTATCCAGTTCCACAAAGATGTGTTCTAGTAGCCCGGCAAAATACAGGCTAGATTGTCTAACGCATGATTGTTCTATGACCTTGAGTGGATGGAAGCGCTCAAATAGCAACCATCTCTTTTAAGGTGGAGTGGGTGTTTTTGAGTTGCATGTGAAACAAAATGACCAGCTGCTTGTTGGAAAGGAAAACCATGGTCACTGTTCCACTGGAAAATATTCATTTTTTATATTCTTGATTTATTTGGGGGGCTATTTACAGCTTGCTGATTCACTGCCATTTTTTAAACATTATGCTATTTTTCACTCGTATTTTATTTTAAAAAGCTGCAAATTACAGGATGTCTAATTAGGAGGCTTTGAGGAAAAGATGACAAAGCATTGGTCACCATGGAGACTAAAGTTGCTAGCTGGTTTATAACCATCTAGACAATGCAGGAGGCTCTGATAAGCTATTCTTGGGGACAGTAGGAGGTAGCCAGTGAGAGGAGGAGAGGACTTGGCATTTAACACTGTACAGAGTGGCAGAGGTTTTTGGTGTTAGCAAGCACTGTATTAAAGATGACCATGATGTAAAGTGGTGAATGCACTTGCTTTTGGTAATCTGTGTTCACATCCTGATTTATTGCATAAGTTGATTAAAGCCAATTGAAAGACCCTTCATTGATTTCTTTGGGGGTTGGATTGTGTCTGTAAATAACAAATGAAATTAATTTACCAGTCCTTTTCTAGACTCTGATAGAAGAAATGGTTCTGAGATGTGAAATCTAAAGCCAGATTTCCAAAGTGTCAAGGTGCTCAGGTGTGAAGATTTGGGCTGTCATTACAGAGAGGGAGGCAAGATGCAGAATTCAAACGAGGATTTTGATTCTGTACTCCCTCAGATTTATAGGATTGGTCAGATCCAAATGTTTGGTTGAGGTCTATTTTTGCCTGACAAACATTTGTTCCCAACAAAAAATTTGGCAGTATCATCTGTCTTTGCTCTAGGAAGTCCGAGGTCATTTTTAGACATGAACCAAAAATGCTGCATTTACCAATCTAACATATTTATAAGGTCACATCACATTTGCACATTTGTGCACGACTTTTTCCGAGTAAGAAAGGAAAGCCATGTGGTATGTGCAATTTGCATATTTCACATATTCATGTCATCCTGTGGTGAAAGCTGTCCCATACTGCCTCACAGTTGAGTTTTGTGCAATACTGATTTTACCATCGATGCCCTGCCAGAGTGCCAAACCGTTCTAGCCAGAACTTTGTGATTTATAGCTGTAGATGGATGTTTGACAATCTTGAGCTTGTTCAGTTTAGACAAGTCAAATACGCGAGTTTCAAGATACGGCGGCTGCATAAACCCTACATTCTGGAGGTTTCATAAAGCCAGAAAAAAGCACGCTAGTTTTACCAACAAGCGCAAGTTTAATTGTAGACGTGATTGGAATTTGTGCATCTTTCCAGAAAAAAAGTGAAATAAAGGTTCCGTCTAAAAACAACCTAAGAACTGGAATATCAGGAGGAGTTGCTGAATAGAGGTGAGATTCTGGGTGTTTTCAGACACACAGGGAACCTGCTGGAGTTGCTCTGTGGGACCACTCCCACAGCCACCACTTACTGGCTCCACCTGAGGCCACATCATACTGACCAGCAGTGTCCCCTGACCATGGTCCACCTGTGTGGTGCCCCCTCCCTACCATGGAGCCATGGGTTGCTCTAGCAATGCTCTAGGCAGCTGTCCACAACTCTATGGTGCTGAACATGGCAACAGATGGACTGACGCAGAGGTGCTCCATGGATTCCTCCAGCAGACAGGCAGCAGCACCGTGTTTGGCTGGCCTGCTCCATGTGGTGTGCTCTTGGATCTTGCCAAGCACACTGTGCTGGACTGCCTCAGAGAAGCCCCAGCCTGCTCCATGTTGCACATCTGGCGGGCACCCTTCACACAGACCAGTAACCCCGAGGGTGACGGGGGCATCCATGGACAAATCCAGAGCTGCTGTCCGTCTGTTTACACCCACTGTCACTGAGATTCTATCATGATGCATGGGAAGCTAGAATGGTGGCAGTTGAATTAAAATACATAACATGTTTTTACCCAGCCTTGGAGATGTCTTTCTGACTAATTCAGACCTCTTGCTTTGGAGAGAAAGATCTTCAGTTTTTGTCCATTTATAGAGATTTAAGAACCTAAGGACATGACAGAGTTACAGCATGCCTTAATTACATTTTACATGGTGTGACGTCCTCCTCCCAGAATCTCATGTACCATGACATTGCATCCACAACACTGCATCTGAACACTATTGTGCATCATGCTTCAAGCACTTTACAGAGTACGGAATAACAACCCAACATCCTCTTATTCAGAGTGGCCGGGATCGTTTACTGACATTTTGGCACAGGCAGACCCAAAATAGAGGACTAGCTTGACCGAGCAAGAGAGAAAAATGCAAGCAATAGAGAAATCAAATTAAAGCTACATGAGATTTGCTTGAGTTAAGTCACTGTGTGTGTGAGAGAGGGAGGGAGGGCAGGGGGAGGTTCCTTATTGGGATAAGTTTGGTGATTGAATTTGGATAGTTCAGAAAACAAAAACACAGACCTGTCAACACAGAGCAGGTTTGGATTTGCCTTTGAGAGACTCTAGCAAGCTCGGTTTTAGTGGAATCACTTACCATTAGAAGCTCAGTGACTGGTTTCATAGGCAACCATGAAACCAGGTGAAGCTTGGCTTTTTTTACCAATATGGAATCCATGCCAAGGTTACTAAAAGAAACCTGGCACTGCACACCAATAGCTTTCCAGGCACAATTCAAGGTGGTGGTTTTGACCTACAAAGCCCCAAACAGTCTGGCCCCCAAATATCTGAAAAACTGCCTGTTGGGGGGGGGGGGGCTTGAACCGCTACTCTTTGGGCTAGGTTGTCATGCCACTGTGGAGAGGCTGTCTGCTTGCTTATTTGTGTCTTTCCTCCCACTTAGGACCAGCAGCTGTGGCTTGTTGGCTGTCGAGGCCGTGTCTGTTTTCCGTCTTCCTGATTGGCCCTCAGCTTGCATACAGGGGGCTGCAACAGGAAGATGTTGAGTAACTGGCTATCACCTGTGCTCTGGTCTCTAGGGGTACTAATCTTGTGGGACTTTCCTAAGGTCTTAGTCCTCCCTAGCTGTACTGTGTCTTGTCTATTGATCTTGTATTGTGTAGTCTTTGGTGTTTTTTAAATGGGATGGGCCCACGCAGGGCCACCCATGCGAGCACCCATCTGAAAACAGGGTGGGTGGGTGCGTGCTCCTGTGACCCACACACCACCCACTCATGCCCACACACTGAGCATTGTGGGGTGTGGGGGACTGGGATGTTCTGTGTGGGGGCAGGCCAAACAGTGTGTGGGCAGGGGCGCACACCCATCCTGGCCTGTTTGATTCCCCCCACCCCTTACCGGATGTGCTCAGGTGCTCCATGTGGCACTCATAGACCTTCCTCCAGCTGTGCCCATTTTAAAATAACCTTAGTCTCTAGTTTGTTTCCTTTCTCTGAACTTACCTCCTTCATCTCTGAGCATTATTTGTCCTCGGCTGTAAGGATTTGTCTGCCTTGCTGTCTAACCTCCTTGTTCTTTTTGGGGTGCCTGTTTCCCCTGTTTGAGTTCTCCTTTACCGCAAAGGCTGAGTCAGTCCTTAAACCTGAATCTGCAGGGTGCTTGGGAGGTTTCTTGTTTCCCCCCCTTGAAGTCAAATATCCTCCTGTTACAGTCATAGCTTTGGTCATCCCTTAGCTGTGAGTTCCTCCCTTCCCCTGGGTGTAGACCTCTGATCTCAGCTTTGGATTCTAACCCTGTGATTCTACTATGCCCTGCAGACCCTCCTCACTGTGTTATGGTGTTAAGGGTTTCTTAGCTAGTCTAGTCTCTTACCAACCAACCCTGGTTTCTCCCCTTTCCAGGCCCCCATTGCTGGGGGTGGTTTTGTGCTCTGCCTCTGCTCCGCCTGCATTTGTGTCCAGCCCATAGCCCTTGCACTGTCTGCGTCTAGTCCTGAGCCCTTGTAAACCTCTTCTCATACCTGGGTCTTGGTGTTCTCTCCTATCTCTCCCCACTCTCCAGTCTTGTTCCCCTATTAACCTTGGGGTAGTCTTGTGTGCCTCACCTTCGTGTAGTGTTGGTCTGTTTCAGTCCTTATTTAACCTCCATGGGGTATTGCCCTCTGCAGTCTTACTGGTAGTAGCCTTGGGCTTCTCGCTCGTGGTTCACCTGGAGTTCTAGTATAGTCAGACTGGGGCCTCTCCCCCTCTCCCCCTCCTGTCTAGCTGCTCCATTCCATCTCTGGGGGCCTCACGGTTGAGCCGCCACTAGGGATGGACGAACACGGTTTGGAAGTTCGGACCGAACTCAGCCAGTTCGGTCGACCAAACCGAACTTCCGAACCGAACTCGATTTTCGAACCAAACTGAACCAAATTTCTGAACTTGGCTCTGTTCGCCCATCCCTAAAAGATAATATTCCATTTAGTTCAATGGGGTTTGAATTTCCAAACTTTGTTCGGAAGTTCGGATCGAACTCGAATAGTTCGGTCCACCGAACTGAATTTCTGAATCGAACTGAGTTTCCGAACTCAGTTCTGTTCGCCCATCCCTAGCTTCCACCCAGCAGCATAGCAGGCTTTGGGACTTCCAGCTCTGATAATGATCCTTGGCCTTAGGCTCTAGCCTGCGGCTCATGACCCTGATGTTTATGCCTCCTGCAGCCCAAGTAAACACACACACACCCCACCAATTCCCTGACACTACCTCTCCTGTGCCAGCCTCTGAGGTCACCCAGGACTGCCCTCTTTTGGGTACCATCTGCCCTCCAAGTTTGCACAACAAGGGCATGCAGAGAGGCATTCTTGGTGGCTGCCGCACAAGTATGGAACACCCTTCCTTGGGCAGTTTGTCAGCCTGAGCCTGCTTGTCTTCCCAAGGCCATGGAAGACCCTTTTGTGTGGCCAGGCATTTGGAAGGTGGAGTGGAGGTAGGGGGAGTGGTGGGTTAGGGGATTTTGCTTGATTTTATTTGGGTATTATTTATATTTGGTTTTATTAAGCATATTTTTGACTTTTTATGTATTGTAACCCACCCTGAGCCTTAATGGGAAGGGTGGGATAAAAATGTGAAGAAATAAATATGGCAAACCATATTTTCAGAATGGGACACTTTAGTACTAACCTATTTTTTGACACACACTATTCATAGAGGGCACAACGGGTGCTTTTTGAAATGTGTGTGCTAGTGTCGCCACTGCCAGCTTCTGACTCAGCAGTGACACAAACATATTTTTGGAATGGAGATTTTTTTCTCTCTCCTAGCAATGAGAACATTGAGTGAGTGTCTTTAATATTAACTCCACACAAAACAGTTTGTGTGGAGTCAATACTCATTTGACTTTACCACCGCTCTGACCACTGTTCATCACACCAAACAGCAATTTCTCTGGCAAATACAGGGTGTATCCTTCTCACAGTAAATGCCTTAAACCAGGGGTGGGGAACCTCAGGCCCGGAAGCCAAATTCAGCCTGTGGCTCGTTTTTGTTTGGCCCATTTCCCATTCCTGGATCTGGCCCCTGGATCCATCTCCTACCTACAAGCACTTGGTTTACTGTAACCAAGCCAAGAACGTGTACCTGAGTTCTCGCATCCTCATGAATGTTGCATCCCTTGTCTCTCCTTCTGTTCCCCCTTCCCTGTAAGCCCTAGGGGCAGGGACCCTGTCTATTTTATTACTTTGTAAAGTGCCAGGTACACTGCTGGCGCTATATAAATGTTTGTTAATAATAAATATAATAATAATAATAATTAATAATAATAATTAATAAAGACTGAGTTTAGGGAAAAGGGGCAGCTTATCCTTAGGCATGCATTTAAGGATAGGGGACATATTCATGACACAGAGGGATCAGCCTACAGAGCGTGCACTAATTTTCAAAGTAATCCCTGGGAGCAAAAAGGTTCCCCACCTCTGCCTTAAACAAATGTTATGTATTTTAAAAATATTCTAGTGGACAAAATGAATAATTTGAGATTGGAAGCAGTGTGCTATATAATTCAGAAGGTCTGAGTAGACATTTTCTGTGAGCAAAAGCCAGCAGGCTGGATAACAAGGAAGATTATTTAATTAATTTATTTGTTGTTTCAAATAATGTATATAAAACCCTTCCCCAGAGTCTCGGGGTAGGTAGTCTGGTCAGGACCCTAGTAACAGAGTGCAGCCCACCCTGAAAGCAGACAACCCTTTCAGACCCCCAGCCTAGGAATGGTGATGCCCCGCAATGCAGAGTAGAACTGAAATGGGTGATGGGTTTAGTATTCCTGGGTATTATTCATCATTTTTGGCAACCCCCTATGTGAAAATATTGCAAAAATGGTGTAACTGAAATATTAAAATGACTGAAATAACCAAAACAAAATGGAAAACTGAAAGGCTGAAATGGATCCCTGACAGACAACAAATGGGTATTGACTATTACCTGAACTGCCATTTTTGGTTCAGGTATTGCAGATTTGACAGGGTTACCCATTTTGGGGGTATTATTATTATTATTATTATTATTATTAACAAACATTTATATAGCGCCAGCAGTGTACCTGGCACTTTACAAAGTAATAAAATAGACACGGTCCCTGCCCCTAGGGCTTACAATCTGAGAGACAGGAGCTGGGGGAGAGACTTAGGAAGGGGAACAGAGGGAGAGACAAGGGGTCTAACATTCATGAAGATGCGAGGTCTCAAGTGCACGTACTTGGCTTGGTTACGATGAGAATGACAGCAGGCAGGTCCATGTTGCAAGGATAAGGGTAAACCGATCGTAGGTATAGGAATAGTGGCTCAGCAGGATAAAGAGTCAGACAGAGCAGAGCGAAAGAGGTGAGTTTTAAGGAGAGATTTGAAGGTATGAAGGGAGGGGGCAAGGCGGATGTGGACAGGGAGGGAGTTCCAGGCATGGGGGGCAGCAAGTGAGAAGGGACGAAGGCGCTTAGGGGAGCAGGGAAGGCGTGGAAGGGTGAGAGAAGGGACAGAGGAGGAGCGAAGTGCACGGGCTGGAGTATGGAGGGCGATAAGTGCAGAGAGGTAGGGGGGAGCAAGGTTGTGAAGAGCTTTATAGGTGAAGACTAGGAGCTTGTGCAGGATTCGTTCAGGAAGGGGAAGCCAGTGAAGCGAAGAGAGGAGGGGCTGCACATGGTCGAAGCGACTGGCGAGGTAGATGACCCTGGCAGCAGAGTTTTGGACAGAGATGAGGGGAGAAAGGTGAGACCGGGGAAGGCCAGTGAGAAGGAGGTTACAGTAATCGAGGCGAGAGATGACCAGAGCATGAACAAGAGTTTTGGCAGACGAGACAGAGAGAAAAGGGCGAATCTTAGCAATGTTATGGAGGGAGAAGCGACAGGATTTAGCAACAGAGTCAATGTAGGGTTTAAAAGAAAGGGCTGAGTCAAAGATGAAGCCTAGGCTACGGGCTTGGGGGACAGGCAGGATGGTGACTCCATCAATAGTTATTGACAGTGAGGAAGGAGAGGAAGGATGAGGGGGGAAGATAAGGAGTTCAGTTTTAGCCATGTTGAGTTTGAGTTGACGTTGAGACATCCAGGTAGAGATGTCAGAGAGACAGTTGATGAGACGAGCTTGAACAGAGGGAGAGAGAGAGGGAGTAGAGAGATAGAGTTGAGTGTCATCAGCATAGAGGTGGTATTGGAAGCCATGGGAGGCAATGAGTTTGCCTAAGGATGAGGTATAGATCGAGAAGAGGAGAGGGCCAAGAACAGAGCCTTGAGGAACACCAACTGAGAGGGGGAAGGAGGAGGAGGCGGAGTTGGAGAGAGACACATTAAAGGAGCGGTCAGAGAGGTAGGAGGAGAACCAGTTATGGACAGAGCCACAAAAGCCAAGGGAGTGAAGGGAATCCAGCAAGAGTGAGTGGTCAACAGTATCGAAGGCAGCAGAGAGATCAAGGAGGACAAGAATGGAATAGAGACGTTTAGATTTAGCCACCAGAAGATCGTTGGTGATCTTAGCGAGAGCAGTTTCAGTAGAATGAAGGGGGCGGAAGCCAGATTGGAGGGGGTCAAGGGAGGAGTTGGAGGATAGGAAGTCAAGGGGGTACTCGCTCCACCTCTATTGCAGAGCAAACCTTGGCCCTTTGAGGAGGCACCTCGCTTCCTTCTACTTCAGGGTTGTCCCACAACATTGGTAAGCCAGTCTTGTAGCCAACACATAGGCAATTAGGTCCTATCATACACTTTGCTTGGGCTCAGGGCAGGTTTAAGCAGGGGTCCTTGCCTGCAGTGTTTGAGGTGGGAGGATGGGGGATGAAGTACAAGGGTTAAGCATACCTTCTCCCCATTGGCAGTGCAGCAAGAAGATTACCTGATTGGCTGATGGAGTGGGAAGTCCCACCCTTCAGCTATAGAAAGGGGAAGACCCACACCCTCGCACTGTGAAATTGACGAGAACTGCTGTGAGCTATTAGTCAATTTCACTATTCTGTTTCCCACCTATGGACCCTGAATGGCTGCTGCTGACTAGTATGGGAGCAGGTTGCTCTGCATTTTGTGCCCCACTTCCATTTAGCACTCACCCCATTAGGCTTTTCACTGAGCTTCTATCCTGGGTGCTTTCTGTGACCCAGAGGTGCAGAGCTCATTCCAGAACTGCCCTCCTATCCCTAGTGGTCTCCCTGCTCAATGAGCTCTGGGCTTTTTTGTTCAGCTGACCTATGGCAGCCATCACCCACAGCAGATCAACATTAGCATTCCTTCCCTGCACTCCTTGCAGCTGGGAATAGGAGCAGGAGAGATGAGCTCATTAACCATAGCAGGACCAGCTCATCTTGCTACAGGTAGCAACCCAGAGAGAATGTCAAGTGAGGGTATCTGTGGGTGAAGTTTCCCCAGCACATCCTGTCTTCCCCCAGAGAACAAAAGTCCTCTGTGTAATATCTGCATTCCTAGCTGGGTGTACTGTATATTCTGTAGAAGAAGAGCACTTGAGCCAGGTAATTAAACGTGTCAGCTCTTTATCCAGGAGAGCATTATATTAAATTATGTACAGTAAATATTTTTGCTGTTCCATCCTTTTTGGAAGGTGAAACTCTAAAGAGAACTTATTGATTTGTGCCAGGGTGCCAGCATAGGTGAGGAGACCTGTTCAGAAACCAGGATGTGTCTGGCCACGATGGGATGTGGGGAGGGTTTATCAGGGAAAGGGGATTGTGGTGCACCCATCATGCTGTGGTTTCTCTCTCCCATCTGCAAGTGAACTGGGCGTGTGGGAAACCAGGGGACACTAATTTTCTTCTGCGCCTTTGGAATCAATAATGGACATTGCAGAAATGCTCGGTCAGCTCTGCTGTCTCGGCTGTTCTTGTAATTGGCAACATTAGCAAGGCTACCCGGGCATAGCAGGCAAGGATGGCGGTGAGGGGAGGATGGAGAAGAATGTCAATAGTATGGATAGCAATGCCAATGCTGTCAAGGAGTGGAACCATTAAACAGGTAGCTAGAGACGTCACTGCAACTCCAAAGAGAGGCTGGGGTGGGATGTTCATCATATTTTTTATTGTTGTATCTGGAGAAAAAATGTTTCACATTTGAGGCGAGGCAAACATTTGCTTCTGAATGCTGCTACTTCCAGTGACTGGCGATTGTTCTGAAAGTTGTGTGCAGGGGTAAACTCTGTTGTTGGGTCACTGTAGGTGAGGGTGCTATGCAGACATGGACATGCATGGCCTCTATTAGTCAGGTCACTTAGAGCTGGACCAAGCACCAGGAAATATTTTGGATGGACCAATTCTGCACTGGAAAGGTTAGCCTAGAAACCCAAATCTAGATCTTTTTTGATTGGCTGGGAAATGCATGTCACATCAATGGAAATGGATGTTTCTTCTGTCCATATGGTGTGTATTGCAGAGTTTTGCATGTTACACCTCTCTGTACATGTCAGCGGCATGGGGAAATGATACAGGATGATTATCCTCCTCATATACCTATCAGGGACCCTTGTTCACTGTGTTTTCTCCATTAATTTGCCACCAATGGGGAAAACACAGTGCATAAGGTGCAACAGCCTGAGGCCTAACCCAGGTAGTTCCCCTCAGGATCAAACTCCCCAAGTACCCAGGTCCACATTGGGAATTAGCTTCAGTGTCAATTTATTTACCGTGCTCCGTGCCTCCACCGCACCTATACAAGTTTATAATTCAGTAACATCTCACTACATGATTCATTCAGGGTTCCCTGCTCAGTCCAGCCCTCCTGGCTCAGAGCCTACTTCTCCGTTCTGCTACTTCAGTGAACAGCGACAGCACAATGGCCCTGTTTCTCCAACAGCTTCCATCTGCTTACTCTAGTCAGTCCCCCATCTTGCTCAGACTAAGCCAGACAGAGGCTTTTCATATCTAGGCTGGCTTGGCCATGCCCAATCCAAGTGTGCCTCTGAAGATCAAAGCTGGCCTCTTAAAGTCCCAGTACCCATAATGAGCCTCTGCTCTGCCACACAAGGGTCCCTGATATGTATATGTCATGTAATGACAGGTGTCTAGGCAGTGCTATGCATATTTATTTATGCTAATTTATACCCCACATGTCCAGAGGCTCAGGGTGGCTTACAATACATAAAAACATTTAAAACAATATTTAAAAAACCTAACCGCCCCCAAACCCACCCCATACTACCTGGGGACCCAACCCCCTCTCACACCCCAACCCACAAACCACCCACCATCTCACTCCAATCCCCAGCCACCAAATGCCTTTTCAAATAAAAAGGTCTTGCACCACCTACAGAAAACGACCAGGTTTGGGCTCAAATGAACCTCCAGGGGAAGGGCGTTCCAAAACACTGGAGCAGACACTGAAAATGCACCCCCTGAGAACCCATGTCGTATGAGCAAAGCTAACAGATGGTACCCACAGGGAGGCACTCCTGGCTGATCGCAGGGGCTGCAATGGGGCATGGAAGGACAGATGGTCTTCCAGATATATGGGGCACAGACCATTGAGGGCTTTAAAGATCAAAGCCAGCACCCTGAATTGTGCCCAGAAAGCTATAGGGAGCCAGTGCAGGCTTCGAAGCACTGGTGTGATGTGTTCCTGGTGACTCATAAGAACATAACTACCACCATACTGGGTCAGACTAATGGTCCATCAAGCCCAGCACCTGTCTCTGACAGTGGTGAATCTCGGTCACTTGGAGAAGTATCCAACAGGTCACTATGGGGCGATCCATTCCCAGCTCCTGACAGTAAGAGGTTATATTCCCCAGACCTACCTGGCTACTAGCTGCTAATGGACCTATCCTCGAGAAACTTGTCCAACCCTTTCTTAAACCCAGTTATGCTACTGGCCTTGACCACATCTTCTGGCAACAAATTCCACAACTTAATTGTGCATGGAGTAAAAAAATACTTGTTTATTGGTTTTTAAATCTGTTACCAGTCAGTTTCATGGAGTGTCCCCTAGTCCTAGTACTATTTGAGAGGGTAAATAACAGTTCCCTATTTACATGTTCCACACCACTCATGATTTTATAACCTTCTATCATATCCCCTCTCAATCATCTCTTCTCCAAGCTGAAGAGCCCCAACCTATCCAGCCTTTCTTCATAGGGGAGACATGCCATACCCCTTACCATCTCTGTACCTTTTCTTTTTCAACTAGATCTTTTTTGAGATGGGGCGACCAGAACTGCACACAATATTCAAGGTGTGGTCACACCATAGATGCATATAGAGGCATTATGATATTCTCAGTTTTATTCTCTATCCCTTTATGAATAATTCCTAACATTCTGTTCGCTTTTTTGACAGCCTCTGCACACTGAGCTGAGGATTTCAATGTATTTTCCATAGTGTGACTCCAAGGTCCTTTTCCTGAGTGGTAACTCCTAATTTACAACCCAGCATTGTGTACCTAACATTTCGATTGTTTTTCCCTATGAGCATCACTTTGAACTTGTCCACATTAAATTTCATCTACCATTTAGATGCCCATTCACCCAGTTTCGCAAGATCCCCCTGCAATTCTTCACAGTCTGCTCGTGTTTTAACTATCTTGAATAACTTGGTATCAACTGCAAATTTTATCACCTCACTCCGCTTTCCAGATCATTAATGAATACATTAAACACTACTGGTCCAGTACAGATCCCTGGAACACTCCACTAATTACTTCTCTCCATTGTGAAAACTGACCATTTAGTCCCACTCTTTGCTTCCTATCCTTCAGCCAGTTACCAATCCACAATAGGACACTGCCTCTTATCCCATGACTTCAAGAGTCTCTCATGAGGGATCTTATCAAATGCTTTCTGAAAATCCAGATACACTTCTCAACCGACTCATCCCCAAAAGGAGCCAGGCTGCCGCATTCTACACAAGCTGCAACTGTTCGGAACAGTCATCAAGAGCCACCCCACATAGAGCGCATTGCAGTAATCTAGCCTTGAGGTGTTAAAGGCATGGATGGCAGTGGTCAGTTCTGAACTGGAAAGAAAATGCCTCAGCCTCCTCACCAGATGGAGTTGTGAATGTGCTTCCAGCCATGGTCACAACCTGACAATCCAGGCGCAGCAAGGGGTCCGAAGCAATCCAAGGCTGCGAATCTGATTTACTAGAGGGGATCGGACTCCATTAATAACAGGAGTCCCAATCCCCCCCAGGTCACAAGACTGGCCAACCATAATCACCTCAGTCTTGCCTGGATTCAGCTTCCAGTCCCCGACAGCAGCCCAGCATTGGATGAGCACCAAGACTGCAGGGCCTGGGTTGGATGAAAAAGAGAGGTAGAGCTGAGTGATGACAGTTTACCCCAAACTTCATATGCATGAGTATATGAGTATGCGTGGGCATTTTCTGGAGGCAATGTAAGACCTTATTGACCAGGTTTTTAGCAAGTGGGGATATGGTTTGGGGGCATAGATAGATAGATAGATTAGATTATATAATGTTACTGGTGTTATATATTTTTGTATATTTTTATGTTGTAAGCCATCCTCCACCTTTAGTACAGGGCAGGGTATAAATTGAAATACATATTATATAAATATATGAGCCTACGTTTGCTGCATGTCACTGAGATACTTTGGAATGTATGCCCTGCATACCTGTATTGTGTATGTTGCAGAGACCTAGTGGTATGTTCCCAAGTGTGAGTCTGTGAATATGTGTGTAGGGGCGATGCATGTTACAGTGTAGGCATGTTGTGTATTTGCGCTACAGGGATATCTGATTAAGTAGTACAGCTTACCTGTATGTGGTATGTTTCAGAGACATGGAAGAATATTGTGTATGCATATGTATTTATGGTGTGAGGCGTAAAGATGTGCAATTGTGTTTTCCTAAGGCAATTCTCTCTCTCTTTTTAGCTGAGGAATTTAATAATTTTCCTGAGAGCTTCCCAAGGGAGAAGAAGGATATGGTGTAGTGCAGTGTGTGGCATTATGTTCTCTGCAGGGAGCCATCACTTTGTTATTTAAAGATGGCTCTTCATTTTGCAACGTAAGGTCATTTTGTGTCTAAATGATGAAACGCCATCTCACCCATAAAGATTTAAATTTGAAGGGCCCAGCGTCTCTCTTCAGCTGGGAAAGAGCCATCGTCATTTCCTATAGTGATTATCCCAGCCGAAAAGGAGCCTGAGCAGCCAGCATTTCTCTTTAGATGTCTATTGATGGAGACAAACCCAGATACAAAGAGACTGGCCCATCTCCAGCTGTTCACCGCTAGGCATGGATGAATCATTAAAGGCTTAGAGGTTTGGTACATCCATTAGGTTTGGGTGCTTATCTGAGCCTATTTTTTAAAAAAACAACTCTTGTGAGTGTGAAAAACTCAGATCTTTCCAAGTTTTCTCATGCGAATTCCAGTATCGCCTGCTTATAACTGGGCTGGACAATAATCTCTCTGTCTTGGGATAAGCGTTCAGCCCATTCTCTAATCTAGGGTATGTGAATTTAGTTCATGTCCTCATTTGCATGAGCAAACTGAGCAAATCAGACATCTAACTTAGAGTTTGCTCAGGTAAATAAATGTGCATGCAAGCTGTGTGAGCATCATTTTAGAATATGGTTTACCAAACTGTTCGGACCAATGCGCCACTGTCGTGTTTCCCAGACCACCATGTGATTGCTGCACCATGTGGGTGCAGTTGAGTGGCCCCAGCTGCACAAGGTACGTAACTCTGGTCCTTGTGAGCATCTCTGGGCAGAGGTGGCTGCGGAATCATTGTCACCATCTTCAGGGACCCAGAAAATGCAGTGAACATGGGTCCTTGACCATATTGTGCAAGCCTCAGTCATCACATGTGCATTACAGCTAGTTTCGCTTCCTCCCCATAAGATGACTGCGTCACTGTCCAAGACCAAAGACCACTTTCTTGTAGCTCTGTCTAGTTCTATGGATCATGTGTGGGCCATTTATCTTAGTCTTGCAGACCACAGTTTGGAAACTGCTTATATGGTATTTTTGTGTGGTATGAGATTTTAGCTTCTTAATTATTAAAAATAATTGTTTCCATGTTCCACAGTATGACAGTGGTGACGCTCATCAAATAGACTATTGCAGAAAACAACATTTGTTTCCCAAAGATAATTGCTGGAATGTTGCGCCAGTTGAACATTCTCGGCGGCTGTAAAAATTGTTCACGTTTTTTGTACCTCAACTGAGGCAACTGCAAAATCCCATCCGCTTTCCCATTCCCACAACCTTGAAATGAAAAACAGAATAAAGTGGGAATAAAATCTGCAGCCAAATTAATCCATTGACTTCACTGGAGTTGTGCCAGCTTAGGCCAGCAATGAATTTGTCCCTCTCCGTCACTAATGAGAGATCAATCACAGCTCTAACCTTGCAGCGGGCTTAGCGACGCTCTGCAGGCACTCCTCTCATGCAGAAAGTGAGCAAAAGATTTTTGGTTACGATGCAGTTAAACCCCATTTAATTTAAAAGTGATTATAATCAGTGGAGAAAATCCTGTAAATTAGGCAATTATATACTCCAGTTCCCTTTCTGCCTCCCTCTGCCTTCACTCCCCACCTTGTTTTCTACTTTGGAAATCAGAAGAACAGATTAAAAAAAAAAAAAGAAGACATATTAACCTCAAGCTCCAATGCTGAACTCATTACTTGGGCCATTTTCATTCTGGCCAGCTCACCTTTCCTTGACATATCAGGGGAATTAAGACCCCAAGCTGCCTTTGAATTACTGTGATTGTTTAAAAATGAAGGGTAAAGGAGTGGGTGATGGTGTGCGTCCCTCCCTCTCTCACTTTCTGTACAGCCTCTCAAGCCATCTCAAGTATCTCTCATAATAATAAACCTTGTAAGATGAATGGAGATCTTACATTTTCCACTGAAGCATGAGGATGCCTGTGAGTGAAAGCTTTACTAAGCAAAGGTACAAGGCTCGCTTTTTTCTGAGGGTGTTAAGCAGAGATGTCATTCAAAGTGTATCCACTGACACTGGTGTGCCTCTATGTGGCGTGCACAAAAGCAGCTCTGGAGAGGAGGAGAGATACGCCCGCAGCTATTCACAGGCCCTTTAAGCTGTTGTGTTTTCTTCTGTGAATATTAAACAAGAGATTTGTTCCTTTGTCCAAAGATCCAAATCCCCACCATCTCCCACTCTTTAACCTTATCATGAAAACCCCCATGCCACCGCCACGGTCCCTCCGGGTGTGATGCCTTCTGAAGGTTCTCCATACAGATAGACCTTGCACTCCCCTGATGGAGCGGTGGTGTTGCTGGCTCATGGAACCAGAGTAATGGGATAGGAAACCATTACTATTGGATGCTTGCAGCATGCTGCAGATTCAGTAAATATATCCTTGGGGTGGATTGGCTTTTGACCATGTGGGGCTCTTGACAGGCAGCCATCTCTGCTGGGAAGGAAGTGTACTGTGAAGTGATAGCCACTCCCTGGCCTCCTCCAGAGAGGCTGCATGGAACATCAGCACTGTGCATGTACATGCCATGTTTTGTACTTGAACAATGCTGGAAATCCTCCTCCCCTTCTCCCTCAAAGAGCAGCCCCCCCTCCCTCCCGTCTTGCTTTTCTCAGGCGTTGAGTATGTGTGGCAGGGGAGAGGTGGAAAGGGCCCACAGTTAAAGCTGTAGTCTTTCCCCCATACTGACACATGGAAGTAGAGCAGCAGTTGGTGAGGCATGTGGAAATGGAAGAGGAAGTAGGGAGATGGGTGGAAACTGAGGAAGACTGCGTTGGCTGTGCCAAAATGGAGCAAGAGTGGGTCTGACATGTGAAAACAAATCAGGAGTGGGTGGCACAAGTGGAAATAGAGCAAGAGTGGGCAAGGGAGACCATCTTTTAAAGAGCAGATTTGTACTGCTATAAGTGAATCATCTGCCTTTCTCTCTTTTGCTCAGAAGTAGCATCTTCTCTGGAGCAACCAACAAGAGGTGCTGCTCCACAGGGCAAGGGAAGACAATTGATAGCAACTGACAGCTCAAACAGGTCTGTGAGAGTGAGACTCTTCAAAATTGTTTAAATAAAGTGTTTTCAATCACAGAATGAGGCATGAAGATGTCATCAGATATCGTATTGCTTGGTAACAATGTGTTGCAGCATCATGTGTGGTGACAGTGTTAAAAATGCTTCTGTTTCACAATTTCCACTCTCCTTTTGCCTGAGGATGGGTGGGAGGGTTTTTTCCTTCAGAACCTGCCAATGTTACTCGCTAATCATCTGGAGGGGTGACAGCTAATTGACATAAGGCTCTCCCTTCCCCCAGAGTCTGGGAAAGCTATGTATACAGTACTACTAGCTCCTCCTGATTGGAGAGAGAAAAGCAAGGCTGAGGATTCGGATGGGAATCTCTCGTATGGCAGTGAAGCTAAGGCCAGTAGCCCATGTATCGCTTCTGATTTTGGAGTGTTAGCAAGATCAGAAACTTCAATCAAAGATCAAGAAGGTTGATGGGTTAATACAACAGAGAATGAGAAAGGGAAGCAGGGGAGAACAGAAAGCAGAAGGAAGGAGAGAAGGAGGAGTAGTGCAAACTAGCTAACCTTCCCTCTCCCAGAAAATGTTTCAGACAAAGCTATACATCTAACCCTGCAGGAGGAGATCAGTGGCATTTCAATACACCCACCTATTCATCAGAATGACAGCAGGTCAAAAATGTACTGTCTGGACTATTTTAGTCCGCTGTCCTATGAAAAGGTGGCTTATGTTATCACCGTGCATACATGCAATTCCAGCCAAATTTGATGGGGAGACAGAAGGTCCAATGGCGAGTCATAACAATGTGGTAGATAGATGCAGGGGAGTTATAGCCAAGATGTAGAGGTAGCCAAGTAGCTTTGGAGGCAATGTAGTCTTTGAACCCCTTTTTAGTCAATCTATACTTCCATTGAGCACTGTACCCTCTTAGGACACCGGACTCTGCTAGCTCAGATGCACAGAACTATGTGTGTTCACAGAAAATAGCTCCTTCCCCATTTACTTTCATCAGAACATTTTTTCCCATCAAAAACTGGCCATGCATTGATATTCTAGAACCAGGAAGGGAAGCAATTTCAGTAATCTATGAAAATACAATGCAATGAAAAATGTAGATGAAAAGGAAAGCATATTGGTTTTGCCCACTTATCATCAATGGCTGTTAGTTATGTTGATCAGGGTCTTAGAACTCTGATAGTGACCACTGGCCAGGATATCCCTGGGTTCAGGCTATAATTCTCCTTTTCTTGATTAAAAGCCTTCAGCTCAAATATCATTTTGATATTAATTATCTTGTTTCTCCTCTCAGTTCTGGGAAATCCCTGGCTGAGTTTTAGGTTGTTTTTCTCCGTATAATTTTGGCTGCATCATCACGACTTGTATCTGGTTTCCATCCCTTCTGTTGACTTGAACTTTGTCCTCATTGGCCATGATCTTTCCTCGGCACATTCCAGATTGCAAAATATGACCATGTTTATCTTTTCTAGCTATTGCCTAAATAAACATGGACGTTTAAGTAAGCCAAGTATGAACTAAGCATATTGCTAATAGTAGATCAGTCTGGGTTCGTAGGCCTTGGGGCTCACTCATAGCCAACAGGCACACATTTTGGCCTGAGCAAGGCTCTCTTTTGATTCTCCCTTTCCCAGACCACTACACTACATCACCCTGCAGGCAGGAATAATACTTAGTTGGCCACCTACTTATCAGGGCGGGAAGCAACCCAGAATTTTATGCCTTGGCCTACCAGGTTTTCTGGCTGCTCCTCTGCAGGACTTGCTGTTTATTAATTATTATTATTATTATTATTACTAACAAACATTTATATAGCGCAAGCAGTGTACCCGGCACTTTACAAAGTAATAAAATAGACACGGTCCCTGCCCCTAGGGCTTACAATCTGAGAGACAGGAGCTGGGGGAGAGACATAGGAAGGGGAACAGAGGGAGAGACAAGGGGTCTAACATTCATGAAGATGTGAAGTCTCAGGTGCACGTACTTGGCTTGGTTACAATGAGAATGACAACAGGCAGGTCCGTGTGGCAAGGATACAGGTAAACAGACCGTAAGTATAGGAAATAGTGGCTCAGCAGGATAAAGAGTCAGACAGAGCAGAGCGAAAGAGGTGAGTTTTAAGGAGAGATTTTAAGGTATGAAGGATGGGGGGCAAGGCGGATGTGGACAGGGAGGGAGTTCCAGGCATGGGGGGCAGCAAGTGAGAAGGGACCAAGGCACTTAGGGGAGCGTGGAAGGGTGAGAGAAGGGACAGAGGAGGAGCGAAGTGCACGGGCTGGAGTATGGAGGGCGATAAGTGCAGAGAGGTAGCGGGGAGCGAGGTTGTGAAGAGCTTTATAGGTGAAGACTAGGAGCTTGTGCAGGATTCGTTCAGGAAGGGGAAGCCAGTAAAGCAAAGAGAGGAGGGGCTGCACATGGTCGAAGCGACGGGTGAGGTGGATGACCCTGGCAGCAGAGTTTTGGACAGAGATGAGGGGGAAAAGGGGAGACTGGGGAAGGCCAGAAAGAAGGAGGTTACAGTACTCGAGGCGAGAGATGAACAGAGCATGAACAAGAGTTTTGGCAGACGAGACAGAGAGAAAAGGGCGAATCTTAGCAATGTTATGGAGGGAGAAGCGACAGGATTTAGCAACAGAGTCAATGTAGGGTTTAAAAGAAAGGAGTGAGTCAAAGATGAAGCCTAGGCTACGGGATTGGGGGACAGGCAGGATGGTGACTCCATCAATAGTTATTGACAGTGAGGAAGGAGAGGAAGGATGAGGGGGGAAGATAAGGAGTTCAGTTTTAGCCATGTTGAGTTTGAGTTGACATTGAGACATCCAGGTAGAGATGTCAGAGAGGCAGTTGATGAGACGAGCTTGAACAGAGGGAGAGAGAGAGGGAGTAGAGAGATAGAGTTGAGTGTCATCAGCATAGAGGTGGTATTGGAAGCCATGGGAGGCAATGAGTTTGCCTAAGGATGAGGTATAGATCGAGAAGAGGAGAGGGCCAAGAACAGAGCCTTGAGGAACACCAACTGAGAGGGGGAAGGAGGAGGAGGCAGAGTTGGAGAGAGACACATTAAAGGAGCGGTCAGAGAGGTAGGAAGAGAACCAGTTATGAAGAGAGCTACAAAAGCCAAGGGAGTGAAGGGAATCCAGCAAGCGTGAGTGGTCAACAGTATCAAAGGCAGCAGAGAGATCAAGGAGGACAAGAATGGAATAGAGACGTTTAGATTTATCCACCAGAAGATCGTTGGTGTTTCTCCTTCTTCCGACCATCAAGGTGGTCCTCAGGACTGCTTGCCATCACTGTAGCACTCCCTGGTCTGCTAGCTCTTCTGCAGATGTTTCCAGGTGGACATCTCCTACCTTGATGAATTTTCTAGTGGTTCTTCCTGTAATGGGAATAGTCTGCTCTTCTATATCAGTCTTTCAGTCACCTCGCCAGTCACTGCCATTATGGGGTCCATGTGATTGGGCAAGTGGCTGCAGGAGCCAACCCACAACATGCCAGTACTTCACCACTTGCTTTCCTGGGGCTAGCAGAGAAAGGGTTAACCTGGAGTCCAGGGAGCAAGGGTCATGTGACTGGAAGGGGCTGGTCACATGACAAGGCTGGGTCTCATAGTGGAGCCAGCCCAGCCATAGGAGAGCCACCTCAGTCATCTGGAGAGTCAGCAGGCTGTGGTGCTCCTGAGGCAGCTGGAGCCAGCTTGCTGAGGGGTAGGAGAGAACCCTGACCCCTGCCCAAAGAGGAGCAATGGGTTTCAGAAGACCCTGGAGGGTCTTAGTGCATGCAGGAGCAGTTAGGCTGCCTGGGAGCCCCTAGACAAGGGTGACGCAACCCCCTTGTGCCCAAGTGAGAGGAAGGCCAAGGGAGAAAGAGCTGGTAGCCCACCTGAAGCAAGGGGCAGAGAATGCCAGTGGGGCTCAGGATGTCAGGTCTGAGGGAAGCCCAGTGATGAAGCTGCTGAGTAATGTCTGTTCTACTCTGAGGGCTTGCCCAACGGTGTGGGTCCAGCTATGTGGTGTCCTATAAGGGCAAGCAAACCAAAGGGGGTCCTGAGGATTTACCCAAAGGGTGGACCCAGTGGGGTGGTGGACCCATGGAGTGCAAGTAAAGGTAAAGGAGGCAGTCTAGCAGCCTAGTCACCCAAGGGGCATTTAAAGGAAGTCTCATGACCACACCAAAACTCCAAGGAAGGGGGCAGAGTCAGATGCCTGGGCAAAGGGCCTAAGGCAAGAGCTGGGGGCCAAGCCAAGGTGGCTTTGGCATAAGGTAAATGGGGGCAGAGATGCCCTTAGGCTGAATTTATAGTAGACCTGCAACCCCAAGAGTAACCAGTAGGACAGTGGGGCCCTAGGGTTAGGAAGAACTAGAAGACTTGGAGTATGGCGGACACCATAGCTATAGAAGAGGATGATTATGGATAATGTATGGATTGATCTTTCTCTTCCCTGGAAAGGGGACCATGAATTTATAAGAGCACCGTGAGTGGAGGCACTCTGGCCCCCTCTAGTGATGTGGTGGTACTGGGCAATGCATAGTTGCATGAGCCTGTATAAAGTCCTGCCAGACTAGGGGTGAAAATAAATGGGACAATATCCCGCACTAGCCGGGTCTTCGTTTGTCCATCTATTAAGTGTTCACCAGATGTTGTCCCACACTCCACCACACATCCCCACGTGTTTCATGTATTAGGTTACATGCAGCCTTGCCCACATCCAGGTCCACCAACACCATAGAGTCATGCCTAGCATGGCTGCTAGAGCAGAGATGCTCTCTCAGCTGACAGGAGGCTGTGAGAGGAGAGAGCTCTGATGGAAAGGAGGGTCACAGCCAGTGAAGGTTTCTTCCTTGGCTGTGACACCCCCCACCCCCATCTGAAGCAGTGCTCTCCGCTTGCAGCCGCTTCACAGCAAAGAGGAGAGCTGTGATGTGGCTGCAAGAGGAGAGAGTGAGGGTGCAGGAAGGACTTTCTCCTCTTGCAGCCGCCTGAGCATGTGAGTGCTGCTTCTGACGGACAGGGGGGTGCGAGTCATGGCCAAGGAAGAAGCCTTTTTTGTCTGTGACCCCCCCACCCCACCCCCTTTCCATCGGGGCCAGGGAGAGGAAAAGTGCTAAGTGGTACTGCCAGCACATGAAGCATGGGCAGTGGGTTGCCAGTTTATTAGCTCTACATGCTAAAAGGAATCTGAGTGGGGGTTGCATGGGCAGAACACAGACTCCGGGGGGCTACTGTCTCGTTTATAAACACCCTAGAACTCCAGTTGCTAGTCCCCCCCCGAGCTGTGTGAGCCTGCAGCCACCTGGCCTTCTAACAACCAGCTCTCTCCCATGCTCTTGGTGACACCCCATCCCTATAATTGCCTGGCTTGGATTACAGAAGGAGCATGACAGGAAGTGGGGGATGTCTGTGCAATACAAAGGCTGTAGCTGGTTTAGGAAATCCGTGTGATGTTGCCCTGAACTCCAGCCATTGATCTGTCTCCAACCTGCACTGCAGCCCTCCTTCCCAGCCAGACTTGAACTGACTCAATGGTGTTGACCTTTGTTCTTGCTCTTTCATTCCAACTCTGCTGAACTCGATACCATTATGACCTCTTTCCGACTATGGCTTTTGGATGTGCCTGTGACAGCACCCTCTGTTGGCCTTTGCTAGAGTGAGCAACCTGGATCCTGTGACATCTTACAACTTTAGAGAGCCTGCCAGCAGACCCTCCTCCCTTCGCTCAGAAGATGGAGGCTCATGCGTATGGAGTGAAGGGTCTTCCGTTCAATTCTTGTGACTGATGGCAACCGGGGGGTCTGGGTTCCATATTGATTAAATAATTCTGTACTTTGTGATTGTCTGGATCAATGTCTGATTGGAGGCAAGAATATTGGAACTAGCAACAATGAACTAACCACACTAACTGAAGTCGGCCTTGGACTCCGTTAAGCTCGTCAAATGTTCCAAAAATGAAGTTTATGCAAATATCTGAATGTATAAATTTCTAAATAGAAGTTAAAGATTTGTTGCGTGAACCAGAATCACCCAGCTTCTTTCAGCCCTACGCAAAACCAACCACAGCAAGACAACGGGAGGAAGAAATCCTATTTTCCTGCTCCTCTGAAACCAGCAGCTGCTTTTGACCCTTTGTTGAATCATCTATATTCAAGCTAGAGCGAGAGAGAGAGGCTGCTTACTGCCTGCTGTTGCTATGGAAACAAGCAGAGAGACAAGAGAGGCAAAAGACAGAGAGAGGACAAGGTCTGAATAAAAAAACAGGGTCTCCCATCCCCTCTTCCCCTGCTCCCCAGTTGCCTGTACGGTGTGGGGGACAATGCCTTTGCTAGGGAAACTGAGACGGCATGTTGTTTAATATTTAGCCAAATGGTTTATTCTCTTCACATGCTGTAGCTTCCACCTTCTTTGCATCCAAAATATGGATTTTAATCCCATGCTTGGGTTTTTTTGTTTTTGTTTTAAAAATCAACTGCACTATGCAGCCTCTCTCCCCACTTTAAAAAACTCCCCTCCTTCTGGGGACTGAGAGGAAGTGTAATTATTTTCATTTGAACGATCTTTCAGCCCTCCTGGGTGGGTGTGGGGAGTGAGAACTGAAAGCTGAATTTCTCTCATTTCCACCCAGAACAAGTCTGTGGATTAGAAGCTGAGTCCACAGAGTAGATGCGTGGGTCACCTGCCTGACCCCCCCAAGCCCCTCGCTTGGATTTTCACCACTATCCGAGACATCCTCGATGCTCATTTCTTTTTTGAATATGCTTGTCCTGCCATCAGCTGTCAGGATTCAGAGGAGATGGTCTGGAACAACAAGCAAAGAGTTTAGGATTTAAAAATAACCCTTTGGTCTCCTTGTGAAATCCTGGGGTCGCTCTTTCCCCCTTTAAACCACTAAACTACAATTCCTTTGCAGTACTTGTAAGCTCCCCTTTTGTCAAAGATGGCTCTTGATTGGTCCTTACTGCTTGAGCTTCAGGTTGAGGAGAGACTGAGTCACTGTGGTGAGTTGTGATTAGATGCATCCCAAATACCACGGTTAGTAATTATCTCATTAATGTGCAGCATCATACAGGGAAGAATTTGTAATCAGAGCCCCCAGCCTTCCAGAAGCTGTTCTTTCTGCAGAGAGAGTCAGGCTTGGTACTAGCAGGCTCTGAGCAATTTCTCCTCTTCCATTCACCCCTGCCAAGCGTACTCCTGCAGAACACCTGCTTTTGCAAGCTTCTTCCCAACCCCCACCCTGTTGTTGTGACAGTTCTAGAGCAGGCTATCTGAGGATCTCAAAGCACTAGGCAGGTGTCATCCGATTTGGCCAAACTGTAGTCTTCGCAGCAAAGGAAGTACCATTCTGTGACGGTCACAAGTAAGTCCTTACAGGTCTGGGCCCTAGAAGTGGGGTGATAAGAGTCTGCAAGGAGCAACCGCCCAGAAAATTCTGGTGTTAGAAGGGCAGGCCTATGCCCCTTTAAGAGAGCTTGCTGCCTTCATTGGCCATGCACCTTTGGGGGCTAGAAGAACAGCAAGCTCCGATAAAAAGCCAATAGGTAGGGGACTGCATTTGTTTTAGTTACTTTGAATAACTAAAATGAAAATCCTATTTTCATCTTTATTATTGCAATAACAAAAATAGTCCTTAAAATTTGGGGGGAGGGGGATGAAAACTTTGAGGCATAAATGTCAGGCTATAATGGCTTTGTCTGTAATCTGATCTGCATGGAAATGTGGATAGATTGTACTCCTCTCCCAAGGATCATCCCTGCCAAGTTTTGGAAATATTGGATAAAGGGTCCCAATTCTATAAGCAATTGAACTCTTGTGATTTTAACAGAAGTTGTGCAAATAGTCCTGAAAATTTTGGGACAAAAACAAAAATTTCAGGTCATAACCAGAAATTCAGGCAACAAGGCAGGAGGAGAACAGGAAGCATCCCAGCAATCAAGAGACATGATTGACACATCCAAAATGGCTAACTGGCATCCCAAACACATCCTTCAGCAGTGTGACAGAGGACATAAGCTAATCCCTTATTGGCTCTTTCCTAAGCAGATGCTTCCAACTTCCCAGTAACAAGCAGAGGATACATGACTGGAATTTCTACTAGCCAATTGGCATCACACATCTTGTACCGGTTGTGACAAACATGAGAGAATCCCTGCTATAGGCTAATTCTCTGGAGATGCTGCTCAGGCTTCCAACTTGCCGGTATCCGATCACTGCAATCAGGGAGGGTTGGGGTAGGTACTGGGGAGCAAATAGAAGCTTCTGCCAAACTGCACAACCCTAGATCTTGTGCGATTCATAGGCTGGCTCAGTCGTCTGTGTGTGCTGCAGTCTTCAACCTCACTGCAAATGCTCATAAAAGCAGAACTCTGCACCTACTCTCTCCTATAGATGCCCCCACAGACTTTGGGGTGCCAATGACTGAGCTCCTCCTCTGCTCTTCTCACCTCCTCCTCTCTTCTTCGCCTTCTCCACAAGTTCTCCAAAAACCAATCTCTGCATCTAGTAAGACCTCTGTAATTTAAACAGACGCAACACCTGCAAATGATTTAAGGAAATTTGCAGCTTCTGTTAAAATCATGAAACTTATATTGCTTTAAAATTGGGACCCTTTATCCAATCTTTCTGAAATTTTATTTATTTATTTTGTTATATTTATATGTCGCCCCCCCATGCTTATGGCATCTGGGCAAATTTTGCAGAGATGGTGACTTAGGGGAGGGGTACAACATTCCAAATTTATCCAAATTGGCCAGAAAACAAAGAAGTTATAGCTAGAAATGTATGCACAACTTCTATTAAAAATCATGAAACTTTTATTGCTTATAGAATTGGGACCCTTTATCCAATCTTTCTGAAATCTGGCAAGAGATGATTCCTTGGATGAGTGGTATAACCTTTCCAAACATTATCCAGATTAGATGGAAAACAAAGTTACAGCCAAAAATGTGTTTCCCGTTGAAACCAACGGAAAACAAAAATGAGAGTCCAAACATGAGACTTAAGTCTGAAGCTCGACCCAAATGTAATTTTATAATGAAAACTAATCCAAGAATGAAAAAAATAAAATAAAAATCTGCGCACACCCCTAGCCAATCGAGGCGCTTGGCTAGTGCACACCCCTAGAGCTAGGGAAGAAACTGCTCTAGCAGAGTGGGAGCTGGTGGGGGTGGGTGCTGATCCCAGGTGGACAGTGAAAGGTGGAACTTGCAAGGGGAACCAATGAATAAAGAGATATTGTGTGAGTAGCCCTGAAAGATGGGAGTGATTTTTAGCTGGATCCAGCAGAAACCTTTGGGGAACAGCTGCACCCTTCTACACACTCCCACTTTGACCCTTTTCACACAGACACTCAACACTGATAAAATGCGTGTTACATTTTATTATACATGCTGCAGGTGTGCTATGGGTGCCCTGCAACATGTATACTAAAATGTAACACCCATTTTATCAGCGTTAGAGTGTCTGTGTGAAAAGGGCCTTTGTAAAGGGAGCTCTGAGGCACAGAATACTTGCCACTTCCTCAGACTCACCCAGGAACTCTGTGTTGCAACCAGGAATAGTATTCTGGAAGCCTCATTCCCACTTTTCTGCCTGGACTGAGAGATTTTTCTAAGGCTGTAATCCTTCCCACTTTCCAACAACAGCAGATGGGGCACCCTTCTGAGAAACAGTTTTGCTGAAGTGTCCTATTTTGGCTGGGGTGTGTGGGAGGGGATTTGTTTGCCCTCTTGTTATGAGGAACATTTGCATATTGGCATGAAAACACAACTTTTCCCTGTGTTCACCTGGATCTCACCACCATCTTTAATCACTATATGACATCTCCACAGCAACCAACTATAAGATCATTAACAGAGGAGAGGCCTGATCCAGCAAAGCGCTGGCTTTAATGGCACGTGAGAGCAATCAGCATCTCATGAGATCAGGCTCAGGTGGGAAATAAATAAACAAAAGTGCCTTTTATATTATGAGACAATGAGCCTGCTTACTTTCTTTCTTTCTTTCTCTCTTTCTTTCACACACGCACGTTCTGCAGTACTAAAATACTGGAAGAGGGAAAAGAGAGCCTGAGAACGCTTCAAATAGAAGATTTTCCTCTAAATAGAATTTCCTTAGAAGTTTTCCATGGGTGAAAACAGTCATAGGCCGTTTTTACACAACCCCCCCCCCCTCAGTGTTCGGGTGGGTGGCAGGGTGGACAGTCCTTGTATATGGCCGTGGGGGGGGGGGGATGGGTGTGCGGCAGGTGTGCGCTTGTGTAAACAGTAAACACCATGGGCGGCGGGTGTTTGTGCGTGCGCGCGCCTTCCGCACACCCACCTCCACCCATGGAGCCCTCCGACAGAATGGAGGCTGCTCCGTGGGTGTAGGTAGGTGTAGGTGGGTGGGTGTCCATGTAAACAGGCACACACCCGCCTACACCTGCCATGCCAAAACACCCCCACTCACCCCCGTCCGTGTACAAACAGCCATAATGCTAACTCCACTTTAATATCACTTGAACACCTCTTTAGCATTTCTTATGCTTGTTGCAGGGCTGCATAGGGCACCAATACAGCCCTTGAACATGCATAAGAAATGTTAAAATGAAGTTAGCATTACGTTTGTTTTCATCCCATGAAGCACTGCTGGCAGTGCTGTGTCTTTAATAACAGAGCGAAAACATTTACACACCCGTAAAAATCAAACGAGCAATTAACCCTTCTCCCAGCTCCCCCTTCCTGCCATCCCTTTGTGTTTAGGTTGATCAATAAACCTCTCCAACCAAATAAACAGTTTTCTTCTCTGATGAATCACAGCTGTAATTTCCCCATCTTAGCTCACCCACTTCTCTGAAATAAAAGTCTTTCCCTTGCTTCACAGAGGGTCCTTCAATAACTGTTTCTTCATCTGTAATAAAACAAATAATGGCCAAGGAGCAAGATTGATGACTGACATGGTAATTCAGTCGCCGGCTTTTGATGATCTATTAAATCACTCTGTGATGCCTTCCCATCTGCCTCTAACTGGAAGGAGGCTTGACAGCCCTGCTCGCACACTGTCTCCAGTAGCCTGTAAATAACCCATGCATTTGGAGGTCAGTTTGGCATGAAGTTCTCCAGTGCTGCAGGCAGCCTGGGCCATTTCTGCCTGCTTTGACCTTCAACTCTTGAGCAGGAAGGATTGGAGGGGGCAAAAGTTTTTCAGACACTGGCCACACTCCTCTTCAAATGGGAGAGAGGTGGCAAGGCCCTTATTACTTATTCTCTCTGTCCTGACCCCTCTCCTGCTCTGGTACCCTTGTGAGTGTGTGAGGGGGGTGCACTGCTAAGGGGGAAGAGTTGTAGTGAGATGTCAGCAGTGCAGAGGCCAGTGTCTTTTGTTCATCGCTGTGAGATGAATGCCCTTGGGGAGCATCCCTGGAACTGATAGACTTGACAGCAAGGAATGAGCTGTGCTGGGTTTTGCTTCCTCTTTCCAAGAGATAAATTCTACTTTTGCCTCATCCCTGTTGCTGTTTCTTTCCTCCAGCTTTAAAAGATGATGATGCTTCAGTAGGCAGGATGCCAGCAGCAGTCAGGGTATGGTGTAACAGACAGAATAGCACATGATTGCTTCTATTTTTCCAGGGGTAATTCACAGGGGCTTCATTTATGCTCCCAGAGTGGAGACAGGCTACTACAGGGAGCTGCTTCCCAGGCCCATATCTGTGGGGGTGGCATAGGAGTCGCTGGTCCTTTCCTGTAAATACCCTCCTCCCCCATAGAAATTATTTTTTAAAGGCTTCTGACTGAGAATGTATTCTTAATCATGTACATGACCTTCAGAAGGCAAATACCATTGCTCCTCTTGTCATGCAGTCTGCCCCCTCTTCCTCAATCCTCCCTTCCTCAATCCTCTCTCCCTGCGTGGCAAGATCCTAGCTCCTTCCTGCCAAGCTTTGGCAAAGATTAGTGCAGAATGGGACCTGCTTTAACTCCTGTGCTGGCATTGCCAACATTGTGAAGCTTGGTTCTACCATGCCACTTCTCCCAATTCTCAGATACCCCTAGCCTGCCCTTTGGGTGCCCTATTTTCCCTGTTAACACGGGGAAGGCAGCTGGTATAAGAGATGGTTGATCCCACGGCACCAGCTGTGACCAGCAGAAATTCCACTGCCCTGGCCATCTTAACTTCACATACACTATGGGTATTTTCAGACATTACAGTACCACACTCAACCACGGTGAATTCCCCCGTGGTGGTGGATGGTCCCATAACGTCTGTTTGCGCACCGCCAGATGTTCACCACGGTGGACCACCGGCGGTGAGCAAAATAACCACACTTTCAAGGATGGTCCAGACACCGGGTATTTTCAGACGTGACGGGGCCAATTGGCCCCGTCACGGAAACAAACCTTTGATTCCCTGCCGGGGCCACCGCATCATGGGCGAACAGACGTGGTGGTGGCTCCCGGCGGGGAATCGGAGGGGGCGGGGCCACGCGGGGCAACGTGGGGCCACATGGCCCCGTCCCCCCATGCTCCCCTGCCGCCCGCCTTCTGGGGAGACGGGCGGGCGCCGTGGCCAATGCGGCCACAGCGCCCGCCTGAATTGACCATGGCCCGGAATCCCTGTGGGGATTCCGGGCCGTGGCTGCCGTCCAGATGAGATAGCTTGGTTCATCACGGCGGGGAATCACATTCGCCACGCGATCGGCTGAACCCGCGGGGCCGGGGTCGGTCGCGTGGCGAATGTGATTCCCCGCCGTGATGAACCAAGCCGTCTCATCTGGACGGCAGCCACGGCCCGGAATCCCCACAGGGATTCCGGGCCATGGTCAATTCAGGCGGGCGCTGTGGCCGCATTGGCCACGGCGCCCGCCCGTCTCCCCAGAAGGCGGGCGGCAGGGGAGCATGGGGGGACGGGGCCATGTGGCCCCACGTTGCCCCGCGTGGCCCCGCCCCCTCCGATTCCCCGCCGGGAGCCACCACCACGTCTGTTCGCCCATGATGCGGTGGCCCCGGCAGGGAATCAAAGGTTTGTTTCCGTGACGGGGCCAATTGGCCCCGTCACGTCTGAAAATACCCGGTGTCTGGACCATCCTTGAAAGTGTGGTTATTTTGCTCACCGCCGGTGGTCCACCGTGGTGAACATCTGGCGGTGCGCAAACAGACGTTATGGGACCATCCACCACCACGGGGGAATTCACCGTGGTTGAGTGTGGTACTGTAATGTCTGAAAATACCCATAGTGTATGTGAAGTTAAGATGGCCAGGGCAGTGGAATTTCTGCTGGTCACAGCTGGTGCCGTGGGATCAACCATCTCTTATACCAGCTGCCTTCCCCGTGTTAACAGGGAAAATAGGGCACCCAAAGGGCAGGCTAGGGGTATCTGAGAATTGGGAGAAGTGGCATGGTAGAACCAAGCTTCACAATGTTGGCAATGCCAGCACAGGAGTTAAAGCAGGTCCCATTCTGCACTAATCTTTGCCAAAGCTTGGCAGGAAGGAGCTAGGATCTTGCCACGCAGGGAGAGAGGATTGAGGAAGGGAGGATTGAGGAAGAGGGGGCAGACTGCATGACAAGAGGAGCAATGGTATTTGCCTTCTGAAGGTCATGTACATGATTAAGAATACATTCTCAGTCAGAAGCCTTTAAAAAATAATTTCTATGGGGGAGGAGGGTATTTACAGGAAAGGACCAGCGACTCCTATGCCACCCCCACAGATATGGGCCTGGGAAGCAGCTCCCTGTAGTAGCCTGTCTCCACTCTGGGAGCATAAATGAAGCCCCTGTGAATTACCCCTGGAAAAATAGAAGCAATCATGTGCTATTCTGTCTGTTACACCATACCCTGACTGCTGCTGGCATCCTGCCTACTGAAGCATCATCATCTTTTAAAGCTGGAGGAAAGAAACAGCAACAGGGATGAGGCAAAAGTAGAATTTATCTCTTGGAAAGAGGAAGCAAAACCCAGCACAGCTCATTCCTTGCTGTCAAGTCTATCAGTTCCAGGGATGCTCCCCAAGGGCATTCATCTCACAGCGATGAACAAAAGACACTGGCCTCTGCACTGCTGACATCTCACTACAACTCTTCCCCCTTAGCAGTGCACCCCCCTCACACACTCACAAGGGTACCAGAGCAGGAGAGGGGTCAGGACAGAGAGAATAAGTAATAAGGGCCTTGCCACCTCTCTCCCATTTGAAGAGGAGTGTGGCCAGTGTCTGAAAAACTTTTGCCCCCTCCAATCCTTCCTGCTCAAGAGTTGAAGGTCAAAGCAGGCAGAAATGGCCCAGGCTGCCTGCAGCACTGGAGAACTTCATGCCAAACTGACCTCCAAATGCATGGGTTATTTACAGGCTACTGGAGACAGTGTGCGAGCAGGGCTGTCAAGCCTCCTTCCAGTTAGAGGCAGATGGGAAGGCATCACAGAGTGATTTAATAGATCATCAAAAGCCGGCGACTGAATTACCATGTCAGTCATCAATCTTGCTCCTTGGCCATTATTTGTTTTATTACAGATGAAGAAACAGTTATTGAAGGACCCTCTGTGAAGCAAGGGAAAGACTTTTATTTCAGAGAAGTGGGTGAGCTAAGATGGGGAAATTACAGCTGTGATTCATCAGAGAAGAAAACTGTTTATTTGGTTGGAGAGGTTTATTGATCAACCTAAACACAAAGGGATGGCAGGAAGGGGGAGCTGGGAGAAGGGTTAATTGCTCGTTTGATTTTTACGGGTGTGTAAATGTTTTCGCTCTGTTATTAAAGACCCAGCACTGCCAGCAGTGCTTCATGGGATGAAAACAAACGTAATGCTAACTTCATTTTAACATTTCTTATGCATGTTCAAGGGCTGTATTGGTGCCCTATGCAGCCCTGCAACAAGCATAAGAAATGCTAAAGAGGTGTTCAAGTGATATTAAAGTGGAGTTAGCATTATGGCTGTTTGTACACGGACGGGGGTGAGTGGGGGTGTTTTGGCATGGCAGGTGTAGGCGGGTGTGTGCCTGTTTACATGGACACCCACCCACCTACACCTACCTACACCCACGGAGCAGCCTCCATTCTGTCGGAGGGCTCCATGGGTGGAGGTGGGTGTGCGGAAGGCGCGCGCACGCACAAACACCTGCCGCCCATGGTGTTTACTGTTTACACAAGCGCACACCTGCNCCTTCCATTTCTTAAAGGATGCCTTTTTGGCTCTAATAGCCTCCTTCACCTCCCCATTTAGCCACAGTGGAAGATGTTTGGTCTTCCTGCTTCCTTTTTTAACTTGCGGGATGCATTTAAACAGCCTCCACGCCTCTTGCAAACTTGTAGCCTTTTCAACTGGGCTTCTTAGTTTTTTTAAAAACTAATTTCCTCATTTTGTCATAGTCTCCCTTTTTAAAGTTAAATGCTACTGCTGTACTTTTCTTTATCTTTCTCCCTACAGAAATGATGTCAAATGTGGTCATATTATGATCGCTATTGCCTAGTGGCTCCGCCACAGTTACTCCTTGCACCAGGTCCTGCATGCCACTCAGGACTAGATCTAGAATAGCTCCTCCTCTCGTTGTTTCCAGAACCAACTGTTCTAGGAAGCAGTCATTTAGGGCATCCAGAAAATTGACCTCCACATCCTGCCCCGAGGAAACATTCCCACAATCAATATTAGGGTAACTGAAGTCACCCATTGTTATTATGTTGCTGACTTTAGTTGCCTGTCTAATCTCTTTTAGCAATGCTTTATCAGTCTCTTCATCCTGGTCAGGGGAACGATAGTATAGCCCTACTGCGATACTCTTCCCTTTTATACCTGGAAGGAATTAGTGCTGAAACGGTCTTCAGTTTTCCTCGGGAAACACAGAGGACCAGTGCATTCAGCCTCGATTTTTCCGAGTTCTGATTTACCTCATTGAAGATGTTAAAAACCAAACAAATAACTGAGCATGCTCAGGAAGGGCCAGTCAGGCTATTTCTGAGCACGTTCAGTTTAGTTTTTGTTTGCTTTCAAACGTACAAGCTAGGAAGAGGAAACGCATCGTGCAGGACCCCTCTGGAAAGTAAGTAACCCACTGTGACCCCCCTGCAAGCCCCCTTGCTCCCCCTTAAGTACCACCCTGTGCCCCCAGCCATCTCCCCACCTCAAAACATGCCAGAGTATTCTCAGAGGGGCAGCCTGAATACTTGGGACTGCTCCTCAGAGAATACTCACAATTTTTTTTTCTGTTCGGTACATCCCTGTAAGGGATGTTTGGGGATCAGATCAGGCATCTGGAATTCTGAATTTGTCTCTTTCCTTCCTCCTATCACTGACTCTGTGGGATTGTTTGGGGAGGTCTCTCACCTCGAGATGATGCCGTCTCTTGGCCACCCTCTTGGTGCCACAATCTCTCTTTTTAGGAGAATTAGCCAAATCTTTCTGTTAGCACCCACCATCTTTGCTCCACCTTCAGCACTGGATACAGCTCCCAGCATAAGCTTTCCAGCTTTAGGCAATAAGTGACCACACAAGGGCCTTGCAGCTGCTCTAAAAAGATTTAAAAGACACACACACACGACAATGTGATACTTCTTTGGTGGTTAGGATGTTTCTAGGTAAGTACAATTTTGGACTGGTAAGTTGGGTATTCAGGTCTAGGCTATGAGTATATCCACTGATAACACATAAGAGCTGTAGTGTTTATCATGGTCCTAGCCAGTATGCATGAGAACCCAGTGTGAGCAACCCAGTAGTCCATTCCATTGGACTGGGAGATGGGGTAGCCTGCCTGTGTTATGAGAAAAATGAAGTTGCCTGCCTGTTTTAATCTAGGAAGCCCATGTCATCCACGCAGCAAGGCCCCACAAAACCTAAAGCCCCCACTGCCTGTTTAGCCAGAGACCTTTGCCTTTTGCAGACTGCCAGAGTTACAGAGCCAGCCACTGCTAGAGCCAAAGAAGGGGCAGAGCTGAAAATGACTGGCAGGCTAGTCTCAAAGGGACCACAGCCTGTTCCATCACAGGGACCCAAGAACAAGACCCCCGAGGACTGCTTTTCAAAATCACTGGGCTTCTAGAGACAAACAAGACAGGCAAATTGCTAGAAGCTCCCATCCTGAGAATCAACTCAGAGGTCAATCTGCAGAAAATATAATTGTAGATAAAATGGTGTTGGCATCACTTAGGAATTAAATTTGCCTTGTCTTTATGGCATTCTTTTACTGCATTTAATGTGTGCTAAGGCAGCAGGGGAGGAAGGATAGCCCTGGCTGAAAGCAGGAACATGGTGGGCAAGAGCAAGTTCCTTTCACAGTCTCCTGCCAAATGCACTTCTGATTTGCACAGTACTATGCTAATCCACTCCTGGGTCCGACTTGAACAGTGGCTGCTAATCACACTAGGTTACAATGTGGCTTTGTGAGGACAAATGTTCGTTCAGTGGGGCCCTGAATGAAACCCCCAGGCTAATTTCACTCCCTCGAGAAGTAAATTCACGTTCCCAATGGCTAATGCCCTAGCTTACGGAGCCATCTCCCCCCACCCCAGAAATTGCATCTCTTGTTGAAAATTCCCCACTTAATCTGTCTCTCTCTATAGAAAAGCACTTCTCAACATGCACTGAAACATTTAACTTGTCAAGTAAATAAGTTGTATTGAATGGAAAATTGTTCTGTGTTGTTGTTTGGTGATTATTCCGTGCCATGCAAAATAATTTCTTTGCTAGATGTGATTTCTCATACAAAGAGAGAGAAATTTTTTGTATGAAAAACACCTTCAAGTCTCATCCGGAGGAGGTAAAAATTGTCCAGTTCCACAAGAGGAAATGGTACTTTCGGAGAATTTCCCATGTTTTTGAAAAGCAATTTGCCCAAATAACATCAGGCCCTTATAAACATGCCCTGGGCAAAATGTTGCTAAATATTCATTGACAAAAGGAGATATTGTGGATTTATTCCAGTGGAAATGAGAGACTTTTGCCAGTCCGCTCTGCCCATTTTTCGTTTCCAGCTCTTAACAACGAGCCTTAAGGAGGCACCAACTCGTTTGACGTTGCAGTGCTCTTGTTTTATCCTGGTGGAACATTAGTGATTTCAGAGGAATTACACCTTCATAAAACTGGTGTAACACAGGGTGATTTCAGATGAGACAGGGCGGCATTCACCCCGTCCCGGAATCACCCAAATGATTCCCTGCCGGGATCACTCTGTCACGTCCAACAGACGTGCCGGCTGATCCCGGCAGGGAATCGGGGAGGGGGCGGGACCGCGCGGCGCAACGTGCAGCCACACGGCCCCGCCACCCCATGCTCCTCTGCTGCCTGCCCTCTGGGGAGGTTACCGCCCTCTGGGGAGATGGGCGGGCGCCGTGGCCAATGCGGCCGCAGCGCCCACCTGATTGGACCATGGCCCGGAATCCCGCCAGGAATTCCGGGCCGTGGTTCCCGGCCAGACGTTACTTTTTGTTGGTTATCGCCAGGAATCTCTTTGACCACGCTTGCGGCGATTGTCCGGCGGGGAGCCCCGGAAGCGTAGTTGAAATTGACCCCATGTGGGAATCTACTGTGGTGAACATCTGGCGGCTGCCAAACAGATGTTCAGGGCGCTTTGGCCCCATGTGGGTATTGACTGTGGTTCACTGTGATCTCGTAACGTCTGAAAATACCCATAGTCTGCATAAGCAGCCTGGACCTTTTCCCTTTCTCTAACATTCCACCTGTCCTCCTGTACCATTCCTGTACGGCCTCTGACATTTTCTTCTAATTCTTGCTTTCTTGAAGGATGAATTATTTCAATCCCTTGGTCCTGCCCTTCTTTTTGCGGCTTGTGGGTGGACCGGAAGGGATAGAATGTCAGATGGGAAAATCCCAGTGCTGAGCTTCCGACGCAAGAATGTCAGGTTTCATGGTAGGAAACTGAAAACACTTATTGCACTACAATCCCTGCCTGCATTCCTGCAAAATATTGTTCCATAAACTCTGCCTAAGATACCATCCTCTCATGTGTTCATTTTCCTCTGACATTTTCACTATCCACATGCCAGATCCCATTATACCCTTGCCAACCCTTATGGACAAGCAGTGTGTTATAATAAGCTATGATGTCCTAGCACCCTGATTTCTTACCAGGTTAATGGATAATGTATACCATATATTCTAGTTTATATATGCTGCCCCAAACCTCTTTGCATTCCCCGACTTTGGCAGGCATTTTATTAGGCCATTTTTTCTGGTGCGCTTCAGCTATATTTTGAATACCTGAAGAGGGTGGGGCATAGGTGTCTTTCCCTTCCCTGTAATCCTAGGGGCAACCAGAGGTTGTACAAGCACCCCGTAAGGCTTTTACACCAGGGTCAAGGGGAGTACAGTATGCTTCAGCCACACCCCTTTCTACTTATAATACAGCCACAGGGCATCCTATATGTTGGTTTTACATCATCCAGGGACCATAGAAAATACCTAGAGTAACTCTACCATGGATCACCTTGGTATATCTGTTCGGACATCACCAAAAATGCCACCATGGGGTAAGCAAGAGACACTGGTCCTTTTTACACGGGTGGCACCCACACATGAACACCCAGAAATCTGGGTGTTCATGTGTGGGTGAGTCTCGTGTAAATGCCATGGTGTGTGGGTGTGTTGTGCACTCCCGCAAACATGCATGCACACCCACCTCCACCCATTCCACACACACGGAGCAACCGGTGAAAATGGCAATTGCTCCATGCGTGTGCAATGGGTGGAGGTCAATGTGCACCTGTCTACACCCTCCCCCATCCACCACACATGCACCAGCGCAAACAGTCACGTGCACGCGCACACACACACACACACGCTGCGGCCCATATAAAAAGGGCTAATGGTGTTGCTGCCACTGGAGTGGTAATTGTGATGTCTGAATGCAGCCATAGCTACAATAGCATCGAGATTACTACAACAGACTACTAGAGCTGGTATGGGAGTACATATCAGTAATGTCCTCGGACCAAGAAAGGCTTCCTTCAGCCCAGTTTCCCTTGTTAGGAGAGGAACTGGTAATCTTATCATACTGCAGGATTTCCTCATAAATGCAGCATTACTGACACAGGAATTCACAGCCCCTGTGAAAGGTAATATCAACAAAGCAACATACTAACTTAATGGATTGGAGCTGCCTGCCTTTAATTCAGTGACAAGATGTACTCTAACCCCAGTAATATCAATGAGAAGAAATGTTAAAAACAGATGTTGATTTCCCTTTAATTCCCAGATGAGCATCAATGCCAAAAAAATGTAAAGTTCAAAAATAGCTGTAATTAGCCAGATTATTAATTTGTGACAGATGATCTGTATGGAACTAGGAAACCTAGATAATTTGAAATAGATGAGATGTCAAGGCTTTGAAAGAGCCAGATCATGTTAGAGCTTTCCAATTTAGTCTAAGGAGAGCTAAAAAAACAAAGTGGTTTGGTTCATTTGAATAGGACTCAGCAGGATCCCCTCAATGACGCTTTGGAGAGCAGGTTCACAATCACAATGTCCTATCTCTAAAGACCTTTAATGCACAGATAAAAGCAATTGTTTTTAATGTACCTACATAGTGTTAAGCCATTTTGCTGATTTGTGCCATCCCAGCAGAGATGCTGTTCCTTTAATAATCACATTGTAGCTCGCCCAGTTGCATAGTAACAGCATTTGGAGTCCTGTTGTGAGAGGCAGGGGGTTCAAAAACAACCAGAGGAGTCTGCAGAAGAGATGCAACTTTCCTATCTCATTCCCAGATGGAGAATACCAGGTAGATCTCTCACCTACACCCAAAGCTGACCTTGCACCAGCTCTACAAGGAACTGCGGCGGGGGGGGAACACTTGAACATGGTGAAACAGTGGCCCCGAATGGCAATGGGGGCAATACTACTTAGGCACTAATGCAGGGCCTGCAATATGGATTTTTCACAAGTGTTCCTTAAATATTTGCATAGGTGGCAACCCTAGTGCTACTACAGGAGCTCTTTTTTACAGTATCCTCATCCACCACAAGTTTCCTGAAAAAGCCACTCTGTCTCCATTTCCCTAATTTTCCCTGTGTGCTGCCATCATCCTTATCTGTGATATCACCGTGTCTTAGACACCATCAAGATGAGCATCAGCATGACTATACTTCTGGCCTCTGCCTCAGTTTCCTAGTCTTAGGCCCTTTTTACCCAGGCGCCGGGCGGCAAACATCCATGAACACCCAGCTGCGACTGGGTGGGGTGGGAGGGTGTGCATGCACACTCCTGCACACACCCATCCACCCCCACCCATGGAGCCAGCTGGAAAAACAGAGGGGGCTCAGTGGGTGGCGGTGGGGGGAGGTCGGTGTGCACCTGTCAGAACCTCCTGGTCACACAGCGCGCTTTTCCCCCTGTGCTGTGGCCCGTGTAAAAAGGGCCTTAATCTGGCTCACTGCTAGAACACCAAGAACAGCTGTGCCCTTAGCTGTCACTGTACGTAGTATTTATTGGCACAGACAGATAATGACTGAACCCACAACACCTAGGAGGACAGTGTGCCTCTAAAACAGGGGCGGGGAAGCGTTTCCTTCCTGGAGGCCACTTTGAAAATCAGTACAAGCTTCTGAGAGCCATTAAGAAGTTGAGGTAGGGGTGCACACAGGAAGAGGAAGATCTGTAAAATGGATCTATCCCTGTCCTCTATGCATGCTCTCATCTCTGCTCCCCTGCCCCGAGCATGCTCTTTCAGTGCTTGGGGGTAGGAACTGGACCCAGAGGCCAGCTCCAGGCACTGGAAAGGGGCCAAATAAAAAGTAGCCATGGGTTGCTTTGAGCCCCAGGCCTGAGGTTCCCCATTCCTGCTGTAAAAGAGGGTGTGTACTCTGCAGAACCTCCCGTCTTCTTCTATGGAGCAGACATCTTGAACAGAAAGATTCCCTGCTGTACTGGCTGCCTATGAACAGGGATGAGAAGGAGGTGTAATTACGGCTGCCTCTAGCTTGCTAGTTGGAATGAGGCTCAGCTTGGTAGTTACCAAAGTCATTGCTGTAAGACATCTTTTCAATAGTGTGTACACACAGTGTGTGATCTCATTTGAATGGGAAGGTGCTTCTGTTGCTAACCCGCAGTGAGCACTAATCAGCCCCTTTGTAAGCAGTCTTACAAAAGTTATCACGCGCTGAATGATAGACAGAGTTAGCATTAGTCTTAAGAAGGCCTGGCCCTCTTTGGGTGCTGAATCCCACTGTTCCTCTTTCAGAGGTCAAAGTCTCTCAGGAGAGAGAGATGTGGTCAAAAAAGCCTGTATTCAAGCCTAATGCACCTCTTTCCTGGTTGCCTCCCAAGACAAGCACTTGAGGGGACAATGGGGAGATGTTGGAATAACAAGAAACGAAGTGGAGCAATAAGCAAGGGTGCTGCTGTTGCTTTGGATGCAGTTGGAATGTTGGGGGCTGTGTGCGCGGGCTGGGGTGACCGGGCCTCCCCTTAGAGTGGGTGCCATGTTGCTCCCAAATGACAGAGAGGCAAAGTGGTTCGAACGATATCTTTTACTGGATCAACTATTTCTACTGGCTCTACGCTACATGGCCTGAGGGAGGGCGCTGCGTAGCATGAAAGCTTGCTTTATTTCCAACAACAGTTGGTCTAATCAAAGCTGTCATTCAAACCTCTTTAAAAAGAGGATTCCTATGAAAAATACATTGTGCAGGGCTGCCCTGGAACCAGTGCAGCCCTACAACATGCATTTTTCATAAGCGTCCTCTTTTAAAGGGGAGGTACGGCCACCCTAGTATGTGCGTGTGTGAGGGGTGGTGTTTATTTGAAGAGTGACAGGGCTGACTGACAGCGAGGATGGGACTCGTCTCTCTTGGGCCTGAGGGAAATGTTGGGAGGTACATTAGACTTATGGGTGCTCTGGACAAGGACGAAGTGATCAATAGGCCTAATTATATACCTGTTAAAAGGCAGTGATTCCATTTTATATTAGCAACAGGTGTAAGATTAAACCATGGTGTGAATTAGACTCTGTCACTTCAAGGTGACAACTGGGTGCTATTATACATCTTTGCATTAAATTATGGTTTCCAGTACTCTATAGCTATGACCTAACTTAGCTTACTGGGGACCTTGATGGCTGGGGCTCTGGGCAAGCGTGCTGACTCTTTGCTCCTAAAACAAGCCCTGTGTCTAGGCACAGACACAACACTAACCTCTGATCTTTAGATGTGGGGACCTATAGCTTGGTGATGGGGTGCACTGACAAGGTAGCAAGGCAAGAGTGTCTGAGCTTCAGACTTCTATCTCTGCAGCATCTTTTACCAGCATTATCTATGTTGTCTGTTTCTGTTGAGAGAGAGATTCTGACCCACATTCTGTCCCGAGCACAGGAGGGAGTGAGGGTCATTCCAGTCATCTAATGGGTATAAGTTTGTAAACCAGATTGCATCAGCCCCGCTTGTAAGGCATTCCTCATCACCCTAGGCAAGGAATTACAGATAAGATTGCCTGCGAATGTGTTTCCTGGATGAGTTCTTCTGGGAGGAGATAATTTAGCTGCTAAATAAAGGAATGGCACGTATAATAGAAGGACACATCGATAAATCACAACAGACAGCAAAGTATGACCTAATGGGCAGCAAACTATTTAGCCTCTGAAGAGTTATAGAGTTAGAAGGGATATTGAAGGTCATCTAGTCCAGCTCCCTGCTTGGATGCAGGTAATTTGTAACCCAAAATAAATCAGTGAGTCTGCATTTTATGTACTTTTTGTATTCCTTTCAAAATAATTTCAAGGTCCGAAGAGCCAATGTGGTGCAGTGGATAGGGTATTGACTTGGAGCTGGGAAGCCAGGGTTTGAATCCTACTTTGCCATGAACTCACTGGGTGGCCTTGGGCTAGTCATAACCTCTCAGCCTCAGTTCCTAATCTGTAAAATGGGAATATATGTGTGTGTGTCTTTTCCTGTGTTCCCTCACCCCTGTCCATCTTAGATTCTAAGTCCACTGGGCAGGGGCCCATCTCTGAAAACCTGTGGCTGTAAAGTTCTGTGCATGCCTAGTAGCGCTATAGAAATGATAAGTAGTAGTAGTACTTTCAGCATACCATAGGGGCACTTTATTTTAATATATTTACATGCACAGTGATACCCCTGTGGGACAGAGAAGTGATATTATTCTCATTTTACAGATGGAAAGATGAGGAACAGAGAGACTAAGCAGCTTGACCGAGTTCACTCAGGAAGCCTGTGGCTAGACAGCGTTAAACCCAGCTTCTCCATGTCCCAGGGCAATGTACTAATCTTGGGACCATGAGGGACACATTAGTGGGTCAGCTTAACAGCCTGTGCTGGTCTGAAACGGCTAGGTTTTCTTGTACCACCCTGGCAAATCTATTGCCTTGGTTGAGGTGCATAGTAATAAAGAGCTGCCCGTTTAGAATTTTTCAGAGTATGGCCCATTCCTGGCCATCTCCTGGCTAACCATGTATGATTCTTGGGTCTCCTTATCCCATAAGTCAGTGGGTCCCAAGTTTTGTTGAGTGATGGATCACTATCAACCCCCAGAATTTCTCATGGGTCACCCTGTAGGCAGGCTGTGTCTGCATAAGGCAGGCAGCCTAGGTCCCTGCTGACAGGCAGTGGCACAAGCAGGCACTGTCAGCTGCTTTGTTATAGTCACAGCATCAGCACAGCAAAGCAAATGGCTAATGGTCCTCTTAGTCGCTTCCCTGCAGGAATCAAAAATTTTAGTGTTTACTGCAGTCCTGGGGGTCAACGATGAGTTTCCCATAAGGAACCTATCGTACTTCTCTACCTCACAAGGGTATTATAAAGTTAAATATGCTAATGACTATGTGCGAGGTATTCTGATTACATAGTAATGGTGTCTCTAGCAGAGCACAGTTCCCAGGGTATAAGTTCCTAAAGGATCAGACCCCAGGACTTATGTTCTCATTGGGGAATTCAACTCAGTCACTCACAATCAGGAATTAACCCAGTATCGCATTATTACTCCACATAGTCTCCATCTCCACCATCTCTGGCTGCCTGAACCCTGCAGTTCAAGTAATCTTGATGCCCCAGGCTGGCTCATTTGCCTGGGCATACTCTGGGTTATTTCAGAAGCGATGCGTTCCAATTCACCCCGATGTGAACGGATTTACCATGGGCTGTGGTGACACATGCGGCCCCAACAGAAGTGACAGGATCGTGACCACCGCCCGGGGGCAATCACAGAGAACATGGGCCGGGGGAACACAACAGACATGCGGTGGAGACGTGGACTGCGGTTCGAGCCCCAGAATGCACCGCGGCTGGGGTCAATTCCTTCCACCGCGGCTGTAGGTTTCCGTTCAGAAGTTACTTTTCATTCACCCCTGCCGTGCTGACCATTCACCACACTTCTGGACCTCCTCCCGCCCAGACCTCACAAAGCGTGGTTAGCTTCAACCCGGGCCGCGTTTGACTGTGGTGAACATCTGGATGCGAGCAAACAGACATGCACGGCACTTTCATCACCCCCCGCGTTTGACTGAGGTTGACTGTGGTGGACATTCACCACGTCACTTTTGAAATCACCCTCTATGTATACCATCTCATGTGGCCTGCAACCAGGTCTTAACACAGTCCATTCTCTATACTAATGCCAGGAATGCAGCCCCGCCACCATCCCAAGCCCTATCTATACCCCAGCTCAGCCATGCACAGTCCTTCAGGCTGGCTACTCTCAGGCCGCTTTTAGACATGCAGCTGGGATCAGGCGCGGGACCGGCAAAACAGCCGCGGCGCTGTTTTAGACGAACCGGAAGCGGAAGTTGTGCGCGTGATCCGGGGCCGCGCATTCTTTGCCGACCGCGAGTGAACCGCCCTGATCTCTCTGGGGTGACATACGCGGCCGGAAAATAATGCGCGGCGCCGGATCACGCGCACAACTTCCGCTTTCGATTCGTCTAAAACAGCGCCGCGGCTGTTTCGCCGCTCCCGCGCCTGATCCAGCTGCACGTCTAAAAGCGGCCTTAGGCTTGGCTCTTTTCAGTACCTGACAGCAGTCTTCTTGTTTATGCTGCCCCAGCAGGTTTTCAGGACCATGACCAGCAGTATCCCTCAGCCGCTCCTGCAGCGTTCTCTCCTTTGTAGTCAGACACAGACTGACTCTCTCTGCAGACTGCCTCTTCTTATATACTGCAGCATGGGCGTGACTGGCCACCCAGGCTGGTAGCCCTTAAAGGACCAATGTCCTGTCCCACTCTCCCTTATGTCTCTGCTGGTTTTTTCCTGTTCCTTCAGGGCTGGCCTCACCAAGCCCATACCCAGCTGTCAGACTCACTTGCCTGGCACATTCCACCCAGTCCAGTCCTCAGCCAGCCTGGTGCCCTTGATGCTCTTAAAGGAGCAGCAAGCCTGGCAGGCTGCTCCCTGCCACAATGTCCATATAAATACCTTAGACCAAAACAAACAAACTGGTCCCAATACATGGGATAGAGTCATTGCCCAAGAATATCTTGTATATTTCCTGTGAGGAACCGAGTACTGCCCACTTTCAGAGACAGGATCTGGGCCTACGTAGCTCATTGGTTTGAGTCAATGTGGTAGTTCTTACTGTGCCACATCCTACTGAGGTGATACTATCCTTCTGTGTTTGTCTAAACCATCAAAGTGTGGGGGAGAAAGAAAGAGTGGTTATGCGACTGGGATAGCAAAGATCTCTCTTCTTTCTGAAACAGCCATTAGCACTTCCATTTCAGTGCCCCCAAATACCTCTGGTGTGCAGTGTGGTCAAGTAACCAAGATCTCACTTGGGGTTCACCAAACATTTCTCTGTTTGCAAGGAGCTGCCCCAAAATGGGTACCTACTATTGCACAACAGAAGAACTGTTCATCTCTATTTCAAGTGGCCCACGCTACCAGCAGTCCCTTAAGGTAAGCTGTTAAGGGGGCTCTGCTTTTTGGAGCAGAAGTATCTGGGTTCTATCCACAATGACTGAGTGGCCCTAGTGTGTAACATCAGTGATAACTGTGGAGCCCTACATGGCTGTGGAATTGTTTACCAGAGCCCCTCTTAATTAAGATACATTTAGCCTGGTTCCTGCTGACTCATCCTTGGGAAGCAGGCTCTCTGGTTGGTACATCTAGTGGGAGGACTGCCACCTACAACTGATGAAGAGGCAGAAGAGCCCAATTCAAATTAGGCTGCTTCAGAGGATGGAAAGTTCTCATGTGCAGCAAGGCTGGTCTTGGAGACTGTGAAAGGCTAGAGTTGCAGGCACTGATGATATTTTCCCTTCCTGAGCATCTGAAAGCAGATAGAAAGTAAAGAATAGCACACTTCCTGTAAACCATGGAAAATCTAAGCAGGTTTCACAGTTGTAGTCGTGTTGGCACTAACACCCATCCCAGATGTTTAAAATACAAGACTTAGCTCCTATGAAAAACAACAATATAATATTGGCTAAAAATCATGATCTTTTAAAAATAACAGTAATAGTGAATTCTTTCTTTGCCTGTTAGATTTTGGACCTGTAGGGTTCAGTCAAGACAATTTCAACTTTTTCTCTGCAACTAGGAAGAAACTATTTTTTTAAAAAAATCTGAAGTTTTAAGTTCAGTTCCTAATATCATGAGAACAGTTGCTATGTCAGTCCCAAGTAGGAGACTGACAAGAGACAAATTAGTTAAGATGATACCTTTTATTGGGCCAACTTTTGTTGAGGAGTTTGTGGAAGCTTCACAGAGATTTTCCACAAGCAGTGAACGGAAACTTAATGCTCACTCAAGATGGTCCTATACAAGGTATTATCGAAAATTGTAAGGTTTGGCATGATTGAGGTCCCAATCTTGAAACCACTTACTGCCAATTGATGCCACCAATATAATTGTCTCAACGGGTGTTTTCAGATGGACGTAGGGCTACCTACCCCTGGAACTGCTCCAGGGGTCCACCCCCACATCCACCCACTTCCAGCCCTGCCTGGGATGGACCCGGTCACGAAGTAACATGAGGTCTCACAGGAGAGATATGGGACTATAGGTCTAACAAATATGTAAAGCTAAAGGTTAAACATGTATGTAATGTTAAAACTGAGAACTGCAAACTCGATTCATGTCATGTTAAAACCAAGAACTGCAAAACTCACTTCATGTAATCATGTAGTGTAACTAAGAGTTGGGAAATGCCTCCAGGAAATGGAGAGAGATAAAGGATGTATTGTCAGAAGAGACACCAGACAGAACCCCATTCAGGTGCAAAGTTTCCTGTTTGCCTACCTGCCGGTAAGCACAACTTCTCCAAGGCGGGAACAAGAAACAAAAGACTTTGAAATGCTATTTAAGTCAACAGACAAGATAAAGGAAGGTCTTCAGTTTCAGCTTCTTCTGCATTCTGCATCTTGCCAGCAAGCGAGGCTGAAAGACATGCAGGGAGAGAAGGGACTTTGATCCTAACTAACTCTAAGAACCAGCACCCAGCTAGCCTTTCCACCACTGGCTGAGATGAACTCAAGTACATGGGCTATTCTGTAGGGTAAGATATCTAGGGACACACCCAGTACAGTTTAGGAATGTGTTATGTTCACTTTTGATTTCTTGGACACTCTGTATCAACAATCTTAGCTTATGTTATTAATAAACTTTCTTCTTAACTACTAAGAAGCGTTCAGTGGTCTGACATCGGGTGATTACAAGCTGAGCAACTTGAGCTTCCAAGTTCTTGTGAACCCAGAGAGAGAGAGAGAGAGAGAGAGAGAGAGTCTGTGAACGGGAGTTCTGGGAGCTTGGGTGGCAAAAGGATTTCCCCTTTGCAGAACTGGACCAACCAGAGAAAGAACTGGTTCAGGTGGGCTGCAAGTGAGGGAAATTGAGTCACCCAACCCAGGAAAGTGGGGTGTTGGACCCCAAACCCTGTGACAGACCCATCAGATTCCCCAGCCTGCACTCTTCCAACACAGCGTCCCCCCCCCCCCACCCACACACACACACCCCACCACCACAGATTTGTGGATGATTGCCTGACACTCTAGGCTGACATCCACAACTCTATGGTGTCACCCAGGGGCAATGGCCAGCTGGAAGTGGAGCAGCAGTGTGGGTCCACGCATCAGTTGGACAGCTGCTCTGCTTCAGGCTGGTGTCTCAGGTTTGACCAGCCCGCTCCACTGGTGACACTCCAGGATGTTCCAGAGCCTCACTGGCAGGGCTGCCCCTGGTCAATTTCAGCATCTAGCAGGGCGCCTTTAGATAGATGGGCCACCCGGAAGTGAAGTGGGCTGGTGCGGCCAGCAATGGGGCAGCCCATCCGTATAGAAACACCCAATTAGACAGTGTAGCCTAGCAGATAAGATGTTGGACCTGAACCATGAACTTACTGTGTGGCCTTGAACAAGACATGGGCAAATCGCTGTCTCTCAGCCTCAGTTCCCTATCTGTAAATTGAGAATAATAACGGACTGCCTCACAGGGTTGTTGTGAGGGTGAACTAGATAAGAATTGTAAAGATCTTTGAATGCTGATAGCACTATATAAATGCTTAATCATCATCATCATCATAATAAAGCTAGTCTGGATTAAGAACATAATCATTGCTATATTGTGTCAGACCAATAGTCTATCTGGCTCAGTTGTTCCCAAACGTATTGACTGAGAGACCCTGTTTTGAGATTTAAATATAATTCTGTGGTCCCAGGTAGCAACAAAGTCATAAGAAGTGCCATACTGGGTCAAACCCATGGCCCATCAAACCCAGCATCCTGTCTTCAACAGTAACCAGCCATAGTAGCTCGAGAAATACAAGTACAGGTCATGGAGGTGTGATCCATCTCCTGCAATTTCAACTTTTTCTCTGCAACTAGGAAGAAACTATTAAAAAACAAATATCAGACACTTTAAGGACAATTCCTAATATCATGAGAACAGTTGCTATGTCGGTCCCAAGTAGGAGACTGACAAGAGACAAATTAGTTAAGCTGATACCTTTTATTGGTCCAACTTTTGTTGAGGAATTTGTGGAAGCTTCACAGAGATTTGAACCACTCCCAGCTACTGGTAGCCAGAGGTTTAAGCCCCAGCTGGTAAGCATTTATGGCTTTATCCCCAAAGAATGTATCTGGTTTCCATTTGAAGCTAGTTATGGTGCTGGCTTTCACTGCCTCTTCTGGCAATGTAAAGTATATCAGATATGTCTGTAGATGGTGTGACCCCACCTGGGGCCCTGACCTATAGGTTGGGAATCTCTGATCTAGACCATTATCATGCCTTGGACAAGTATCCAGCACCAGGAAGTGTACAAAAACAAGACCTATATGGGAAATCTAACAGGGTTTTTATCATTTTAGTCCATTTGTCAAAAGTCCCAGCTTCTTTCAGTCACTCACTAAACCCCCTGACCAGCTTGGCTAATTGTCATTGATGGACCTATCCACCATGAACATATCTAATCCTATTTTGACCTCAGTTATACTATTTGTCTTTACAACATCCTATGGCAATGAGTTTCGGAGGTTCATTGCACATAATGGGGAAAGGAATGGATGGTTTAAGAATTGCAGCCTAAGTTGGTCAATGCCAGGCTCCTTAGCACCATCTCCTTGAGTTTGTCTCTCACTTGCTTCTTATGCCGCCGCCCCCTCCTGGGGGAAAACATTTCTACTGTAATCTCAGCCCGACAGCTGTCAGGGTAGGAAAATCACTTTGGTCTTTATGTTTTTGTTTCATATCCTTCCCTCACCTCCTTTCCTGCGGAAAATAACCCCCAAGGAATGCTCATAACTCATTTGTCTTGTGGTATTTTGCTTTTAAAATCCCAGTTCATCCCCTGCTTTGATTACTTTTACCCAAGGGGCTGTTTTCTTGTATTTAACAGCTACTCATTCAAGAAAGCAGGGCAGCACCGCTTGCCTGTTTACAGTAGGAGAGGATAGAAAACTAACCCCAAGCTCTCGGTTTTATTAACTCTTCTCTTTCTCCCTCATCCCTCTCTTTTCAGCTATCCAGGATCATAAATCTTCTGCACATTTGCTCCCTCCCTGCCTCACTTTTCACCGAGATCCCCAGCTGCCTTGTGTTTTATTTCCATTCGGAAGGCCTCTATAAAATTGCATCCCACGATATATGGTGTCGCTCTTGTGTGACAGTTTATAATCTGTTTTATGGTCCTTAAAACCATTCAGTCCCCTTACTCCCTAAAGATAGGGACTGAAGTAAATTACATGCAAAACCTTTGTTTCCATGAAAGAGCTGCTCTTCTTTCTTCCTTTTTTTTTTTTTTTTTTTAATGGAGAGCTTATTTATCCTTCTTTATTTAGACTTTTGGTCAATTGGGCATAAAGCAGCCAGCCCCCAAAGTTCTGAGTTCCAGTCTCGCGTAGGCTGCAGCTGGACTCTGGCAGACGGTAGGGCAGGAGGGTGCAGCTAAGGAGATCATCATTACTGCTCACCGCACACTGCAAGATGTCCCCTGTGGGGGGAAAAATAGAGCCAGATGCTCATCAGGAAGGTTCTGCAACCTCCTCAGTCCGCGAAATGGCTCATCTTATCCTGTTCGCTGGGCATTAACATTGTGGTGTGGGCTTCACCCCTCACCACGTGCAGCAAGCTAAACAAAAGGCCTCAGGGTCCCCGCAACGCCGGGCTAATATCTCTAATGAGCTTTTAAGGATGTGCAGTGAATGAGAATAAATAAATCTCTGTTTAACTCCTTGGCATCCATCTTCCTGTTGTTCTCTGCTGTCCTTTGAACTGACACTTGGCATGGACAGGATTAGACCAGGGGTGGGGACCTCAGGCCCAGGGGTCAAATGCAGCCCATGACAAGTTTTTATATTTATATTTATTTATTTATTTCTAGATTTATACCCTGCCCCTCCTGAGAACAACTCGGGGCGGCTTCCAACAAAAAATATATAAAATACATATAAAACCGTTTAAAAACACATCAAAAATACATAAAGTATTAAAACAGGGCCCAGGAAACATTTAACACAATAAAATAGGGTAGGGGAGATAAAACCCCATTAACCCACCCTCCCACCCTCCCCAAAGGCCTGGGCGAACATCCAGGTTTTACATCTTTGCCAGAATATCAAAAGGCTTGGGGCCAGGCGAGCTTCCTCCGGAAGGGAATTCCAAAGGCACGGCGTGGCCACCGAAAATGCCCTCTCCATTGTGGCCCCCTGCTTAACATGGGAGACCTCCAAGAAGGCACCCCCGGCAGACCGAAGGAGGCGCTCTGGGGCGCGGAGGGCAAGGCGGTCCCTGAGGTACGAGGGGCCCAGACCGTGAAGGGCCTTATAGATCAAAGTCAAAACCTTGAACCTGGCTCGGCACGCTATCGGCAACTGGTGCAGAGTCTGGAGCACAGGTGTTATGTGCTCCCTGAAAGGAGGTGGGCCGCTGCATTCTGCACTAGCTGCAGCTTCCAAACCAGCCACAAGGGAAGCCCCGCAGAGCGCGTTGCAGTAGTCCAGCCTCGAGTTGACGAAAGCATGGATGAGGGAGGCCAGGTCCGGGCCGGAGATGAGCGGACGCAGCCTCTGTACCAAATGCAACTGACGAAAAGCAGCCTTTGTGACTGCCTCCACCTGCCACTCCAGGCGGAGATCTGCATCCAATATCACCCCCAGACTCCGGACCTGCTGAGCTATAGGAGGGCGAACCCCCCCAATCAGGGGCCATTACCTCCCTCGCTCTCCCCACCAACATCACCTCCGTCTTATTGGGGTTGAGCTTCAGTCTGCTGTGCCACATCCATTCAGCCACGGCCTCATGGTAAAGTGCGGGGGCAAGATGTCTCATCCTCCAGCACCACCCGCTGGCTTCTCCCCAAGAGGAATGAATGGAACCATTCAAGAATGGTCCCATCCAGACCCCCCAGGTCACACAGCCGTCTCAACAGAAGCCCATGGTCCACGCTGTCAAAAGTGGCCGAGAGATCTAGTAGGATGAGAAATGTTGAACATCCTGCATCCATCTCCCGGCCGAGATTGTCGACCAAAGCCACCAACGCCGTCTCGGTGCCATAGCCGGGGCAAAACCCAGATTGAAACGGGTCCAGGAAACCGATGCCATCTAGATGCGCCTGGAGCTGGATTGCCATTCCAGTTCCTGGATTTGACTCCTGGATCCAGTTCCTACATCCAACCAGTGAAAAACTCAGCTCAGGGTAAGAGAGTAAAGATGAGGGCATGCACACAAGGATAGGGGACAGATCCATGGCACAAATCCATGATCTGGGCCCTCCTTTTCTTGAGTACATCTCTTAAGTACCCCCGACCCCAACCTGCACACAGCCCTCAGATCTTATACTAATTTTAAGAGTGGCTCCTGGGACAGAAAAGGTCCCCCACCACTGGATTAGATGTTACCACACCTCCCACGCCCACCCCCATCGACCTCAGTGATGGCACCATGGAGAGTCCTCAAGGTTACCATCAGGTGGTAACTGATGATCACACCAATGTGATCCACAGTAGAAACACTATAGATTATATGTCCATGCTCACAGGAACAGCTAAATCAGTTTACTGAGTCCTTAACTCATGGGTACCTTGGTATCGTTTGCACATAAAGTGACGGTATTTAGGAATGCAGGTGGCAAAATCTGTACTCCTGAATAATCAGGGCACTTTCTGAACCAAAGTACTTTGTAATGTGAAGCCTTTCCATGTTTGGTTGGTAAAGGTATACAACACATTTCCAAGCTGCAGTGTGATGGTCTCTCCTCCTGAGAATTCTATGGGATTTATCCCACAATGCCTTGCATGCAAGGCAGGAAGGGATAGGTGTCATCATGTGTCCTCATGGCATGGCCACTGGGGTCAATGGCAGGGGTGATAAATCAGTTTAGGAGCATAGTGTGAACTTTACCAAAATGAGATACTAAATCCTGAATAATTGTTTCAACTTTGATAAATTGGTTTAGTTTTGTACATGTGAATGTGACCTCTGACTTCACCACCTCATTGTAACTCATGGTGCTGCTGCAGGCGGCCTGGCTGTGGGAGGAGGGGAAATTATCATGACATTTGGAAACAGTGTTAGTTATTAATTTTATTACTGGTATAGACAAAGAACCTGTCCCATGTTGTTCTAATATAAGTAAGAGTTACTGTCTCAAAAGGACATTATCAAGGTCTTTTGAAAATATTTCTCCCTTCTCCCATGCCATTCATTGCTGTTTCTAGTCACTTCTTGAAAGTTCCAGGCATAACCTTGTTTTCCTTGCTAGACTTATCTTTATTTATTGCATCTCTTCGTGCTATTTAAAATGGCTGACCTTTTGTTTACTTCTAGGTTTGTGAGGGAATGGGGTCTTGTGACTGCAGCACAGGCATAGCAGTCCAGGAGAATTGTATTCTATTCCTGACATTGCAAAGGGTTTCGTGTATAATCTTGGCCAAGTCACCTTTTCATGGACCAAACTCGACCCCGCTGGAAGCTGGAGCAATTCCACCGACTTCCAAGCCCACTTACAGTGTGTGCCAACTGGGCTTGTTCTATGTTTCAGTTTCATGAATGAAATGGGGATAGTCATACTTGCCTGCTTCAGAGGGATACTAAATAAAAGTTTGCAGAAGTGCCTAATTTACAGTTGAAACAAATATTCAAAGCAGTTTGATTCACTGTCAAAGTTTTTGTAGTTTAAAAAAAAATTAATTTAGTTTAGTTTATTGTGGAATCAACTTCTGCCATATCCAAAAGAACAAACAATAAAACAAATTTACATCATCAGTATAAAATGAATAAGAAAAGAAAACAAAAAATACAAAACAAGCACAACATTCTACATCTCAGTAGTCTAATTATAAAAGGGACATATAACAGGTCCAAGGCTAACCAAGGGTGCCAACAGCTCACAATCAAATAATAACAGGAGGACAAAAGATTCAAGTTAAATACACAATCTCTTTAACAATCAACTAAAGCATTCCTTATTGGCAATAATTACAATACCAATTAGACCATCCTAACTTAACATAACATATTTAGATGTTGCCGAACAAACTTTCCTTCTCTTGGTGGCTAAACTAATGAAGATTGCCAGAGCAATCAAAGAGTCTGCTGACATTAATTTTTATAAATGATTTAATCTTTGACAATCTGCAGCTAGCAGGAAAGGTTCTAACAAAGTGGATAGCCAAACTTCCCTTAGTTTCTGATACTACGGGCATTGTATAACAAAGTGTACAACCGTTTTCACCGAACGCATGGAGCAGGAACATAACCGTGCCTCATAGGGTATGCCAACAATACGACCTTCCAATACCATAGTATCAATTAGAGCGAATCTACATAAGGTAATATTCCTTCTCAGGATGGGACTAATGAGGAGATCCAAATATGGTTCCGTAGCATAGTTTGATTTACTTTCCCAATAAATAGGGGCTACTTTCCACGATTTTAATGTGGCAAAGTCCTTCTGGATCGCAATATCTCTAGATCGAATATCCAGCTCTTTTTTGGCAGATGCTAATGTTTTCCCTAGAAAATACACCGGAGAAAAAGTGTGATAACTGGGTGATTAAATATTTCACCCAGGGATATAATCTAGCCCCAGCATGAGCTGCCTCTTCTAAGGCACATTGTGCTATTAAAGTGGTATGCTGAAGATTTTCAACTTTCTGCCAATATCACGGAACGGCCAGCCTTACAAAATGGAGAATAGATAGAGAGCCAGTTTCTGCCCTCAGGACAAAGCCTGGGACACTATTGTTTACTCTAAGGAGTCTCCGTAAAAACTGGTTCCGAACCCTTTCCAGCACCAAAAGGTCCGGGAAGGGAATAAAAGTTTTTGTATTCACATTTGCAGATTCAGAGTATGAACCTCTGCCATTAAAGTCAATGGCCAAACTTCCATTGACTTTAATGGCCAAACTCCCATTGAGTTTAATAGAGGAGGACTGTCCTGTCAGTCAGCATTCAATTTGTGCAGTTCACAAAAGGACTGTTACATTTTTTGTTAATTCATTTATTTGGTAATTGTTAGTTTGACATTTAACATTTGTTATTGCATCAGTTAATGGATTTGATATTTTATTTCAATTAACTGGGTAATTCTGTAACTTGTGATTGGCTGGCTGTTGTCACATGGTGCAGGGTCTGTTGTTTGCTTTGATGAGTGGTTGGATAAGTGAATTTTGACGTTGTGGCTCTAACTTGATAAGTTATTTGAAATAGAATTTTGTCTTTGTTAAGAAATGAACTAGTCAAACTTGATGAAGTTAAAGCTCATGCAGATATTTCAATTTATTTAAAGGTAATTCAAAGATTTGTTAATGGAAACTAATCCCCATGTTGGACACAGGAGGTTGTCAGTCTAAATCTCATTTCTTTTGACTGTGTCCTATACATCTAGGTGAAGGATAGCATGCAGTTATTATCACTCAGCAGTCAGCTAATCCTTAGAAACATACAATGTAAATGCTATTACAGGGTAGCAGTTCCAACAATGGGTATAAACAGACGAACAGCAGCTTCAGGGGTGGGTGCGCCAGTCCGCTTCACACCCCAGGCTGGCCAGTCTGTCTGTCAGCAATCTGCCAGATGTTGAAGCGGAGCAGGCAATCTGGGGCAGCTTCGGTGGTGACACTCCAGAACATCCTGGAGTACTGCCAGTGAAGTGGGCTGATCGAACCCAGGCCACCTGTCCAGAGTGGAGCTGCTGTCTGCCTGTTCGACAGACCCCACTCCAGCTCCACTCTCAGCTAGCCATTGCTCCAGCAACACCATAGAGTTGTGGGGGCCAGCCTAAAGCATCAGGGTGCAACTCTGTGGAGGGGGGGAGGCGCCACGCAAATGGAACACGACCAAGGGAACCTGCTGGGTTTGTCTAAGGAGGACTCAGGTGGGGCTGGAAGCCAATGGACATGGGGCTGCAGCTCTGGGGGTGGGCTGCCTCCGCGTCCATCTGAAAACACCCACTGAGTGTGTGGTAGTTTGCTACCTGTTCAGCAACATTCACATGTTCAAAAATATCACAGAGTAGATAACCCATGGTTTCTTTTGAGGTATCTTACCTCTCTCCAAAATGTGTGGCCAAATTCTTCGCATCCTGTGTCCCTCACTTTCAGTGACACTTGGACTCGTGGTTGCCTCAGTTGCTTTTCAAAATGAGACTTAGGCAGCTTGAACCTTTTTACTTGTTGTGATGAGAAGACCTAAATCATTGTTGTTTGTCTCGTGTTTTGAGAGATCCCGAGAGGGTAGGAGCTCCAAAGCTCCCTCTTAAGTAGTTTCACACTGCATGCATTAAGTGAAGGAAGGTCCTCAGTCATCTGAAGTGAGGACATGGGGCAGTGGAGTGCTTCCAACCACAGCCACTAATGATCCTCAAGCAGGTGCTTGCCTCCTAGGCTTTGCGTGCCTGTCTTTGTTTATCTCCAGACTGGCTCTAAGTTCTGCCATTGTCTTTGCAATTAAATCATTCTGTGACAATCTGAACTAGCTTGGGGGAAAAGGCAAGAATCTTGGTTGAAAGAAACAAACTTCATCAACACCTCATGTTTGCCATGTTGGAGTCTGAGAATTACACAAGAACCCCTCTTGGGTTCTGTATTTGAAGAGCCTTCTACTTATAGAGACACATTTTCTGGGATGTGATACAGCCACCCAGCCCTCAGGAACATCACCAGCATTCACATTATTTATCCTGAACGCCAGTTCTGGTTTGTATGGGTATTTTTTCAGACGTTACAAGATCACGCTCAACCACAGTCAATTCCCTGTGGTGGGGAATGCCCTCCGTAATGTCTGTTAGGGAACCAGAAGTTCCCCCCCAGATGTTTACAACTCTCAATCCCTGCCAGGAATCTCATTCACCACGCTATCGGTTGAACCCGTGGGGCCGGCGCTGATCGCGTGGTGAATTAGATTCCCGGTGGGGATGAAGGGGTCTGTCACGTCTGGACAGCGATCACGGCCCGGAATCCCCGCCGGGATTCTAGGCCATGGTCATTTCGGGTGGGCGCTGCGGCCGCATTGGCTGCGGCCCCCACCCGTCTCCCCAGAGGGCGGGCTGTGGGGGAATGGGGGGGGCGGGGGAGTGCGACTGCACATTGCGCCGTGTGACCCCGCCCCCTCCCCAATTCCCCGCCGGGATCCCCCGGCATGTCTGTTGGCCGTGCCGGAGTGATCCCGGCAGGGAATCTAAGGGCTGTTTCCGTGACAGGGCGAATGCCGCCCCGTCACGTCTGAAAATACCCTATGGGACCACAGAAAAGGGGTGGGGGATAATTTTAGGGTGTAGAGGACAGTTCATTTATTATTTAGGCAGCTTGAAACTTTATACTTGTTATGATGAGGTGGCTTAATTCATTCCATCCTGACCATCCTACAAACATAGACTCAGGATGGGTTACAATAATATAAAATCAGATATTGTGCCCCCTGTGATAGGGACCTCTCTATTACTATTGATTGTACAGTGCCAGCTGTATAATTTTATTATATAAAAAATAATAATAAATAATAATAAATAATAATAAATTAATACATCCATTAAGAAAGAAAAACCAATTAAAATAAATCCACCGTAACCCATTCCAGACCACCAAATGCCTGCACCAAAAGTTGCAGTTGCTCCCTTAATTTTTTTCGGGTGGAAGGGGGTTGGCATGAAGATCAAGAGCGAAAGGCTGACCACAACCATATATCTTGTATTCACTAAAACAAAAAACTTAACAGTTTAAAAAGACACTTTAATGTACAAGAGTTTTCTTAAAATACGCACAAAAACAAAATTCAGTACAATTACAATTCAAAACACCTTCCACTTCATACATTGCAACAAAACATAAACTCCAAAAAACATAGAAATTAATTCACGCTTAGAGCAATATTTAATATTTTATCATCAACATACATGTAATATATATGTACTA